>CM031686.1:6568155-7035655 GCA_006182925.3 Reinhardtius hippoglossoides
AGTTACACATGCTGGTCACTAGATGGTGCTTTTTCCTGAAGCATAAGTGATCGAGATTTTTAAGCTGTTTCACTTGGTTTTATTTATGATCTGCACGTGTGTGTGTGTTTTCCACAGTATGAGAAGGTGCGCATCTACCGCATGGACGGCTCGTACCGCTCTGTGGAGCTGAAGCACGGCAACAACACCACGGTACAGCAGATCATGGAGGGCATGCGTCTTTCTCAGGACACCCAGCAGTACTTCACCATCTGGATCTGCTCCGAGAACCTCCGTGAGTCCACACATTCATCCAGTGGCTACGAAACCGATCACAGCCAAACGTTAAAAGAGGAAGTATTGACGTGTGTGTGTGACAGACCTGCAGCTGAAGCCGTACCATAAGCCCCTGCAGCACCTGCGGATCTGGACGGAAATTGTGACTGACCTGACGGTGCTGGATCCTCAAAGGGAGACGCCTCAGCTATTTCTCCGCAGGGATGTCCGGCTGCCTCTTGAAATCGAGAAAAAGGTAGATCACATTTTTACAACAGGCTGCTAATTTCCAGTATATCTTGTAATGTCAGTTGAAAACTCCTCACTCCGCCACATACTGTTCCAGGTGGAGGATCCTCTGGCCATCCTCATCCTTTTCGACGAGGCTCGTCACTGCCTCCTGAAGGGCTTCTTTCCTGCTCAGGACAGCAAGCTGATCACTCTGGCCAGCCTCCTCCTGCAGATCATCTACGGCAACTACGAGAGCAAAAAGCACAAGCAGGGCTTCCTCAAGTAACAGTTTATGCTTGATAAATGCACTGATAAAAGGAAGCTTTTGGTCTGTAGTATGTCGGTAACAGGAAATCTGGTGAACGTATAAAGCCAAACATTTCTGTGTTTCTATTTTCAACAGTGAGGAAAACCTGAAATCTATTGTGCCGATATCAAAGGTGAAGAGCAAAGCGTACCACTGGACCCACAGGATACTTCACGAATACAAAGTACACTCAATTCTTTTGACAGGAAATTTTAAAAAACAAAAACGTGCAATTGCTCCCTGACGTTACTCAAAGCCTGTTTGCCCTCCGACAGGCCCTGAGCACCAGTGAGGGGCTGAGCAAAGAGATGCACCACCTGCAGCGACTCTTCCTGCAGAACTGCTGGGACATCCCGACCTACGGAGCGGCTTTCTTTACAGGACAGGTCTACACCAAGGCCAGCGCCAGCAACCACAAGGTCATCCGTGTGTACGTCGGGGTCAACACCAAGGGGATGCACCTCATGAATATGGAGACCAAGGTACCAAGCCACAAGCTGGATTGGTTAGAATATCTCAAATACTGGTTATAGTCTAGGATTGCAATCATTTAAACCCCGTGAATAGCCTGTGTTTATTTGTTAATTGAACATGAGGTGCATGATTTAATATTTACATTTTTATATCTGCCCTCCCAGGTCCTGCTCATCAGTTTAGAGTATGGCACGTTCATGTGGCAGCTTGGACACGCTGACCAGTACTTCCAGATACACAGTGGTGACAACAAAATGAACTTCATTGTGCACACAAAACAGGTAAGAGCCGCCTGGAGTCCATTTACTGAACTAAATAACATGGGAACAATCCCTTCTTGGGGATTTATGAAAATACCGTGACTCTGATGCCAATTGTCTCTCCACAGGCTGGCCTTATTGTGAAGCTTTTAATGAAGCTGAGCGGACAGATGACTCCAAACGATAAAGCTGTAACAGATAAATACGCTTATGGTTGAAAACCGCTGGAAGAAGAAACCATCGGCTGCCAAACGTCCCTGTGCAGATTCTTCTCACACTGACTTTCATCGACAGCAATAAGGACAGAGACCAGTCGGCTTCGTGTTGAATATTAGGCTCAACAATATCGTTCACAACTTCAAAATGTGTCTTTTGACAGGTCCTCTTTTTTCATGACATGTAAATATGTGGATTATTTAATTTGTTTTGTTTTAATAAACTGCCTGATGTATGGATGGACTCTTTCAGATCAGTGGTGTGGAAAATGAAAAGATGATTGTTGATCAAATAATCAACAGGAGGATAGAAGGAAGTTGCTTTAAGTATCATTCTGTTAGAAATATAAATTATGCTTCATGGCTCATACGGATATTTATAAAATACTCCCAATATACCTCATTTAAATGAAATAAAAATAGACATGGGACAAAACCTTTTAGTTGAAAATATTTTAAACATTTAGAGTTTTACCTTCACTGTGCTTTTATTAACATGATGAAAAAATGTGAAGGATCAACTAACTTGCATATGCCCAGTTTTATTTAATTCAATTTAAATAATTAAGTATATTGGGTACATTTAAAAAACATCCCCATGATACATCAGCAAACTACACTACTACTTTTAACACATTTAAATTTAGATGTTCCAGGGTAGTGCTGATTTGACATAAAAACACGTTTTAAACCTTTACAACATATTTAGATTTTTAACTTGACTGTGTTTTAGTTGAGATGATAAATAAACTCATTTAATGCAACTTGTAGGTTAGAGATGAATCTCCAGTAGCTCGCTCATCATGTCCTCCTCTAAATAAAGAACATCTCAGGTATATTTCATTAACTCTGTGTGTCAGTGACAATAAGACGAACTTTAAACAAACAGAAACACGGAGCTTCATGTGGAATAAACACGTTTAAACAAAGATGTCCCGAAACAACAACAAAAAAAAGAGAAAGCGACGCTCGTGCTGTCGGCAGCGGTGACGTCATATAGCAAGACATCGGTTCAGGTAGCGGCGACCAATCACGGCGGCGGCTGCTTGACAGACACGCCGCGGGCAGCCAATAGGAGGCGTCGCTTGGTCAGGCGGGGGCAGGACCGCAGCTGACAGGTAGAGATGCTGGAGGGATTCTCTCCAAGTGTCCGGAGCGCGAGCCGCAGAGCAGGAGACCCGCTGTTAGCCGTTAGCCGTTAGCTGCTAGCTTCCGTCAAACCTCCCTCTCCACGACGCGGGACCTCCAGGCTTCAGTGTCCGAGGGAAGCGCCTCCTCCGGCCGCCGACATGTCGACGCACTTGTACCAGCTGAGCAGCAAACTGCTGGAGGACACTGTGGGCAAAGTGAACGAGAACCTGACCTCGGTGCTTCTGGCTGCCTCCGTCATCACCCTGACTCTGGGGTACGTCTCCAAGCTGCTGCTCAAACAGGCCTCTGGAAACGACCTGGTGAGTAAAACACCACTGGGGGACCACTGGGAACCACTGGTGTACCACTGGTGTTTAAACCCCTGTTCTCTGGTCCTTCCTGCAGAAGCCTCCTCCGTACATCCCCTCCTGCATCCCCTTCCTGGGCCACGCCATCGCGTTCGGGAAGAGTCCCATCGAGTTTCTGGAAGATGCCTATGAGAAAGTAAGTGGAGACACAAGTGTGTGTCCTCAGCTGTTCTGTTATCATGATTCTGTTATTTAGAATTCATCAAATAAATAAACTGCCCCATATTTTCAAATGGGACTTTTCAGTCTTCTTTGACATTAGAAATAAACATTTTAGTTTCGTGTTTTTGTTGTTAGTGAAACAAGCAGTTTGAATATGTGGAATTTAAAAAATAAAGAATTAAATTATAGGACTGGGCAAAATGGCCACAAAGTTGTGAGTTGTTTCAAGACATAAAATAATAAGTCACAATAAATGTCAGATTATAATTTCTATAAATTTAAACACAGATTTTTGCTCCTGAGTGAATTGTTGTGGGTTTAAACTCTGTAAAACATTTTACAAATCTGAGGTCCAGTTTTGTGTTATTTCACCTCACTACTTTTGTTATATTGCAATTGATGAAAATATTTTGTGACAGTTACCGATATAGTTTTATTGCCCCAGCACCAGGAAATAGACTCTGTTGCAAAATCACACTCACAAGTCAGATCGCCTTGATTTAAAATGGAGTCTCTTATCTCATTTCACCTTTCACAAACAAGCTTGACCTGACGTTTCTGCCCTGTTCAGGATTTTTAAACCAGAGGTTCCTCACTGGGCGGCTCATGAAGAATGAAAACAAAATGTCTGACCTGATTTATGACTTTTCAAATAAAAAAGTTCCTTGAGGCTAGAAAAGCTCAAATCTAGGGAGGAAAAAAAAACGGGAGAAGAATAAAAATGTTTCTGGTTTACTCCCCTCCTCTCCCAGTACGGCCCAGTCTTCAGCTTCACCATGGTGGGGAAAACGTTCACCTACCTGCTGGGCAGCGAAGCAGCGACACTTCTGTTCAACAGCAAGAACGAGGACCTGAACGCAGAGGACGTCTACTCCCGGCTGACCACCCCGGTGTTTGGCAAAGGGGTCGCCTACGACGTGCCGAACCCTGTGAGTCTATTCGGGAGAACAGAATCAGCAGAAAAGTTCTGACTCTGTATCCAGTCATCTGTAACACACACTCTCTCTCCATCATGTTGCAGCTCTTTCTGGAACAAAAGAAGATGTTGAAGACCGGACTGAACATCGCTCATTTCAAAGAACACGTGAAAATCCTCGAGGCAGAGACCGTCGAGTACTTCGAGAGGTGGGGGGACAGCGGAGAGAGAAGTACGATAATTGAGTGATTTTTATTTGAATATTTGAATCAGACTTCTGTTTTTAGACATTGGATTGTTATTGTTTCCATAGTTGTATGATGTGTTGTACCTAAATAGACATATTAGAGTAAACACCTGATATCACACATTTTTCTGTATTGTGAGTATTTGTAAAGTGACGTTTTTTTGTTTGTGTCATTTCACGTATCAATTAATTTAACAACAACGAGGGATGTCAGGTCTATGAGGATGTTCCTTGTTTGCTGTCAGATTGATTTTGATTGTTTCTGTCACGTCAGACCTGTTCGAGGCTCTGGCCGAGCTGATCATCCTGACAGCCAGCAGCTGCCTCCACGGGAAGGAGATCCGCAGCATGCTGGACGAGCACGTGGCTCAGCTCTACGCCGACCTGGACGGAGGGTTCAGCCACGCTGCCTGGCTCCTGCCCGGCTGGCTGCCTCTGCCCAGCTTCAGGTAGGGGACATACACCACATCTGTGTGTATGGACGTAACAGGACGAGGAAGAAAGACAAATCCCTGATCAAGGGCAATAACATATTTCAATACAAACAAAGTTAAAAAACAGCCGGTGATGTGGAAACTGTGATTTACGGGTAAACGATTTGAATTATTTTCCTAGGAGGAGGGACCGAGCTCACAAAGAGATCAAGAACATTTTCTTCAAAGTGATTCAGAAACGCAGGAAGTCTGGACAGAAGACTGACGACATCCTTCAGACGCTCATCGATGCCACCTACAAGTAAGACACCTTCACTCCCTGAGGAAGTTCTTTATTAGTCGGTCCCAGTGCTCGTCAACAATTCAATCCGAATGGACAAACCCTTAAACTATACTATTTCTAAACCCCCCCCTAAAGAGATGGACGGCCCCTGAACGACAATGAGATCTCTGGGATGCTGATCGGTCTGCTCCTGGCGGGGCAGCACACGTCCTCCACCACCAGCTCCTGGTTGGGTTTCTTCCTGTCCAGAGACAAGGCTCTGCAGGAGCGCTGCTACGCTGAGCAGAAGGCCGTGTGCGGAGAGGACCTGCCGCCACTGGACTTCGATCAGGTGAGAAAAACAATCCTTGTGGCGTCCCCCCCCTCCCCCTCCTGGCTGTAGAACTGTACTGCAGTAGCAAACCAGTGAAGGTGTGATGAACACACACCCACCTGGCCCTTTTTAATTTATTGGGTGAATTTATAACGTTCTCAGTAATTGTTACATGAAGATAAAATAAAGTCAAAACATTGTAAAAGGTATTTTCTCATTCCTTGTCCTGGTGCCGTCTGCAGCTGAAGGATCTCAGTTTTTTGGACCGCTGTTTAAAGGAGACCCTGCGTCTGCGCCCGCCCATCATGACCATGATGAGGATGGCTCGTTCTCCTCAGGTGAGTCCATCTGGCCCAGTGTTCACTTTGACTTCCAGTTACACATCATTTGTTTCAATGTGTGGTACAGAACACTGGAGCCAACATGTTGTGTTATTTCCCTCAGACGGCTGCGGGCTACACCATCCCTGTGGGCCACCAGGTCTGCGTCTCCCCGACGGTCAACCACCGTCTGCTCGACACGTGGGCGGAGAGGATGGAGTTCGAACCCGACCGCTACCTCAACGACAACCCTGCTGCGGGGGAGAAGTTTGCCTACGTGCCATTTGGAGCCGGTGAGAAGAATGAACTTAAAACTGAATATTTTGTATGAATTACTGAAATTGTCAGTCAAACGATGTCGATTTTTTTTCCTTTAGAATTAATAACAACACTCTTATTTGAATATTTAACCTCAAATATTAGCTTGACAACAACAATGCTATGAAACAAATTGTATAAAACCAAATCAAAACTATATTTCCCCCCCGTCTGTTTTTCAGGCCGTCATCGCTGCATCGGGGAGAACTTTGCCTACGTCCAGATCAAAACCATCTGGTCCACTTTACTGCGCATGTATGAGTTTGACCTGGTGGACGGATACTTCCCCACGATCGACTACACCACAATGATCCACACGCCTCACAACCCCGTCATCAGATACAAGAGGAGAAAACCCTGAGAGACTGAGAGAAGACAGGGGGGGGAGAGGAACGAATCCTGAGTGTTTGAAGTGGATCTCCGTCTTTCTGGGACTTTAGATGAACCCACTTCGCTCTGTCTAAATATCAAGCCTGTGCTTTCCTGCTTCCTTTATTTAGATCTGGAGTCCATGGTTTGTCTGAATGTTAACGTGATACATCATTGTTTAGTGTTTCCAGAGCAGGAGACTCTGACCTGAACACTGATGCTCATATTCACAATGTGAATTCTTAAAAAAAAATGCTTTTGATTGCATCACATGATCTTCACCAGCAGGGGGAGTTTGTCTAGTTGTCATGGAAATGTATTGTGATCACACCAGAGTGCAGACACCTGATCTGAGCCCCACGGGAACAATGCTTGATTCTGTTTTTTTACACTACATGTTATCAGGTATAACTTCAGGCTTGGGTCTAGTCGCATGTAGTTTTTTTCTGAGTCCTTGTCCAAGTCGACTTAAAGATAGAAAAAGGCTCCGATAAAGAAACATGAGAACAACTGATCTGCTGAAGATCATGTGATAAGTTTGAAATCTCCAGAAAAGCTACGAACAGAAAACTTATGGTGCGATTGTTTCACCAGGTTTATTAATCCCACTTCCTCAGACAGACCATGAAACCCACCGGCTCTCAAACTGAATCACAATGATGCACCTTCATGTTTTATTTCTGCCGACGCTCTGATCCTGCAAAATGTTTGATGAGAAGAACTTTAGTTTTGTTTCCACTGTAACTGAACTTTCTTCTGTTTGCAGTTATTTTAGGTGATTAGACCTCGGCTCAGGTTTAAGGTTTAAGTCTGTATTTCTATAGGACATCATTGATGATCATATGGTAGCAATGATGTCCACGTGTTAATGATGCCTTCTTCAGTAATATTTTACTTTTTGCCCTTATTTGCTGTTTGACCACATTATATTTGAGCTAAAAATATTTCTAGCTGCTTGCAAAAAACCCACATGGAAATGGAAACCCACCAATAATGAATGACTGAACTGTAACTAGAAATGAAATAAACAGGATGGAGACACTAACTTCAATCATATGAACAATGCAAAAGATTGAGAAATTAAATAAAGTTTGTAATTTGACAGAAAAACATGTTTCGAAATCATTTATTTAATGACCCAATAAAATATTTCCTAGCTAGTTGGTGAATCACAGACGAAAGATGCACCACTCACTTGAAATAATGTTGTCCTCTTTATTTCAGTTTTTGACAAAATACCCAGAAAATTCAAAGCTCCTAACGCTTTACAAAAATACTTTCTCTACAAATGTCCTCTGTAGTCTGTCCGACCTCCACAAAACAGTGTAGTGTAGGATTTCCAGTAGCAGCCTCCTCAACATTGAACCCAAACATTCTCTACGTAACGCTCCACCCATACGAACACGAACATAAATTAATCACGAGGTCTTAAATTAGCATTAGACAAATATACATGATTGCAGATCATCCACAACAAAGAGGCAGATTAAATTACAAACGTAGCTGTTTTTCAAGTGCTGTCGACAAAAAGCCTGAACACAACATGTCATACACGAATAAAAAAAAAGTGTTTTGGTCCACACATGGAAAGATACAGTCCACACCAGAGTGATAGAAAACAGCAGAGCGCTCAGCACGAGAAAAGGCAACTTGAGTCTCTTCAAGCCAAAGTAACATGTCAGCGTCTATCGTCTCAAGCCAAAGTGCAGTTGAGCGTACGAAGAAGCACCTGAGGAGAAAACACAGGGAATAAACAACACGCTGATTATAAAAAGTATATTTATTCAAAGCATTAACCGGCAGTAAACACCGTCCATCAGTTGTAGAGATAATATACCTTTATACTATTATTATTGAATATTGTAGACGCATTTGAAAACGTAATTGAAGACTTTTCTTTCCCGAGCAGGACATTAAAATACTTAAACATTGTTCAGAAACTTCATGACAGCTCATTTTAAATGTTGATAAAAAATGCTGCATGTTGCTGAGTTTTGAGTTTGTCCTCATGATCTCAAATACTAATATCTGTCTCTAAGTGTAACAGAGTCTGTCTCCGTCAATCTACAGAAGCAGGTTTCCTCAAATCCTCAACAGCTTCTTCTATACGTAACGGTTTCGTGCATGAGCGCTGTCCCTCCAGTGCACGTGGCCCCACAGTGATGCACACGTTACCTGTTGTCACGTTCCCCAGCCTCCTCTGCAGAGCCTCCAGTCTGGAGATGTAGTCGGTGAGCGCTCGGTCGGGGTCGTAGCTCTGCAGGTGGGAGCAGGTGAGAGCTCCGTGGTCTCCGGACAAGTGGAACCTGCACAGAACAGAAACAACAGCAGCCTCCTCCTCAGTAACAGGAACAAGTGGGACATTTCACCTGGAGACGTCTAGAGTCCGGTCAAAATAAACTTTTAATGTGATGCTGATAGAAACGTACAGTTAACCAGTGCAGCAGCAATCCATCAATAAATCAGCTGATCAACTAGAGGATTGTAATTTATAACATTTAAACATTTGCTTCTCAAATATCTTTAAATTGTTAGTCAAAGTTTTGACCTGCTGTATTGTACTGGTCATTAATTAGGCCTTTATTGATAATATTAGTAATTCCACTGTTAGTAGCAGCCGCTCTCTGTGTGTGTGTTGTACCTGTGGGGGGTGGAGGAGACAGCTGACCGGGGGGACTCTCGTCCACTTCTCCCTCTGCTGCCGCCGGAGACTCCTCCTGTGCTGCTCTTGTCTCTGTACATCTCCACGCTGCCTGGGTGGAGGAGATAAGGTGAATCTCTCGCCTCTGAACCTGAGAGAGAAAAGAGGGATTAAGTTACTGAGCATCACTTCCAGGTGATTTTTCTCCGACATGTAGAAATAATAGAATGTTGTGTTTTGGTTACCTGACGTCTGACCTGTTCCATTCTTGTGCACGCTGCAGAGGGTCGTGGAGTTGATCCCCGTTGCTTTATGCCACCGCTTCACGAGGAAACGCATTCTGCATTAACAGAGAAAAACATTTAGTTTTTATTAAAATGGCAATACAAGTGTCCTCAGTTGTAAATCAATAACCCCTGAGCTCCAGCAGCCAACCTGGAGAGGGCGATAGAGACTCGGACGGCGGAGCGGAAGCGCGTCAGCCCTCGGCGACGCTGACCGAAGGATTCCAGGCTGGAGAGCGCCGGCCGGCCGCCCATCCTGGACAGCAGCGCCAGCGTGGCCTCCTCACACTCCTGGAAGCCGCCCAGCAGTAACAGCAGGTATTTCTTCTGGTAGATCAGAGCTTTACGGAAGCTTTCTGACCTCAGGTACTTCCCATACATCCTCTGTAAGCAGGAGACAGAAGAGAAGAGAAAAAAAACACCATCAACGTTGATCTGATGGTTGAACTTCTTAGAGCTACAGTTAAACAACTAAATCCTCTGATACAAGTTGACTTGAAGGGACTTATTAGCAGCTATTAGCCGACCTTCAGTGCAGCGTTGTCCGCCTCAGGTCCAGTTATCTCTCGCAGGGTGTCGCTCCTGATCTCTCCTCGAAGTCGGGCCACCTGCGTCTGAGCCAGATTTAAAGCTTTCTCCAGACGGATCTTCTCTCGAGTCCAAGCCTCCCGCTCATGGGACAGCAGCACACTGGCCGAGTCCATCTTAGACACTCCCCTCCGGCTGAGGGACTGCAGGAGGAAGTAGATTAATCAAAGAATCTTATTGTCTGGTATGATGTGGTAAAAACGACAATAAAGTTGATGTTTCAGTTGATGTTTGTTTAAACATAACAGTAAGGTTGATATTTAAGATGTATGTAGGAGACATTATGTCCCTAGTAAGCAAAGTTCTCATATAACTGCACATTATTCATTATTATTGTACATTGCATAAGATTATTATAGAATCAAATGACAGAGAGCGTAGGGAGACTGTTTTAGTGTCACGTCAGCTCGTTTTTCTGTGTTTACTCACACTGTCTCCTGATCCCAGTCCAGTCTGCCTGTAGCGTCGGAGCTCCTCCTCCAAGCGGAGCGTGTGGTTTCTCAGGTCGTTCTTCTCTTCGGTCAGACGACTGACAAAACCCGTCAGCTCGGCGTTCTGCCTCAGCAGCCGCTCCGTCAGGGAGTTGGAGCTGGAGGAGCCTCCTGCCAGCAGGGACGCACTCTGAGGGGGGGGGGGGGGAAATCACACAACACGTGTCAAATGTTTGGAAACATGAAACTGTTGATTTAGGAGGATAAACTCATTGTGAGAGACAATTAAAAAATAATTGTATTATAAATATTTACTGACCTCAGGGATGGAGGGTAGACCCGGGGATTGTTGCAGCATAGTTATGACCTCATCAACACTGGACTGCACCCAGGACAACTCTTCACTGTCGACCTCAGCAGTCAGCCTGTTCAGACAAACACAAATCAGTAAACAGGCCACATAGGAAAAGGCTGGAATATCAGATTGTATGTATATCACATTGACTGCAGCCACTTGAATTACCTGCCAGTCGTTTTGTTTGCCATGCTGCGGATCTTTGAGGAAACGAGATGGAGTTTGCCCACGATCTTGTCGACCGTGCGCCAAGGACCATGATGAGGTCCGCCGGTGTGAGCTGATGGAGAGAGCTGCAGGTTGGGGGACGCATTCCCACTCTTCTGCTGGTACACCCAGTCTGTGGTGCGGTCGGGGGAATCTCTGTGCCAGTCTGCCTGCTGGTCAGATAAAAACAATATGGATTGATTACTTCCTGAGTCACGATTCAGATGAAAACAGGAATGTGTAGAGGAGTCACCGAGATGTAAGGATTCTTACAGTGTGACTGTCGGCCTGCTGAGGTCCGCTCCCCTCCCTTTGTCTTCTCTGCTCTTCGACTCGGGTTATCCTCTCCTCCAGTCTCTCCTTCTCTTCTTCCAGGCTCTTCCTCTTCTCCATCTCTCTCTCCAGCTGCTCCTGGGTCTCTGACATTTGGGCTTCCAGGTTTTCCAGCAGGCCCCGAGCCTCCAGCAGCTTCTCCTGGTCCCTTCTCGACCTCTGACTCGCCAAATTCAGCTCTTCCTCTCTCCGCACCACCTCGAGCTTCTGGGCCTCCACCTGACCGAGGAGATGCACCACCTGGAGAACAACAATCAAGTTAAAAAAAGGAGTTAGACCTAACAGGTGGTAACCCCTTAAATTATTTAAACCAGACATAGATCCAACTAAGATCAAAAATGTCAGTAGTACATCTACTGACTTGTAGAGAAAACCAGGAACATCCCACCTGTGCGTGTTTGTTATCCAGCTCCCTCTGCAGTCTCTCCAGCAGACTCCCTTCCCCCTCGACGCCGCTCCGGTCCTTCCCGACCCGCTCCTCATTGGAGGAGACGTACTCGGAGGCGACACTTGTCCGCAGCTCCCTTTCTCTCCCAAGTGCAGTACTCATCTCCAGGGCCTTGGCTCGCTCAGTGTCTAACTGGACCTGAAGCTCCTGGAGGCGTCTTTGGAGACTCAGACGCTCCTGCTCACCCTGCTGGGAGAGCTGGGACGAGGCCTGGCGCTCCTGGTTCAGGGTGAGGCTCAGCTGGGCCACACGGCTCTTCTGCTCCTCCAGACTGAGATGGAGGTCCTAAATAAAGAAATACAACTTCTTAAAGTAATAATAAGAAAGGCTAAAGTAGTGCTCACGAGACAATAAAATCTCCTAAAAGTCTTCCAGTGTAAATACTCCTTTCGTACCTCCATCTCTTCCCTTTTACTCTCCTCAGTTCTTCCAGTTCGACATTTCTCCTTCTCCGTGGCCCACTGCAAATCTCTGCTTCTCTTCCTCTCGTCTGTCAGCTGGTCACTGACTGCGTCCACCTCGGAAGCTTTCTTCGATACCTCGGCCCTGTAGACAAAAGATCATTTTAATGAGAGATGAACAAATGGATGCTTTAGTCGTGTAGGATTTTAGATTTAATGAATCTGGGCCTTTAAAATGAAACAGATTTTATTGTAAGTTTCATTGCAGGGGGGGAAATCTGCAAAACCTAATGATGAGGTACATAATAGTTTTGCATCTGTCATGTGAAGTATTTTTACCCCAGCAGGTATTTAAATGTATCCGGGTGTGTAGGACGCAAACATCCTGTCTCACCTGAGTGTGTCCAGCTCTTTGAGGTGTTTGTGTTGAGTCTTGAGCGTCGTCTCCAGCTCCAGCTTCGTCTGGGACAGTTCAACCTTCAGCTCCTCCACCAGCAGCCTGTCCACCTCCGCTGCTCCTCCTGCTGCTCCACCCGCTGCTCCTCCCGCTGCTCCACCCGCTCCTCCTCCCTGCCTCTGCTCCCTCATGCTAACTTCAGCTGCCAAAGACGCTGCAGGCCGACACCTGAACGACAACAATAAACATCAGACACAGGATGTACAGAAACGTGTGACTTCATATTAAATAAATTATAAAATATACTAATTAAGAGATTTCTTTTCACCTTGATGGATTTGCTCTAATTGACCACGGAGCTGATGAATCTCAGCGATGAGACTCGTCCGCTCTGCAGTGTGGAGGGAACCCATGGCGTCTCTGTGGAGGGCGTCCTGCAGCAGCATCCAAAAGACAAAACCCTCTGAGTTATGGACGGACTCAAATGATAACAGGCGAGAAATGAGAGTCGAGGGCCTGACTCTGTACCTTCTGATCTCTTGGATTAAAGCCACAGGTTGAAATTATATGACAACCATCAAGTGGGGTTAGTTTACATAAGTAGTTTTAAAACTGTAATAGTTCACATACTTATTAACTACTTAGAGATTAGATTACCTAGAGCTGTGACAGTTAAAACGTGCTGTGTAGTTACAAAAATTACTTTAGTTACTAAAAAACTTTAGCATCCTTGACTGTATTGATTTTAACAGTAACTAAGGTATAAGGAGAATTCTTCTAGAGGTTATACTTTACTGAAGACACGTCTAGTGTCCTCAGCTGCATTAGTTCATTTCAACTTATGTAAAACAGTTGACACCTAGAAGACATTTTAAAGAAGTACTCCACTGATTCTTGTGCTGCACGGACATAAAGTTGGTCAAAATTCAAACGGAAGATATCAGGAGACAGGAATTCTGACTTTTATTCCATAGTATAAATCATTCCCAAAAACTGGATCTGACCTTTACATCAGCACATGTGTACAGCGGTTATCACTGACCTGTTCAGCCAGCCTGCGCTCCAGCTGATTGAGGTGGATGATGGCGTCGCTGGTGTCCAGCAGGTCCAACTGGCTGTAGAGGATGTTCTTCAGGACGCTTCGCTCCCTCAGAAACACCTGCCTCACTGCGTCCAGGAGCTCGGCACGCCAGTCCACGCTACCCGACGCCTGCAGCAAGGCAGAGACACAGACATCAACGCATGAGCACACAAAGAGAGGAAGACTCGTCCATTTGAAATGACAACTCGACATCTGAATCATCCTGGCTGCTTTTAACTCTTTGGTTTCTGACTTGTTTGAGATTTGATAAAACCTTGTACTGCGTTGTGAAGGCAGGGTTCCTCTACCTGTGTTTCCCGGTGTGTCTGCATCTGAGTGATGAGGCCTTTGAGAGACTCCACGGTTGCCAGCAAATCATCCCTTTCCTTCATCCAGCCTTGGACGTTGAACTGGTGGCCCGGCTCGTCTCCAGGGAGCGGAATCTCCGACAGAGAGAGCACCTGCATCCCCTCCTGGTGAACCTCACGGAGCAACAACTAAATAGACAAACACCACACGGAAATAAGTCTGGAATTATCTTTTCCAGTTCAGGACAAAAATGAAAAAATGTCCCTCTGAGACACATTTTAAAGTTACGCACCTTTAAGAAAACACAGAAACAAGAAGAAAATACATAGTTTCTCTTCAAAACTTGGTTTAAAAGACCAACACATGTTTTCATCATTATCATAACCGAACGCCAAAACTGAACCATAAATAAAGGTTTATAGGATGGAAAGGTTTTTACTTTGATGCGGTCGGGCATTGGATCATCAGTTTCTCTCCTGGCGCCCTCTGGTGTCGTCCTGAACTCTTGGTGCAAACTCGGGAGTTCACATCCAGTCCGCTGGCTGTAGTCTGAACTGCTGTCTGCAAGAGCACAGCAAAAACCTCTTGAAACTAAATACTGAGAATGGTTAATGATCATCGACATGCTGAAGAAGATAAGCTGACCACAGGTACATCATCACAGCATGAACATTATTATCACTGCTAATAGAAACGTGAAATCAACATGACAGGTTATGACAAACTATTTTAAATGTATGATTTATTAAGAAAAAGTATAAAGACCAAATCTTTTGGGGGAAAACTGTTCTAGTATAAAACTAAATCCTGAGATTCATCACCACAAAGACTAAGAACAGAGCAGCAGACTGCTTACTCAGGACTATGTGGTTTATAGCACTCAGATTATTTATGTAAACTGTTTATTGAAGCAAAAATCCCAAACACAAAGGGCACTGAAGAAAAAGAAAAGCTTAATCACTGTCAGTTTCAGTGTATTTTTACACAAAGAAAATGAAATGCAAACTGAAGCACTGATGTGACCAGAGGAGTCACGACTGTGCTGTATCTTACCACTGGTGTATCCATCTTTGAACTGAGGCACAGAACGCTCGTGTCTTAATGTTGGAGCCTGGAAATGACAAAAATGTGATTCAAATGATTTCTTCTTTGTATTAGAGAGACAACTTCAACATGTTTCTGAAGGGGAAGGTACTGAGGATTAAACAAAACATGTAACATCTAGCTACATTTAAAAAATGCAAACAGCCGAATCAAACATTTACTATAGACACATTGTAAACACAGTCGCAGCTTAAATATGATCAAACCTCTTCTCTCTTGTTTCCTCACCTCAGCAGAGCGTAGCTTGTCGATGACGGACTTCAGTGCTTTACACTCATCCTCCAGCGCATGTATGTCCCGCCGCAGGTTCTCGCTCTCCGTAATATGCCGAGCCTCCATGTCCAGGATTTCTGCAGCGTGGAGCTCCTGCATCTGCACGATCTTCTCCTGAAACTCGCCGATCACCTCCTCCATCTCCTCTTTAGCGGCGGACGTGCTTTCCGTGCCGAAGTCCAACATTTGGAGAGGTTCGGTCTGCGTGAACGAGTCCGCCACGGCCACATGTTGCTGTTCGAAGCTGCTGTTCAGCCGGGAGCCGTGAGATCTGTGGGAGGACTGGCTGGAACCAGCAGAGTTCTTCTTGGACAGAGATGGTTTATCTTTGACACTGCTTCCCTTAACAGCCGGCTGTTTGGCTCCCTTTCTCTTGGGCTGGGTGGTGGAGGAGGATGGAGCAGAGGACTGTGGCTGAGGAGACGGAGATGGAGATGGAGATGGTGAAGGAGACGGAGACGGAGACGGAGACGGAGGAACAGAGTCTGCCGCCTTCATCAGAGCTGTCTGTGCCTCCTTCAGCTCATCTCTGAGCCTTGAAACAGACATTTGACGTATGTTCAGTTCATCCTGGAGTTTCTCATTCTGCTGCCTGTTCTGCTGGAGCTCCTCTTTGAGCTCAGATATAGACAGTTCACGGACTTGGCGCTCCTCCTGCAGTTTCTCATTCTGCTGCCTGTTCTGCTGGAGCTCCTCATTGAGCTCAGAAATAGACAGTTCACGGACTTGGAGCTCCTCCTGCAGTTTCTCATTCTGCTGCCTGTTCTGCTGGAGCTCCTCTTTGAGCTCAGATATAGACAGCTCACGGACTTGGAGCTCCTCCTGCAGTTTCTCATTCTGCTGCCTGTTCTGCTGGAGCTCCTCTTTGAGCTTAGAAATAGACAGTTCACGGACTTGGAGCTCCTCCTGCAGTTTCTCATTCTGCTGCCTGTTCTGCTGGAGCTCCTCTTTGAGCTCAGAAATAGACAGTTCACAGACTTGGAGCTCCTCCTGCAGTTTCTCATTCTGCTGCCTCTGGCTGTTGAGCTCTTCTTTGGTGGAATCCACATCCTTTATAAACTGCTGGAGCTCCTCTTTGAGCTTAGAAATAGACAGTTCACGGACTTGAAGCTCTTCCTGCAGTTTCTCATTCTGCTGCCTGGAGCTGTTGAGCTCTTCTTTGGTGGAATCCACATCCTTTATAAACTGCTGGAGCTCCTCATTGAGCTTAGAAATAGACAGTTCACGGACTTGGAGCTCTTCCTGCAGTTTCTCATTCTGCTGCCTGGAGCTGTTGAGCTCTTTTTTGGTGGAATCCACATCTTGTATCAGCTGCTGGAGCTCCTCTTTGAGCTTAGAAATAGACAGTTCACGAACTTGGAGCTCTTCCTGTAGTTTCTCATTCTGCTGCCTGGAGCTGTTGAGCTCTTCTTTGGTGGATGCCACGTCGTCTCTGACCTCCTGCTGCTCCTGTAGAAGCTCTGTCCTGTCAGATCCTTCTACAGATTGTACCTGGTGGACGGTTAAGCAGAGGATTGAATACAGAGAAATATATATACACACTGATAAACAATATAAGCACACTGCATCAAATTTAAATGCAAAAAACTAAAAAAAGCTAAAACACTTATGTCTTACTTGGAAAAGTTCTCCTTTGAGGTGAGCAATGGTCATTTCCCGTTCCTTAAAAAAGAAATATGCATAAGTAAAATATGTATACATTTATATGTGAATTCTTGCATACATACATAGTTTCCATACTTAAAGTAATGAAGCAAGTATGATACTAAAGGCAGCAGCTGGTTATCTTAGCTAAGCAGAGGCAGAAAAAACATCTGGACAGCACCTCTAAAATGTACTTGATGATATGTTATATTTTGTTTGATAAACCCATAGAGAAATTAGTGTAAATGTAAATTTTTTAAATTGAAAAGAGCTGGATTTTGGATTTTGTTATACAGAGCCTGGCCTCCTGTTTCCTTTTGCTATGCTAAGCTAACTGGTTGCTGACTTCAGCTACATACTACAAAATTCATTTTTGCACCAACAAGGTCTCTACACATGGATTTCACAGAACCAAAGACCGGGTTTAACTGTGTCCAGCTGCCTCTGTACCTGCAGCAGCTCCTGCAGCTTCTCCAAACTCTCCTGGCAGCTGCTCAGCTCCTCTTTGGCAGCTGCTGCCTCCTCTTGAGCCTCCATGAGTTCCTGTTGAAGCTTGACTTGCCCACTGTCACTAGATGATACCTAAAATGACCAGGTTGTATTATTAGAAAACACTAGTAGAAGGTAGGCATGTTTGCAAAAATATTGGTTTATATACCCTACCTTTTGAAGTTGTTCCTGTAGTCTCTCCAAAGTGACCGTTTTTTCCTTGGGAGAAAAGCAGATGATCGTCACCAAACATCACTTATCTTCAGTTAGTTCAAACACTGATGAGCTGTTTAATGTGACATACCTGGAGCTCCTCCTGGAGTCTGCTGCTGCTCTTGTTGTAGCTGTCGAGCTGCTGCTTGGTGGCCGAGGTCTCGTCTTTAACCTCCTGCAACTCCTGAACAAGTTCTGACACTGATGGCTGGGAACCAGCAGAGGAGGCCTGAGAAAAATATCACAAAGATCCAAACCTATCAGAGCTGAACTATTCATCTTCTGATACTTAATCCAAATAATACACAGGGGTTGTGTTGGTTCACCAATAATTTGAGTGCAGGGAAAACTTAAAAACGTGCTCTCCTATATAAAGTACCAAGTATAATCGGTCTATTTCTTTTTTCTATGGTAAAGAAGAAAACCGAAACCATCTTCAACAACTTCTTAAGGTTGCCCAAAATCTAAAACTATTTCCAGACTTATTGGCTGAACTCTTACCTCCACAGCTGGTGAGGACCTCTGGTGTGTCCTGGCCTTCATCTGACTCAGCAGGTCCATGAGCACGGCCAGCCTCCTCTCGTACTCCAGCACCTCCTCCTCAGAGCTGGAGAGCAGCTGCTTCTGGAGCTCCTGGTCTTTCTGCATCCCACTGAGTCCCACCTCCAGCTCCATAAGTTTCTGGGTCAGATGCACCACCTTCCCCGTGGAAACTTGCCTCGCTTGGCCCAGTCCGCTGAAACCCATTTTGGGAATACCAAAGTCACCAAAGTCACGTACATGGGGATCGTCATTGGGCTTCGCATGCGTCTCTGCTCGTCTCTGCATGTCCTGCTTTTCTTTGGATCCCTGCTGGTGCTGCTGCTGGAAGGCCTCCAGGGTGGCTTGGCTGACCAGCGCTGAAGCCATTTTCTCCCTCAGATTTCCCTCCAGGTTAGAGACCCTCTGCTGGAGACCATCTGCATCGCTTTGAGTTTGCCCCACAAGGAGGCGACTGCGGCTTAACTCAGCGTCTTTTTCGACGACCAGGTCCTCCAGCTCCCGGATACGGAGCCCTAACTCCTCCACCCTGGACGTTGCACTCTGCTCCAGAGCTTGTACTTGGGCCTGCATGACGACGAGACCTGCAGTTTTCTCTCTCAGAGCTTCTTCAAACTCGCCCTCTGAACTACCCAGTTTTTCTGCTTCTTCCAAAGCGTCCGTGCTCTCTTTAAAACACAGATATGTCTCCTTCAGTTTAATGTGGTCCGTTTTCAGCGTGTGCAGCTCGTTGGTGGTCAGGTCCATTCTCTGCTTCATTTCATCATAGTCCTCTTTAGCAGGCCCCCACGTGCCACTCTCTGCCTCACCCTTGATGTCCTCGTCTTCCTCTGCAGCCTGTTTTTGCTCGATATTGGCCAGTTCCTCCTGAAGTTTCTCTATGACTGCATTCAGTTGGTCAAGCTCCTCTTCATTATTCCTCTTCTGACGCTGTTGTTCACTCCGCAGGCATTCCACCTGGGACTCCAGGTCTTTTAGCAGCTCATCCCTCTCATCAATTTCCTACAGAGTAGAACATCCAGATTATTAAACCATAAAAAACACCTGATGTGAGGAGTCCATGGTGATACCGCTACACGATGAAACCTCTGAGTCCCTGCAGTGCTGAGAAACATTTGTTCGGCCATAGATAAAGTAGTTTCAATTAATATTTCTTTAGTTTATAAGTGCTCCACAGAGACTCAGAGGTTTAATAAGCCACCTCAGATGAGCAAATGATCACCTCACAACAAATGATGGTTTTGTGGAGTTACTTACCAAAACAAAACAAGCACAAAATGACCCAACAACAAAAACGGGGGTGGAAAATAAAACCAGGGAACACACACACTGATGCACTACTACGGGGCTATGCGTATTCGAAATAGACTTTGGTTCTATTTCATATACGCATATTGTGTTACCTTGTTATCAGAAGCGGTTTCCGTGTGTTGAAGCTTAGTGATCTGTTCATTAAGAAGTGCTATTTGCCTGTCCTTCTCCTCCATCACCTTCAAAAGTCAGAGATTATAATGCGATGGCTATTAATAAAACACGTCCAATCAAGAGTCAGCCTTGTGGTGGTGGACTATTGAAAGTCCCAAAACTCAGTCAAAGCAGAAATATGTGGCAGGGGCGTTCTTAAATTTTGTAGCAAAAAAAAAATCCTAAAAAATGTGCAGATTAAAATTAGCAGCAGAGAGAACATTTCCAAAAAAAAAATCTGAAAACACACCCACTGAACAAGTATTTTTACAGTTTGTGAGCAAAAATATTGATGTTTTATGGAAATAATCATGTTATATCGTATCTATTAGAGAAAAAACACCCAGACTTCCCTTGTTGTTCAAAGATATAAAGTCGTCCCAGTTTGTTTACCTGGATCAAGCTGTCCCTTGTTTCGAGGTACTGCTGCTGGCTGCTGATCTCCTTGCTCTGGATCTCCAGCTGCATTTGAAGCTGCTGCACCTCCTCGCTCTTGTTCTCCAGCTCCTCTCTGAACTGTTCCAGCTGCTCCTCCAGGTTACAGATCTGAGGCAACAAGGCAAACAGGATATATAACAAGTATGTTAGAAGAGACGCAACATGCACCTCAATGTCAGGACAAACTAAACCTTACAGATATTATCAGCTTTTTTGTTCAATACTAAATATTTACTATTCCTGATCTAACAAAAAAAGGTAGTTAAGTAGTCTAAGTAGTTAATATAACAATTTGTCATATACATTGATATAAAGAACACTTGCGAGATAGTTGCAACTTTTCAAAATTGTTATCTCATCCAACACAAATACGTTAAATATGTTAAATAATTGTGTGTTACAAAAATAAATGTCTTGTGTTTATAGATTATTGTATGCAAGTATCAGTGTGTCAGCAATGTAGGTTTAGAGGTTTAATGATTTTGTTATTACATCCACATAATATCAACTGTTCACTATCTAATAATGCATATATACACTCGTATTTAATTTTTGAAAATCCTCAAATCACAAACTGAACGTCACACAACCTCTTTCTCTTTGCGCTCCAGAGCTTCTCTCTCCGTCTGTAACTGAGCCTCCAGTGTTGAGTGGTTGGTCTCAGTGATGGATGCATGCTGTTTCTTTTGTTCCTCCTGCAACGCACACACATAAAAGAAAGTATTTAGCTCAGTGGTTGTTTACGACATCCGTGGACAGACGTGAAGAAACAAAGTCTTGTAATAGAACAGATTTCTGAAAGAAGCGACACATGCTTTGACATAAAAATGCTGTATCGTGCCACTAGCACTCAATTTGCAATTTGTCAACTGAGCAAAGAGGAGAATTACCTACACTACTCCTCCTTCACTCACCACAGCCCTCCTCCAACACTGGGGGGCAATCTTGACAGTTTATAGCCACAGCTCAGTGTCAGCATCACTAAGCGCACACTGCCGAGGCGGCTGAAGTACACCCACCCACATATTGTTCTCCTTCTGTGAACATCCTGTCCCTCCTCCCGTTCCTCCACTAGCTGTCATCTTATCTAAAGGCTCTCTCACACACCCTCAGCCAAGCTTCACACGCTATTGTTCAGGTTTTTCTCTCTTGCAGTGTCTGCTTTCCCCTCTCCCCTCCCATTCCTTACCTTCTCCAGGGAATCAGCGCTGGCCAGCAGGGCCTGCTCCAGCTCGCGGATGCGGCTCTCCAGCTTGTCAATCTCTTCGTTGCGCTCTCCCAACTCACGATGCATCTGCTCCGAGCCGAGCAGCAGCTCACTGCACCAATCCGCCTTCTCCTTCAGCTGGGAGGTCAGCTGGTCCACCTGGTAGTGAGAGGCAGAGAGATAGAGGGAGGAGGGGTGAGGGAGAGGGAGAGAGAGAGAGAGAGAGAGGGGGGGGGGGGGGGGGGTCTTTTAATGAGATTCGTTCACAGACGCCACTCGCCACAGCATAGCTGAAACATGTACAGCTAGCTGGGAGGTCAGCTGATCCACCTGAGAAAGGAGGGGGCCAGGAGAAAAAAAGAGTTGCAGGGACAGAGGGGAGAGAGAGATTTCATTCAGGGGGACACAAACAGAGCAAAAGAATAACCAGGAGGAGGCTGGCAGGTAACTGATCCACCTGTGAGACGGCAAAACAGCAGCAGATCACTGAGCGGGAGCCACAGGACGAGGAAGGGTTTGCTGAGGATGAACTGGGAGATGAAAATGATCCAGAATGTCCTTATTCTACAAACAGTATCTACTTCCACAAACGTTCCACTGCTCAATTAAACAAGAAAATGATGTTTCTTCCTCAAAGACAGATTATTTTAAGGATCTGAAATCTGAGTTACAATTCAGATCAAGAAGATGAAACTGCAGTAAGGCTGATGAAATGCATCCTTTCACTGGCAGCTCTTCATCAAATATTAATATGCATCGAGTGTAGTACCGACTGTTCATGAGAGCACCTGAGCACAGAATGGGTTTTTATATTTTTTAAGCTCGACTTTACCAGAATGTGGATGAAATGCAGTCAACTCAAGCATCTTTTTCGACACAATTTGCTGCACGATTTTAAGAAAAAAACCTGGCGAGACTGATTTTTACTTTTCCTGCATAGATGTGTTTCAGAAATGATTTTAAAGCGTCAAAGTGAAACTAAAACATCTATAAAACCTCAGCTTACAACGTTAAAGCAAAGCCACTTGGCTCGTTTTACGGTGAGGTTATTTTACTTTTTGTATACCTAATTTGTTTTAACCGTTTTGCTGATGGGGACATTTAAAAGGGACGGATCAGAATGAGACAGGGCTGTGTTGTGAAGTTCAGACATTTCCAAAAGAAGTAAAACAGAAAAGCAAATCCAAACAGAGGGAGCTGAGAGAGACGGGGGGGTGACAGAGATGGAGAGGGTCATTAATTGCTACAGGGTCGGGCAGGATCACTTAAGATGCACTAATTGCTCTCTGGGGGAGACTTGACTCTACATGAAGCTAGAAGCAATACCTTAAAGGTTACTCCGTCCACCTGCAATAGCCAAGAGGGAGAAAAGGCAGCAGCATAGAGGATCAGAGGAGGGAGAGTTCAAGGGCAAAAGGGGAGGAAAAAGCACTTAGTGAGGAAAGTGTGGCACAAGTCTCTGGAAATGATAAAAGTGGTAAAGTTGAAGTAGAAGTGCGACAGGGGAATAATATGTATATATGCAACAAACACAAGGAACCCATAGCATTACCCAAAGACAAAAGAGGGAAACTTAAGTTATTAGAAATTTTTGGAAAATGTTTGAAATGTACATTGAGAGCCCAAATCCCAGAAAAGTCCATTTTGTAAAGCCGACTCTGCTCCTTCATATTATCTTAAGGAAATCTATTTAAATTGCATGATTTTCTTGTCTTATTGTTTCTTTTTAATTACAAATAAGGTGTCCATGATAAACAGGGCACAAACTTTAACATGCAAAACACTTCTTCAAATGTGCTGCAGCTCCATGAGATGACAGTGTTGATGAGAGACGGGACTAGATGGTGTTTGGATAAAAAAAAAAATTAGTAGCAGAAAGGCAGAGAAAATACCCAATGATGAAACAGTAACTGCTGCTGTCACGAATGAGTCGGATACAATTTCATCATGTGGCAATGAGGTCTTAAAATGTGTGAGCCAAGCTTTAAACTTCTGATCATAAAAAGTTGGGGACTATAAAACCAATTAATAAAACAATTAACTTAAATATCTTACAACACTAAAGAACTAAGGGAAGCTGTAAAGTTGGGTTCATTGCCACAAATGACCCCTTTCACATCACGTGTTATCATCAAAATATTGCGGCACTTTAAGCAAAGTTATTTGAATTCATCCTGTGAACTGTCACCATGACCCTGACCTGAGTGTTCACTTCTGAAACCTGACATCAGGGGTCACATTACACATTATGTTATTGTCCTTCTGTCAGAATTCACATGATACAGACACTTTGCTTTATTCTTGTATTTGAGTAAAAGCTGAAAATATACAGTGACTAACATTAGCACCCCCAGTGTATTGTGTATTTGAAGATCATTGCAATAAAACCCACTATTACACAACTTTCAAAAGATCGCAAGGACAAACATTAATCCCACTTATTCACCTGCGTAACTCTCACATTGTTTGGTATCATTTTCCAAACAGCACAAGTAATTCTACCAGCTCTTTTGTGCGACTCTGAGCTCAGTGGTGTAGACACAACAATGAACATCTCTATTACTGCCTGGTCCACAGAGAACAGAGCTTTCTCCCGTTACCTCTCGGTTTCTTTGCTCAGAGCCTGTCTGAAGCTTCTGTGGATTCTTCAGCTGCTCCTCCAGTTTCTGGATCTCCTGCTGGAAGAAATCCCTCTCGTGTTCTCGGTCCACAGCTTGTTCCTGGACACCAAAATAAGGAAATACAAATATGAGAAATAGACAGACATTAAAGCAGATATTCAACAAAGACGACAGGAAAGCAGAGTTACTTTTCTTTGTCACTTACATCGAGGAACCTCCTGTTCTTCTCCAGCTGTTTCTCCAGAGCCTGGATCTGTTGCTGCAGGTCTCCGCTCTCGGTCATCTGAGCTTGCTCCAGCTCTATCACCCTGTTGACCTGCTCCTCCAGCTCGGCCTCCAGCAGCTTCACCTGCTTCAGGAGCTCGGTGTTCTCCTTCTCTGCCTGACGCTGGACCTCCACCTTCTCTTTCATCAGCTTCTCTGTCTCCTCCAGCAGGTCTACAGGGGGACGGAGAGTGGGAGAGGTTAGGCACCACTGCCTGACACCTGGAGGTGGTTGACGTGAGTGATTGTCATTCAGGTTTGATTTCAGTGATGAGCAGGATGCTGAGATGGATCTGAAGAGTCTGATGTCTGTGCGCCTGGTAAATTACAATTGATGCTGATTTTGCTCTTTGCAATGTATCAACATTGCGAGAAAGGGTGTTTTTTCCCCCCAAGAAAACAATTCATGGATTTTGCTGAATTATTTTTTTGATATGATTGTGAAATTTGCTGCAGATTCAAATAAATCTAGTGCATTTAAATGCAGGTTCATAAGGGGAATGCTGGACCTTGGCGGAGGTATAAACTCTTGAGTGCCATTCTAGTTTCTAATGGTCTCATTTCTTACGTTAACACTGCAGAATGTATTTCTTTCTATTTACTTATTTATGTATTTATTCTTCTAGTTTCTAATGCCCTTCTGGTTTCATATATTGTGGTTCATTTTCCTCCACTCCATACTGGAAAAATGGCAAACATCAGACTCTTCTAACATCTCAGTCAGCTTCGCGACATTATGCCCTGTTACCAAACATGAACACCCATCATGGCGCCTCTTTACCCTTCTGCCTTCACCAGTGAACAACCCCCAACCGGTTCACCCAGGATCAAACCCCACAGGATTAGTGCAAAAGTGACAAGGTGAGAGAGTGCAGATGACACAGAGATCAAACACATGGACAGTCCAGACGTAGCAATATCCATGCCCAATAAGCGTTTACAGGCAGGGGGAGGGACTTCCTGAACCGCCAACCATCTCACTCAAAGAAATGCTGTAAACACAGCATGCACACATCTACACTGCAATAAACATAAACCATTAAAAAACACAGAGTGAAGATGGTTGACAATTAGGAAATCATGACTACAGTTGTATGTCTGAAGATTACTTTAATTTAAACATGCTAATATGAGTGCTAACATTGACTCCAAGACATTAAGAATGACAGAGCAGGACAAAATCAATGAAAATGGAAAGCCAAAGCGAAGGTTAGTGATTGAACGGAGTGAATTTGTGAGCCTAAAGCAAGCAAGCTCCAAGCTTTTATTTATTTTCTGTTGGTGAGTTGCTGGATTAGGGTTAAACAGATGTATACTGTCACTCAGCTACAGTAGACAAATTAAAAGAACATATAGACATGAGCGAGCCATGCTCAAAGTGGACACACCTGCTTCAGGTGCTGCAACCATTGCAGCTTCAACTAGGCCTACGGGAGGATAAGAAAGCACAGGAGTTTAACATGCTCTGGGTTTTGTCATGAACAGGAGAAAGAAAGGTGGAGATAGTCTGGCAGTGAGTTTTTCTGTCTGCCAGTTGTAGGTTAATGTAGCAGAAAGGATGTGGTGAAAGGAAAAGCTTTCGGAAACAGCCCCTTTTGGTCTCCACACTTAGATACAGAATACTCACCACTTTAACAGTGAAACCCATGGGAAACCTTTTTGATCATATATATAATGTCAAATGAGCAGATGCAGTTATCGAACTTGATGTTTCTGGAAGTACTTGTAAATGTATGACCTGTGTCACAAAAAGCAGTAGCAAGTGTTACAGCAATGTAGATAAGCCCAAAGGTGTTGACTTGACAAAAATATAATTATTTTATTGACTATTTGACCCTTGGTCTTTACACCCGACACTGACTATACCACCCGACCACTCACGCTCGTAAATGTATTAAATCACTTTCATTGGGTTACAGCAACATGTGAACTACAGAGGAAATCAATATGAGAGCTGTGCACCTTTAAATCAGTCTTAGACCTTTCAGAGAAACCAGTATAAAGGCAGATGAAGGAATTGTATACTGTCAATATAATGTACTGTGTAAAGAGTAGTTTAAAAGACAATTTAAAAACAATGATTAAAACTACTGGATGACATGCAGCTGACTCTGGGATAATGATTCATGTCAAATCAAGCTTTAACGAGTAATTTGAAGTTTTTGTGTCAGTTTATGAGACTAGGGTTTGACTTTCGTTTAAATACAATAGTGCGAAACAAACTGGAACTGGAAACTTGAGCCCTGATGAAATAGAAAAGAAAATCTTAGGACAGAGATGAAATCTTATATTTTTTCGGTCATAATTTACTCCGTTTTTTTTTTCTAGACATCAAAAATCTACAATTAATGGTTCAGAACAAGCTGAATATACTGATTTCCAAATATTTTCCTGTCTACAAGTAGTGTAGGGTTATTCTCATCTTCGTCGAGGGAGTTCTGGAATACGTACAAAGCTCACGGGGCCCGGCGGTCTCCCTCATAGCGTCCTGTTGCCGTGACAGCAGCTCCCGCTCCTCCTGCATCTGAAGCCTGTCCTGCTCCAACTCCTGCAGCCGGCTACTTGTAACCTGCAGGGAAAAATCACATCCACTTATAATGTGGCTTATATTAGAATATTTGTTTTGTTACTTAAAGGCTGGGTTCTCTGTACCCTGCGGTGGATTTGGTGCACTAATAGCATCACCATCAACGGGATGCAGTATGTAGGACTGCCTCAAAATCAACTTCAGTACCCAAGAGATTTGCATGAGATTTCAATGGACAACAATGAATGTCTATAGAACAGAGGGGGAAAAATCTATATATTTCACTTTGGCTACACAGAAAATATTTGTTAGTGGGATCAACCTATTGTTGGTTTTGAATATATGCGTTAAGAGTGTGGATATCTGATCCGAGCCCGAGGCCAGGCCGGGTGTAGACAAATAATTTTTGAAATAATATTCAGGTTCAGGTCAGGTTTGGTCAGGTTGGCTTTTTAAACTTCATGTGCCTGTAATTGGGGAAAAGCCTCTCGCTCAGGTCAAGTTCTGACACAAATAAACAGAAAGCCTGTCAGTTCTGCTCAGGCTTGGTTAATTTTCTTGGGCTTAAAATAGCCAGGAAATTGTGGCCCAAGCTCCTCTAATATATGTGATGATGCATATATATGATAAGAAAGAGAATCCCCCTACTTTGTATGCCTCACATTTTATTCTCTATGTACTTATTTTTAGTTTTTCCTTCTGGCAGATTGAATTCAACCCGAAGTTACTGTGCTTACGCGTGACTCACAACTCTGTCTCTGTAGAGGCAAAGCACGAACATATACTTTTAACATGGTGAAGTGACGTGCTGCCTCACAGAACGGTTATCATCCTTCCTCCTCACCTGCAGCTCTTGCTCAAGGTTCATCTGCAGCTCTCCCTTCTGACGCAACTGCTCCTCCAACGCAGCCCGTTCGCCCGTGTAGCCATCAATTACACCTGAGTGTGGACAGTGTGGGAGAGAAGGAATCAATCAGCAGAAGAATACAGCGGAATTAGCTTGAGCCTTGTTGTCAAGGTTCAGTCGCACGCACACACGTATGGTTGCCGTCCAGATGAATGAGCACTTAACAGCGGGAGACAAAATCCAAGGTTACCAACAACACAAACGCAAACGAAAAAACACACAAACAAAGCGAGGTGCACACACACACACACGCATTCAAATGCAGAGACGAATACAAGTGAGCACGTCTGACCCATTTAGCTCGACATGAAGAACAAGCAGTAAACACAATGCAAAGCTCTATGATTACTGTACTGTCACAGGTCAGCAAGCATTAAGCACCATGGTATTCAGTTCATGGATACAAGTAGGAGGTAGGCACACAATTACAGACTGGTCATGGACCATTCATTAATTTCCGTGATTAAAATGTTTGTGTAGAATGAGGCCAAATCTAAATATTTCACATTTTTTCCCTGCATGTATATATTTCGTGTGGACAAAGAGCTCTTTATCTTATGTGAAGCTGAGAGAGACAGAAGGTAAATGTCACCTGTGTTGTCATTTGATTTCAGAAATGTCAGCAGGAACCTAAGCTGTGTGTAAAGTTTGCCTAAGGAGGGAAACCTCACACAGATGCACATCATTACTCCCTAAAAAAAAAACACTGTCCACCAAAGACACAGAGTTCTCCCGACAATCTGCAAAACAACTTCATCGTGACATTACAGCCGTCTAACTAATCTCAATCTTGTCCCATATCATATGTACATGAGCCAGTGAAGAAGATCTTCTTTCCAGGTTGAGTCGTCACTTAACTCAAAACCAGTTTGAAGACGCCACACCCTGAGCTTTTACCTACGTGGATCCATCCACTTGTTGGAGCAGGTGTCCACGGGACAACAGATTTCAAGCACTCCTTCACAGTTCATAAGGAAGAAGCATGCCACATAACCAGATGTGGAAAAGTTGCTCTCTAACTCGTTTGAATGAAATGTCAGGTTCAGAGATCGGGGCGTAGAATCTATTCTCTCTTGAAGCTACAACTATAAGTGAATCAACAGAAAATGTATTGGCATCTATTGGGAAAATTGTGTGATTGTTTCAATCTTCTTTAGGAAGAAAATATAAACATATTTTCTGATTTACAAAAATATGAGGATTTTCTGCTTTTCTTCGACAATAAATCAAAAAAGCTTTTGTACAAAACAAGCTTTGGGATATTGTCAACACAGCTGTTGGCTACAGCCTTATTATCTATAATGTTCTTGCACAGATGTCACATGATACCAATCATATGACGGCAAATATTTGCTAATCTCTGGCACCTTATGACCAAAAACAAACATGGCAACAGGATCCTACTAATGTCAAAGACACTGAAAGATTAGAAGTTGTTATAAACTCACCATCGCTCAGTGTCACGAGGCCAGAGTGTAGGACATGACTGCTGTACTGTACACTTAGTGAAGTGAGTAAAGAGTGAATGTGGTTGTAACAGTTGACCCTCATGGACCAGCTGTCTCTGACAAGGATGGTACAGGCGCCCTGCCCTCCCGACCCACAAGGCCCCGTCGCTGCACTTAAAACGTTCGCAGTTGTAAAATAAACACCGAAGTCTGACTGAGGTTTCTGTCCTGAAGATTTTTCTCACCGTTTCCTCCATACGTATTAATTTAGCTGTCGATAAAATCAAATGTTCAAACACAAACAAGAAACAGACTCACAGACGCTAATTACCATTTGTCGATTTCTCAGCACAGATGGTCTCACACTCCTTTACACTTCCACTCCAACAGCTGATCCCCTCACTCCCAGTAACACCCCCCACCTCCGAACCCATGCACACATGTGTTTTCACCTCAGTGCCTTATGCTCTCTAATGCAGCTCTGTTTTCTGTAATCATTAATACATCGCCCGCAAGAATCCATGGAGACTGTGAATGAAACTGCATTTCTTGAAGACTGGCGTGAGGAAAATATCTTTAAGGTGGCTTCACATTTAAATCAGATTCTTTGACGAACTCCTGGGGCCCAATAAATGTGATAAACATGTAAATCAAACTAAAATATAACTCAAATCATTTCACGCTGAACCTATTTTGTAAAAAAAAAAAAAAAAAAATCACAAAAACACACAGTCTGTTAAACACACTCACCTTCGGCGCGGTGAAGCTCCAGAGCCAGCTGCTCCCGTGCGCGGGACTCCTCGGAGACCCTCTCCTGCAGCTCCTCCTGCTTCTGCAGCAGCTCGCTCATCTCCTGGTTGTGGTTGAAGGACTCCCGCATCAGCTCGGTCTGGGTCATCCGGGCATGTTCAAGCTGAGGAGGGGGAAAGGAATGACTCGTTTAATCTCAGCAAGCATAAAGGTTGTTAATGTTAGATCTTTGTCCTAAAGGATTCTATATATGAAGATCAGTTTACCAGTCATAGAAAGAACTACTCAGCTGGAGAAATCAGTTTCGGCTGATAGCGTCGGAGTATATTGGTTTAGAAAGCGTTAGAAAGAGTTTAAGAGCCAGAAAGGATCATTAAAGTTCTGACAATGGAGTGACATGTAAAAATCAGTGGATCAACCCTCAGCAAACAACACATCTATTATCGTGTGAAAGGGACACTCATGACATCCACTGTCAGTAGTGATACTGAAAAATAAACCTGCACTTATTACATGGGAGAAGGGAAAGACAGATAACCTGTCATATGATCATGTGATTATATGACAGGTTTGACACTATCTCTTGTCAATGTCTATTTTAACATTGTATAAAGATTTTTCATACTGATGACAATATATGAGGATATGAGAAAATATTAAATTTTATACTGTTTTAATTTGCAGCCAGAGAGCAAATCAATAGATCAAGGTATAAGTTTTTTATTAAACTGACTGAGAAAAGCATTTTGTTGTCACCTTTAAAAATGTAAGACGATTGCGAATGGCCTGAGAAAACAGTTCACTGTCTCATAATGTGAAAACAACTTAGATGCACGTCTGCACAAAAAAGGCCACTTGTACAAAAGTCAGAAACAAAATGAGGCGATGTGTAATCGTGACACACTGACACTATGACATCACTTCTTGTCAAGTCACAGAGGGCAGAGAAATGATTACAACGCAATAAACCGCCAGCGTGTTCGCATTCTTTTCATATTTACTTTCCATAGATTTCCATCTACCTGAGCAAAGGTCTTGTAATGTTACGGGAAGCAGGAAGTGGCAAAGTGACCCTACCTCATAGAAGTCATATTTTCATTTACAAATAGAAAAGCAGCACAGAGAGCTGCTTGTTTCCTGCTTGGAACTGCATCACATCTGCATGTGTGGACTTGAACTAAATAAAACAGGCTGAGAGAATATGTGCCCATAAGAAATGAATCAGCTACATGGCCTACATCCATCTGAGGCTGTTTCAAATTGCACAAACCTACTGTGTATGTGTAATTTAAAAAGCTGTACAGTTGTGGGATAAAGGTGTAAAACTTACTGTATAAGGAGGAGTAGGCAGGGAGATTTTGGACATAACTTTAAGCAAGTGACCATTAGTCCTGTGATTGACGTGCGAGATCTTTGTCTGAACCACCACGGCATTTTTCTCGTTCAAGGTGCTGCAAATTGGGAAAGGTCGGGGAAGGGGTATACGAGATTCCACCTCGTACACATCCTGATCCTCCCCCTCCAGCCACGTGCTGTTCTGCATGCTCGAATTCCAGTAAGAGCGGTGGGAGTCCATGGTAAAGGACGGATGCGTAAACGGAGAACTTCCAACCTCGTTCTGTTACGTTGTCGCTCTTTTCCTGGATTCATCAAAAGACGTCTCAACTTGCCATGATCCGTCAGGCTGGGCTGCGCGACCGCAAATGAGAATGAAGTCCAGTGGGGAGAGAAGGTTGTGGATAGCTCCAAGCAACAGTTTCTATGTTTGCCACACACCAGAAGAGTAAACAACATTGGGATAGGGTGAGATTCACGTCATCTTGATCACATGCTGCCTGGTGGAGGTAGAACGAGTTCCAGGTACACATTGAGACAGAAAATCATCCGACAGCGGCGAAGGTTTTATAAAAAAGTGTCATCCTCGGCAGCAGGTGTAATCCACAGTTTGGTCCGACAGCTTAAAGGGCATTCCTGAACATGACAGCACAAGGTATGTCAACACAAAGGCAAGCATTTCTCCTACTTGTGTCCTCTTTGTAAATCTCCAGTCGTCTCTGTGTTAATTCTGACCTTCTTTCTTCACAATATGATGCCGCTCCGTAAAGCTCCCGCTCCCACGTCAGCTCCAGCTCTCTCGCGCTCTCTCTCGCTCTCTCTCTTCTCTCTCTGGAGATTCTTTAACAATACTATGCCACCGTAGCAACCCCGACCTGCAGGGAAGCCTCCCAGGGGCCCCTTTTAATTGTTTGGTCCAAGCGGCAGCCAGCCGAGGGTGAAATGACAGCGTGCGGATGTAAAGTGGCTCGGTCTTCTTACTTCCTTCGTAGGACTGTCATTCCCTCTCTCTGCACATGCTCGGTGCTTACAACATAGTATTACTCACTGATGCCGGATAGGTCTCCTGTCAGGCGCGGTTTACTTACCCCAGGCGGACTACAGTCACTCTGTTACACTCACTTTGCCTCTGTCCACTCATGTGGTTTAAAAATAAAAGATTAAATCCTAGACTTCCAGGTTAGTTTTCCCCGTCTCTGAGTGGAGGATTTTTTTCCTTCCACTTCCTACACTGATCGCTCACAGCAGGATACTGTTCAGCAAAAGTGGGAGGGAAGCAGGCGTGGCTTCAATCCTGAGGGCCAGTGGACCAGGTAGATTTGCAAATAGATCTCTCCCACACACACCCACGCACGCCTTATAGGCACAAATAACCACAGACAACACACACCCTTTCCACAAAATGTTGCCAAACTGGATTACCTCCCTATACGCAGCCACAAAAAGAAGCAATTGAGTGGCTCTGACATTCAGCCTCTAGGTCCCACCAACTGTCTCTGTTTGACATGTCAACAGTCATACTATTTCCATGTCTCACTGAGGCGTCTCACCGGCAGATAATGGGACGGGAGCAATGAGCGAACACAAACACTTTTCCCGAGCAAATCATTTACAGCAGTAGTTTAACGCTTAAGACACTTAACATTCCTGACCGGCTTGTTACATCAATCTTTCTCTCGCGACGCTGCTTCCCAGACATGATGATCCAGCTCCGCTCACTGAAAGATTAATGTGTACGGGATCAATAGCAGCAGGAAAATCATTGAACAAACCATTAGAGGCTTTGTTGATTACGAGTTTAATGTGCTGTTAATTGTGTGTAGTTGGAAGAGAGTGGGTGTTTACTGGAGCTGCAAGCAACTGCCATTTTAATTTTTGATTTATCTGCTGCTTATTGTGTGTGTCATGTGTAATCTATTATTATAAAAAAGAGGCACGCAAATTTCCCAGAATCCTTGTTGGCATATGTATAAAAGGTCTTGTTTTGTTTAACTAGCATTTCAGAACTCAAAGATATCCTGTTCATGATTCATTTATTTTCGAAGACATTTTTCATTTTGAGGTTGGAGACAATTTTCTGCCATTAAAAAAAATAAAACACTGAATTAGTTATCAAAATTATTGCTGATATATCAATGTATTATTTAAGCTTACGTACATTAAACGTACATAATTCATTTATTGTGGTGATAACGTTCTGTGGCGGAGACGGACGGTGGAACAACGATGCTGTGATGCCTGGCCTGAAATTTCTTTCAAGCTATTTTTAGATCACCAAGATAAAATGCATGTCGGCGTGAATAACGCATGAATTCCAGCCAAGGGGAAGATACCGTCAGATGCAGTCAGTTACCGTAACACATCCACTGGCCTACTTAAACTGGCCCCGTCTCTGTGGGCTGACAGTGGACACAGCCGGCACGTTACACAGACAGCCTGCAGGGGGGCGGAGCTGCTCCGTCCCACTGGACTACGATAGGCAGATCAGCCGGACAAAAGCTCAAGTGTAAATACAGCTCGTATCTACAGGCAACCACCGGGAATGAGGCAGCTCTTTTGTGCGTGAATTCTAGACAGGACAACTTTGTTGCCGGCCAAATTCTGCAGCCTCATCACCATTATATGTCCGTGAACAGGCGTAGAAGCACACAGGGGGTTAACTGTGGGCATTTAAATGTTTTGACAAAAGCTAAACGTGTCACTAGGGTTTTCCGTTCATTGGTAACTTATAGTAAAACACACACACAGAGCCGATCATGACAAACCCTTCTGAAACATGAACCCACTTAAGATTGCCTTCACTTGACCAGGGATATTAACTCGGGGTGGGTTTCAAATATTAACAGAGATGATTATTTAAATGTTTACAAAGATGGTTTGGTCAGAATCTGTAGGCTTATTTTACTCCTCATGTTAAGCTAAGATAAGCTAATCAGTTTCTGGCTTCCTGCTTCATATCCAGCATCCATCTTTCATCATCATCTTTTCTTACTTCTTAAAGAAGGTAAAACACAATCAAAGTTTCCTGGTAAATAGAAAGTGTGATTTGCATTAAGGCAAGAAAATGAGGTGATCTAGTAAATCAGTGCTGTGAATGGGAGCAGACACTAAACCCAGATCAGCTGAGAGACAAAGTTTGGTTTGTACCTGGATGGTGGTGTCTGTGATGGCCATTAACATCTTCTCCAGAGCCGTTTGGAGTCGGCTGCCGATGCCCATGAGATGTTCCTCGTTCTCTAACTGTGTCCCCGCCCCAGCAGCAGGCTGTCCATCATCTGCCGGGACTCCTCCGGACCCTCATCAGCGTCCGTCTCCCCGGACCACGAAATCACCTCGTCTGTGGAGGTCTCACTGCCCTGGCAACTGTCAGCAGCGTGACCTGGAGCGACAGGAAGGAACAGAGAGGGTAAATATATCACACACACACACCTGAGGTTTAAAGCACTCAGATATTTTCTGACCAACTGGTTTATTACATCTGTCTTGAAGCATTTCAGGTAATAGAGATATTTTTCCTGCTTGCAATAACTTAGAATAAACCAAAGTACATGAGAGTACACCCACACAATCATGTAAAAAGCTAGAAATACTAAATGTTGAGCTACTTTTAACTATTTAATTTTCCCATGTTACATTACAAACGATTACGTATTACCTTGACAGAAATAGAGTAAGTTATTGTAACTTTAAACTAGAATTACCACCTTTCAGTTGTATGAGATTATGTAATATATGTAGTAAAGACCTTTAAACACACTTTCGGTCCAAGTGAACGTTTGTGCCAAATTTGAAGAAATCCTCTCAAGGGCGTTCCTGCCAGAAAATACAATTCCTCCGGTCATGGTCATAAAAATGGTCACGATGTGTGGTTTGTATTAGCGACAGAGCAAGATACAAAGCAGAGCTAAAAAATAAAATCACAACAAACACTCACACAACTGCCTTCAAGCTGGTTTACATGATGTATCGGACAGCTGGAGGCGGCAGTGAGATTCACACTTGACGCTTTGTTACGGTTCTATTTCGGACAGAACATTTTCATACTGGAACAGTATTGACATGCAGACACACCTGGATAGAGCACTGAATCGTTTAAAGCACAGAGGCAGTCAAGTTATTTTCATGTGTCCTTGGTTATTACAGTGGAGCCCGGTGCTCCACGACGTTCAGTTCTGTGACTTGATGCCTGAACACAACTGCACCTCTGTGTTCGGTCCATTTCACTGGAATATCTCTGATTTGCATAATTTGAAAGTTATTTGCATATAAACACAAGATTAGGTAAAGTTCAGTCTCCACTGCACATGAAGAAATTCTCGTGCAGGTACTTGATTCGACGACACCGACCAAAGACCCACTGATAAGGACAGTTTAATACTACGTCATATTTCATCTTTAAAAGAAACGGTAAGAATCACGTTACAGGTTCATCAATTAATCCACAGCTTGGATTGGGGCAAAGTCACTGTATCAACAACAGTATTAGGATTTGACTGTTGTCATGAGACTATCTGTTGTCTGTTGCTTCCATGGAGTCACCACATTCACTTATAATGAACCATTCACACTTCAGGCTAATCTGATGATATTTATCCTGACATCGGAATTACAGGACTAACTGTCCTTGCTGCTCTTTGCACAGTGTGTATCTGTACAAGTGTAAACAGACAGTGGACTATGTGTTAATGTAAATCTTCAACATGAAGCAGTTTATCTAACACTTTGAAACTGAACTGAAACTAAACTCTATGCACACTCAATCTCTGAGTCCAATTTATTAAAATATATATAATAAATTTAAATCCCAATAAATGTAATCTACATCAGATTTGTACAATTTGGATTGGATACATTTCGTTAAGCAAACTTAATAAAAGCAAACTTATGGACAGCTCCACCCGACAAAATGTCCTAATTACCTTCATCAAGAAGGTTATGTTTTGCCCCCATCCGTTTGTTTGTTTGTTTGTTTGTTTGTTTGTTTGAGCAGGATCACGCAAAAACTACAGAATAGATTTCCATAAAACTAGGATGGGACATGGGCCAAGAATGAACTCATTATATTTTGGCAGAGATACAGGGGGTGGATCCAGGAATTGTTTTCTCCACTTTCTTTACAGTCTTTCCATCTGTGGCCAGGATAAAGAGACCAGCATTTGTATCTACACCATTTCTAAACATCTGTGATACTTGCCTGCAGCATAAGGCCTGAAGGGCGGTGTGTTAACCTTCTGCCAGGTTGCTCTCTGTGAGGTGGAGGGGGCGGTGCAGCCTGCTGCTCTTTACTGGAAGCATCACAGCGACTTTGCATGTGGAGGCCCATAGTTTCCTCTGCTGCTGCTGTGGTCTTCAGGACATCGACCAGCACCTGAGTAAGTTTCTCATTGGCCTTACGCAACCGGTTTCTAAAAGAACAAGAGAAAACAAAGTGTAGTTAATACCAACAACAGTAAAGACGAGTTTCTTTAATATGTGAAGTGGACATCAAGAAGGAAAAGTCAGTAAAAGCTTGATATTAAACTGCGCCAACTTTGGCTTGACCAGGAAATAAGTCATGTTTATGATTCATGGACAGAATTAAACAAACATGCAGCAGGTTATCATACAGGAAGAACTTTCTATGTGCACTTGATTTGATTATTAGAGCATTAGAGAGCAGTATGAATGCAACGCTACCTTTCATTGTCCGTATCGGAAGACTCTCCATCATTCTGCGAGGATAACTTTAGTGCACAAGCCTCCTTTATTCCCGTCCCACCTGGATCTTGATCTTCCTCAGCTTCTTCCTGATCGTCCTTCCTCTTCTTTAGGGCCTGGATGGGCAGGAGAGAGAATACAGACAGCAGCCCCGTCATTGTAAAATCGCAGCGGGATAAAAAGACTTCTGAAAACTCTGAGAAGCAGAGGACAGTGTGGCTGAATGTGCCACCATCAGTGAGAGTGAATTCAAATTAGGCACCATACAGCACACGTACGTGCACGCTGCCCTTTTTACGAGCACACAGACACACACACAAACACAAAGACGCACTTCTCACTCCCTTGGAGCTGAGAGAAACACTACTATCTTTGTGCTGCTATGGCAACAGGTGCACCTGAGCCACATAGACAATAGCGCCACCTCCTGGGAGAACAGCATAAACTCCGCTCAGCTTCTACAGTCGCACAGACACAACGGCTGTGCAGAGACTTCAGATGAGCGAGATGGACACTGGTCTCAAGCACGTTTTGAGACACGTATGAGTAAATGTTTTAAACAACACTTTTATAGTTTTCTTACAAACAATATCTAATACTGTAAACTTAGTGAAGTTTTTGTGATACGTAAGAGAAGTACTGAATAAACTGGTTTGTGGTAAAGAAGCATAGAATTGGGTTATAGCTAAAAAATCTATATATATTTTAACAGATATAATTTCTGTATCAGCACCAAGTCTGTGTAGCAGCAACGTATTTGATAAGGAACACTGAACCTGACAGCCCCTGCTACCACACAGTTAAAGCCTAATCATGCAATAAATCGTTAGTGAAAGACGACCAGACCCTGGGATTAGCTATTCAAGAAATGAGGACTGTTTTGAAAAGAATTCCTGAATCAACGTGAGGAAACCAGGACACATAAGTATATGGATGATGAGAATTTGAATCATCTAGAATCAAAAGTATTCTTTGACATCAAACCAATTGTTTTTCCTAAATCTGGTTATGGCTATGTATGGCTACTAAAAGAGCTTTTCAAATCTATATAAGTATCTCAATTTATAGCAAATAAGTTACTATAGAAGAGTGAAATAATCCTAATACATTAACCAGAGGATAAATGGTTCTGTGTTGCTTTCGGGGTGAAAAGTGGGTTAAATAATATATAAAATACCAGCAACCCATTGTTAATTTTTCTGTAAACTTGAAAACCAAATTATGTTGCTGTAAAAGTTTGCACAAGGCAAAATAAAACAGCTTCACCCACAATATATTAACTATATATAGTATGTGTGGACGTAATTGTAAGACAGCGTTTCTGAAAATTATTGCCACAACAGAAGTGAGTTGTCTGAGATGATATGTTGTCCAAATGTTGGTGAAAATAAATCAACAAATTAGGTATAACCGCTCACTAACCTGCTCAGGTGCTGTTTCAGTTCTCTGCAGCTCCTCCTTTAATTTTCGGATCTCTGCGTTCCTCTCCTCTAGCTCCTTCTCCAGCCTCTCCCTCTCCACCTCCTCCATCCAGGCGCCCTGGGAGAACGAAGCCCTGGGAGCTGGCTGCTTGTCCTCCCTCTCCTTCATCTCCTCCTCATAAGACCGTGTCTGCATCGAGGTACTCGTCTGGCAGGAACGCTGGATGCGAGCCAGCTCAGTCTGCTGTGCAAACTCCACTGACATCTGAACTATGGCCTGAGAGAAAACATGGATACAAAGATATTTTAAATAACTCTATGTCATGTGGGACATAATGTGGATCTGAGAGGGTTACATTGTGTTTCAAACTATTCAGAATAACTCTAGGGCTGCAAAGATTGGTTTCACTTTCTATCATTCTGCAGATTATGTTGTTAACTTATTGTTTGGTCTATAAAATGTCAGAACTAGGTGAAGATGAAACTTCCCAAAGCCCAGAAAATATCTTTAGAAAACATCCAATAAATATCAATAAAAATAAATACAATCGTCGTCAGTTTTATTAATACCGTCTACATATGAGAGTGAAATACAAATTGCCTGGCCGCCTACCTTGGCAACCTCCTCCTCGACTCTCTCCCAGTGTTGTTTTTCTTCCAGCACGACCTGCTCGGCCGCCCCAAGGCTCCCACTGGAGCTTCCAGCACTGCCGAGATCCTGCTCCCTCTCTCCTCTCTCTTCCTGATGCTCCTCTCGTTGCCTCCCCTGCTCCCTTTCTTCTCTCAGTCTCCTCAGCTCGCTGTTGTGCTGCTCCTTCAGAGTGGCCACCTCTTGGACATACTTGTGGTAGAGCGCTTTCCTCAGAGCCTGCAGCTGTGCAGTCAGGCCTGCGGACCTGCTAGACAAACTCAACTCTACACCTCCCTCTGACAACTCTTGTTCAAGCTGGTCCTGTGAAGACTGAAGACAGCAGAGAAGAGGAGGAGAGGAGGAGTTGCAGGGATTAAACGTAAACTACCAGATAACAGCACACTGGAGTGTTTTAAAATTATGCTGATTACAAGAAGTTCTAAAAAGTAAAAGTTCCTCAAGACAGTTCCTGAAATAAACAGGTTTTCTTCACTGTTGCTCAAACCAACCCACTAATAAATGCAACATGTTGTTCTCTCCTCCCCCCTAGGGGAGGGGATGATAGGGCGATTATGAGATGTCTTGCCTTATATTACCGCTACATTTCCCCCCAACACACTACTGCTCTGTCCCGTGATGAATCCCTGTCTTGTTTGTTCCACAGTCATGGAGCTCCTGGTCTACCAGTCGCCTCAAGCTTAACATTTCCAATCCAAATATATAATGTCTTTAAAGGATCATGTCCCGTTTTTTTTTTAGGTTTCTTTTCCTCCTGTGCCTCTGTCAATCTTCCACTATCACTGATCTCTGCGGATGAGGAGGCAGGAGGCCCACGGTCACGAGTTGTGGAGTTCAGACGTTGGAGGGAGTGGGAGTGACAGGCTGGGGAAGGTTGGAAGTTGGAGCGATGGGAGAGGGCGATGACTTCAATGGAGAGCGGTTCATTCACGCAAGACAGAATCCTCTTTTCATGCAGCCACCGAGACTACAGTAAGTCCACTTGGTTCACTGGTAACATGCTAAAATGGCGGGTTATGCAACGTGTGACCCTTTTAATCGTTAGATATAGATTCGCTCATGATGCTGGTTCTGAAGCAAAGCTGGGGATTTAGAGCATGTTGTAGCCTAAAGGCTGCAACAACCCCCTACTGTCATAGCGTCTTAATGCATGTACACGTTTCAGCTCATAGTGGGATGTGATGCATGTGACGTGAGGGGTTTAGATGAGACCAAAATTTAGAAGCCAAACCTTTGGGTCCTCGCTGCGCTCGTCTGTCCTCTCAGAGCTGGACAGGCTGAAAGTCAGAAAGCAAAATGTATTGTTCTGTGAACTACACATGAGTTTAAAAGTTTACAGATTTTAATAATTTTTAATACAATATAACAGAAAAGAATGAAGGTAATAACATGAATTTAATTCGTAATTCTTCTGCATCTATAAGGACCATGAAGCTGTGTACTAGGGTCACTGTTTCTGATATTATTATTACCAGAATGCACATTGGCTCTTATAGGAATATGACAAATATTTTCATTATCAATACAATTCCTGTTGTTTTTATTGATAATGAGTTAATATGCATATTTTAAAAAATTGTTCTAGTCCAAAGTGGCATTTTTAAATTCTTAACTAATAATCCAAAACAACTAAGTGGACATACATATTACACAATAATGCAAATATTTGTATACCGTCAGGATATATGTGAAGTTAATTGGAACTAATAGAAATCCACTTTTTACTGTATGTCTGGAAATCTTTTTCTAAAACATGAAACTACAATATTAAGTGTATTTAGAGAATCAAACAGTGGAGGGCAGCAGCATCTTAGTTTTCACAGCAACAGTGGGACTCACCCACAGTAATCTAGATGATAGAATATTCATTATTCTGTGAGCATATGTCATCACTAGTATTTCAGAGATATTAATTGTTCATAGTTAACTATGGTTTACATTGTCTTTTTTGCAGGTTCTAGTTCTTACACAGGAACAAATAAAAAGCCATCTGTGATAAACAGGTTATACGACAGACTATATATATATATATATCTTTGTATACGTTAAAGTCAGAGGTGTTTTTGTCACTTCAACCTGAGCTTCATTAAAAAAACAATTTGGTTTAATCTTCTGAGCACTTCATGTCGAGTGCCTCAAATTCATCTTGTTTCCTACACAGCACATCAGTGCTTCAATGATCACTTCCATCAGGAAGCCATCTGGAATAGTTGAAAAGGCACTTTTATAGGTTAGACTAACAAAAGGCCTGAATGGCGCTTAATACAAACTGGTGAATATTTCATTAGTCGAGTCTTTGTCGTCAATGGAACTGGGTCATGAAGCTTCCACATGCTACACAGCATGTGCAGACCAGCAGATGTTAGATTATGTAGCTCAGTATGTTTATATATGCACTGTATAAGTCAATCACGAGTTCCTCTAATTTAAAGTAAGCTGAATTAGAAGAATCCGTGAAAGAGAAAATCAAACCAAATAGTCTAATATACTAAGTTTAATTGATTGGATCACCATTTTCTCTTACCACTGTCACACAGTAAGAGGGTTCTGGGGTTCGAACCTGGGTTCGGTTCCTCCTGTGTGGAGTCTGCATGTTCTCCCCGTGTCTGTGTGGGTGTTCTAAGAGGAGTCTGGCTTCGTCCCACAGTCCAAAGATATACAGCTTAGGTTACCTGATGACTCTTAATTGACTATAGGAGTGTGAATGGTTGTTTGTCTAGGTATGTATGCCCTGCGATACGCTGGGGACCTGTCTAGGATGAACCTGCTGTACCCATTTTCTAAAAACTTGTGTCGTTTGTGTTGTGTTTTCACAGTGTCCTCACCTGTAGTGGGTCTGTGTGCTTGTGGCCAACTGCAGTTGCAGCTGCAGCAGGAAGAGCTCAGTGGCGTATCGCTCCTCTGCCTCTGTGGCCTGCTCTTGGTAGTGAGCTCTGAGACGCTCCAGCTCCTGTCTGTGACTCTCCTCCAGCTGGAGCTGCTTCTCCTGAGCCTCCACCTTCAGCTTCTGTAACTCACTGGCTATGGAGGGCGATGGTGCCCCAACCTGCTCCTCTGAACACAGCGATAAAGAGGAGAAATGTGAAAGATGCTCAACTGGGTAGTATTTATGATTAGAATAAATGAAACTTTAAATGTTCCTCATCTATGAGAAGTAAGACATTAATTTGCAAATTGAAACAAATCAAAACTATGAACAATACGACCACATCTAAAAACAGGTAGGAGAAATTTGCCATTTACAGGTATGTGTTTTTCAGTATATGCACATTCAGGGTGTGAAAAGTTCCAAGATATTACTGTTTTACCTGTTTGATTTAGAGTTTTCATTATTGACTATAACTCTGTTTACCTTTGCTTGAGGAGCTATAGCTGGCAACCTGCACACGTAGGTCAGAGATCTCCTTCTCACTGCGGCTCTTCAGTTCATCGAACGCCATCTGCAGTTCCATCATCTGTGACACAGACGGATTGGTTAGTGCGTCTCTGTTGACTCCGTTATCCACCTCTGTTCGTTCAACAGACTCAGTCTACAGATTTTACCTTGCTCCCGTCAACCCTCAGCAGAGCCTGGAGCTGTGACAGTCTCTGATGCTCCTGTTCAATCCTCTCCCTCACCTGATGAAGACCTCTGTATAGCTCTACAATTAGAGACAGAATTGTGGCATAGATTAAAATCCTTTTAGACTCTTTTGTTTTATTTAAAAATGTACACTGGATTTAGAACATACAGTTATACACAGATATGCTGCATTCACTTGAAATACATATTTTTCTGTGGTACTTTTATAAAATTTAAATTCTTTGAAACAATGTACCTCTGGCCTCCTGTATAATGGAGGTGGATTCACTAGTTTCTGGTCTTTCCTCTGAAGGGGGCTGCCAGCTCAGGTCAACACTTTCCAAAAACTCTTCACCAAACAGCTTCCGAAAAGACTGAAAGAGAAATGGTTGCACGCTGTATTAATGTAGAGACACAAAACATTTACCCTAGTTACAGTATTTGTATTTATATAATTGCCTCCGCTAAGGAGGTAATGTTTTCACCCCTGTCCCCTTGTTTGTTGGTTTGTTTGTTTGTTTGTTTGTTTGTTTGTTTGTTTGTCAGTGGGATAACACAAAACTATTGAACAGGTTTCCATGAAACTCCGTGAAAGGTTGGAACCCGGGCCAAGAAAGAACACATTCAAGTTTGGCACAGATCTGGACAAAGGCGCTGAGGAATTGTTTTTATCACTTTCTTTAACATTGTTAGTTTAGAATAGTATTTGATATTTGAGTGTGCTTAATTTGGTTGGATACAATTTAAGGGGACTTTTGGGTGTTGGCGGAGGTCAACGCTCTACTGAGTGCCATTCCAGTTATTAATATAATTACCAGAATGATCTCGATGCATTCTTCTGACACGGCTTGTAACATGTTCTGATATTTGAAGAATTTTGGCTCATCTGTGGGAAAAAAAGCAGAAAATTCAACATAATTAATTTAATATTTCAAAGGTTCTAAATGTTTCATAAAAACACACAGACGATGATAAACAGTAGAAAAACAATGCTCGATATATCAGCCAACCAAAATCCTGTTCTGTTTTTGATCCATCAGAGCACATAAAGGGTCCACTGCTTTACCAGAAACAAGGCAATCAACTGCACATCAGCTCACCCAGGACACTGTGAACTTTCTGATTTTGCAATTTCAGCTCCAGGGAGTGTGTGCGGGCGTCCGTCTCTTCCTGCAGCAGCTCGAGATGGGCGGCGTGGATCTGAGACAGGCTGATGCGCTGGGCCTCCATCTGCAGCCGGCACTCACCCTTAAGACAAGAAGAAGAAATCTACATAAATAACGTAGTTGGAAAAATGCTCGGGGGAAACATGTTTCCATGGATATGAGAGTGTTTGTCCTAATGTTCCTCAAAATGGTCAATAAGACTAGAATCACTGCATAGCAGTTGTAATCAGCAAATTAATTCTTGAGCTATGGCAAAAATGTGTTTTGCAAGGAAACAGTGAATTTGAGGTTGGAAGAGTCGTAAAAAAAGAACAGGAAAATATCACTTATAATTAATTACAAATTATACCGAGCAGCATGTTACCGTGTTTGTTAATTAGAACGGCTAAATGATGAATCCTGTTTCTATGTCAGAGCAGTGGCACAAGGCACCTGTTGTCAGGAGAAGAGGTCTGCCATTACCACTTCTGTGACAGAGAACAAAAGGCACACGGCGAGCCTTCCTCTAATAATGCATAATGCATTAGCACAAATTGGTCAGGGCTTCACATTTATGAAATTGCCATTCTTTTACCTTTGATGTCAGACGTTTTTAATGTGCACTCTGCATCTTGAATTAAGCTGCATTCATATTGCTTTGTCCTCATCCACACTATATCTAATGGCGCAGTGAGGAGAGGCCTTTTAAAGCTGTAATCACTCACATGCTGCTGCTCAAAATCACAAAAGACGAACAGTAACGAACAGACGACAGCTCTGTTGCGACGTTTTAAACACACACCAACAAAACGCGTTTTCTGAGAAACATAATTTCTACTAAATTAATATAACCTATAAAAACATGAAGCATTTATTACCCCTTGCGCAGGAACGCATCTTAAAAAAGAGGTTAGTTGTTAAGTGTCACGATAGACTGTATACAAAGATGGATGACACGACAGCTCCCTAAAAGTGAAGCCAAATCATCTGGATCGCCACCTGGTGGCTGGCTGTAGTATAGGTCATAAACCCAGCCTCCTCCAAGTAAGGGGATAAAGAGTCAAAACACAATTTGAATAAAAATGTCTCAAAGAAGGTGTCTGTCATTTGTTCAAATGTTTTTTTTCTTAGTAAGTTTGGTTTTAATTAGTTCTTTGATGCTATGAAAATGGAGATTGAGAAATCATTATTGACAATGACATGTATTGGCTGGACCTCGATACCACAGCTCCATCTCCTGAACGACTCTGGTTCCAAATGATATAAAAACATGGCGCCACCCTTGTTCAGGATATTTTGGCTTCATTTTTGTACAACAGGAGGAAGTGGAGGCGTCGTCCATCTTTACGTATGAAGTGGAGCATGCAGACCTGTTTTACGGGTCATGCAACAATAATCTGCAGCTCATCAAATCAGGAAATGGGCTTAAATTAAATATTCTGCCCTCCATGCCTATTTACCGAGAAGTTTCATAGGTTTTTTAGATTTCATGGGAAATTTTGGTGCAGCAACTTATGAACAGTTTAGTAGTTGCTAGGAAATCTCTCTCTGACAGCGGCCTTGGGCGCCGTAAAGAATCATCCTCCAGCGCAACAACAGCGTGATGTCACGGACAGGTCGGCTGATGAAAGATGTTTATCGCCAAACTATTTCCTCTTTATTTCCGCCACAGTACAGTACTGCCCTGCTCTGTAAATGTTCCAAGGCCTCTAATACAACTACTGGCACAGCTACATATTTGTATCCGCTAATTGACTGCAGTCGCTCTGCAGTCACGACGCTGTTGTTTTACTGTTTTAATTAGCGCAGAATTTTTTCAGGGGCACTAAGTCAATATCATTACACTCCCACATTAAGAGGAGGTATTCATCAAGCTGAAATAATACAAAACTGCTATATGAGCATCTGTTTATTGAGCATTAGATTGTTTGGTGTTCTGTATCAAAGTCAAGGGCAGGAAGTGAGCTAAGTGCCATTTACATGCTCAGTTGTCTCTCCTCCCTCTGCTCTCTGGCACACGTCAGGCTCCGTGTGATGGCCGTCAGTCCCATGTTGGCTCACCTGAACAAGAAGAAGACACAATATTGTTTTTTTTTCCAAACCTGTTTTGAAATATTACCCCAATACAAATGCAGACAAATAGGACGTGATGGACAGAAAGACAAGATGAATCATTATGGATCACTTCCTGAGAGGGAGAGTGAGTGGAGACAGTCGGTTATTAAAATTGTCCGCCTACATTTCAGAATGAAATAGTTCTGATGATTGTCTGTTTTTTCTTTATTCAAATTCAGGTTCACAGGGAAGCTGTTTAATAAACATTTTCCTGTAGTTGGTCATTGTGAGTGTCTGACTATGCAGGGAATTTCATCTAAAAAGCACCTGATTTAAGTTCTGGTCTTGACAGTACAAAGGTAGAACATCTTACATGAACATCAAGACATATTGAATACAAATAAATTTCCCAAAATCACTAAGCATTAAAGAAAATGTAAAATGATTTTTTTAAGGTCTAAACTTGCATTTCAGGTGTTTTTTTGGTCAAGGACACAGAAAATACTCCAACCCAGGAACTGACGAAACGCAAAACAGAACACAGACGTGAAATGGCAGACGGACACTGTAAACTATCTTTTGTCTGGTGTAACTGAGACAGAGCTTGAAGTGACACAGACACACAGACGTGATTGGGGTAAAATGGCTTCTCACCTCAAACCCTTCACTCCCTGCAGGATGGAAAGAAACTAGAATGTACACATTTCTACACAATGGCAATGATTCAAAGCTGTCAGAAGACTGTGGGCGATTGTCTTCCTTTCTTTTCAATTTTCCGTCCTTTTCCAAAACAACATCGCATTCAGATTGCGGACTAGCAGCATCAAATGAAAGCACATTCTAAATATTGCATGGCTCCCTTTAAAAGTAGAAATCTCACCTCACGGCTCTGTGCAGGATGGAATCTCTTTTACATTATATTCACACAAATGCCCCCTTGATGCCAATGAATGGTCCTCACAAACTTAATAAAAGAACATGGCTATCTAATAGTCTGACTCAATGCTCCCTTCGAGTGATAAGCCTTTATGCAATTTGCACTCATGACTGTCACTAGGGAGAAAAGATCCCTCAGTCATATGTTCCATGTCTAAGCTCAATGTGGCTATGAAGGCTGTGCACGCATTTGTGATGAGGCTAATTACAACATGAGACATCACAGGATTAATTGTGAATGAGATGCACGCCTCTTTCGCTGCACTTTTTTTTTTTTTTTTTTTAGACACAGTGTTTGAAAGCCCCCGATTCAATCTAACATGTCATTTAATTCCGACTTAAAAAGGCAGAGAAAAGGCAGTGCAGTGGTTTTAGTAGAGAGTGGTGCAGTAGCTGTGTGCGAGTGAGCGCCTACCCGTTTGTTGATGTAGCCTCTGCCTCCGTCTCCCTGGTACCCGTCAGTGGAGTCCTCCTTACTGGCCCTCTCCTGTGAACATGACATAACCTGGCTCTCCATCTGAGGCTGCTTCTCCTGCTCTGCGGCACTTGCAGCTCTCTCTTCCTCCGCCGCTGCGTCCTCTTCCTCCTCCCTCTGCGTTTCTTCTCTGCTGCCTGACGGAGAAGTGACCACTTTGCGCTCCTGCTTCGACCTCTGCCGTCTCTTGCGCCTGCTTGACCCTGAGGCTGTGGACTTCTGTGGCGAGGATCGTCCTTCCACAGGTCCCTCCCCCACAGACTGGACTGCCGCTGCATTAGTCTGCAAAAGCTTCTCGAGATCCAGAGTCTGCTTGATGTTGTCTCTCTCAGCTTCAGCTGTCCGCAGCAGGGACTGAAGAGCCTTTATCTCCTCTCGCAGAGATTGAATCTCAGAGTGATGATCCTCAAAAGAACTAACTGGCTCAGCAGCTTCCTCTTCTTTCTGGAGCTTAGCTTTTCTCTGGGCATCCTGCCCCCTCGCCTGCTCTCTAATAATCTCTTGTTCTTTTTCCAGTTCTTTTCCTAGGCTTTCATTCTGGGCCATGACCTTTGTGTTTTCTTTTCTCACGTTCATCAGCTCGTCCTCCAGCTGTCCCGCTTTGTTCGCTGTGAACACGAGTTTCTCTGTAACTTCAGAAACCCTCCCAGCCAGGATTTCCTTCTCACCCAAAGTAACATTCAGTTTCTCCATTAGCTCAGTAGTAACTTTTTTGACCAAAGCTTCATTCTCTTTTTTCGCATCCTCCAATTTAATATCTTTGCTGCTGTTCTCCAGATCCCGAATCTGTGACTGAAGGTTGGCAATTTTCGCCATTGACTCATGTGTCTCCTTCAGTGTCCTCTCTTCTAACTGTGTCTTTGCTTCAATGAGACACATGTACTCCGCCTTTAGCTCCTGGTAGTTGACCTCAAAATTCTTTTCGGCGAATGAGAAAGTAGTCCTCTGGTTTTCAATTTTCTCTCTGAGCTCGTCTACTATTTGCTGAATTTGATTATTTTCTGTTGTCAGCGTCTCAATTTCCAAAAAGTTTGAGTCCAACTCTTCTTTTAAAGTGTTATTAGATTCTATCAAGCTTGTCTTTTCTAATTCCTGCTCTTTCCACTTGTTCTCCCAGGATTGTTCTTTGTCTCTTGTCTGTTTTTGCATCACTTCTTTCTTTTCGCGTAACGTCTGAATTTCATTTTCCATTCTAGCTCGTTGTTCTCCTCCCTTCCTCAGTTCCTCGATTTCCACCTGAAGCTCTTTGAGCTGCTGGACAAGCTCATCTGCTTTGGAGCTGTGCAAAGCCAGCTTGAGGTCTTCTTTCAGGCCAAGAATTTGGTGCAAAAACTCATCTCGCTCTGTGGCAAAATTTGCCTTGTCTCTTCGTGACAGATGCAGCTCTTCTTCGTAACTAACACGCAGCTCATGCAACGCTCTCTCGTGTTTGACAGCAGCTTCATTGAGAAGGTTTTCTGTGTTCATGAAGCCCTCCCTCTGCAATTCTTCCCGCAGGTGGGTGAGCTCTTCCTCATGGCTGAACAGAAGCTTAGTCCTGAGCCGGTCCAGCTCTGCCTCTTGAGACTCGGCCATGAGGTCCAGTACAGCATCTTTCTCCCTCTCTAGCATATCCAACTTGATCTTGTAGTTGGTTACTTCTGATTCATGTTTAGTTTCTACGTCTTGAGCAGCTTCCTGAGCCGCGGCAAGCTCGCTCTTTAGAACGTCAATCGTCTCCTGGAGGCGCTGCAGTTCACCCAGTTGGCTTTCCTGAGAGATAAGGCTGTGGGAGACCTGCTCCACTTTTTCGTTAGCAGAACAAAGATCCTGAAGAAGATCCTCAACCTTGACCTGCAGGTGGAGTTTGTCTTGGGAGACTTGGCTTAGCTCGTGTATGGTTTCATCATGCATTGCTTGGGATTGCTCTACTGTCACCTGAAGCTCCTTAATCTTAGCATTGAGACTGTCCACCTCAGCGGCGCTAAGAGTGGAGCTTTGAGACAGTCGTGCTTTCAAAAGCTCGAGCTCAGAACTATGTAGCTCAGTCATTTGCTCCACTTTCGCAGCATGTTGTAAATTAAGCTCCAGCTTCATTTGGACAATTTGCTGGCCGTACATCTCGTCCAGCTCCGCCCTGAGAACTTCGAGCTTCTTTCCAGTCTCTTCCTGCATTTTTTGGATGGCGTCGCTTTCCGTCAGGCTGCCCTGGTGACAGCGTTTCTGCAGGTCCTCCACTGTGCCCATGAGCTGCATGATTTCATTAGAAGACATTCGCACTTTCTGTCTGGAGTTTGAAAGTTCACCCTTACAACTTTCGAACTCTGCTCGCTCATTCTCCAGTTCCAATTTACAACTCTCCATTTCACCCTTACGGCTCACCAAGTCCGACTTGGTGCTCTCCAACTCATCCAGACATTTTTCAAGCTCTGATTCTTTTGCGTCCATTCGCTGCTGGATATCACGCAGGCGTTTTTCCGAGGTCTCGAGCTCATCCTCGAGCTGTGAGAGAGAGCCGTCACGTTCTGAAATGACCCTCTCTTGCTCTGCTATGATCAGGTCTTTCCCGTCTGATTGCTGTATAATATTTTCATTTGAAGTCCTTGCCACAAGAGCCAGTTCCTCTCTGAGCAGGGTTAATGACCTCTCGTGCTCCGTGATTATTGCAGTTTGCCCTGATATAAACAGACTTTTCTCTTCCAGTGTTTGTACAAAAGACTCCTCGGCCACTCTCAACTCCATCACCAGCTGCTCCTGACCCGCAAGGACTTTTTCTTGTTCAGCAATCAGCAGGTCCTTTTTGTTCAGCCTCTGTGTAAATGACTCTTCCGATCTTCGTCCTGACTGCAAAGACAACAAAGGGTGAAATTGAGAACATAATGTGCAACCACCCAAATTTAACAGAATAAAATCCAAAATATATCTGATAACCTAAACACTAAGTAACTTCTCACCATCTCCATCTCATTGAGTTTGTGTTGGAGCTGGCTGATGTGCTCTTGCTGTTCACTGCTCCTCTCCTGGTGCTTTCTGGACTCCACCTTCATCTCCTCCAGCTGCTGTTGGTACTGGACAAGCTGCTGCCTGGTCTGCAGAAGACCAGTTGCAGTGCTGGTGTGGCTGGTGTTCCTTAGTGTCTCGCCCGCCTGCAGCTGTAATAAAAGAGAAATCTGTCACTTTCTGTTTATAATATGTACAAACTCCTCACACACACATGAATTGCTTATTGGACAGATGAAAAAAAACAGAAGTACAAAGCATTAACTGTATAAAAATTATAGAATAAAAGAATTTAACACAAGACTTTTAACAAAAACCTATTCTCTGCATTCCCACCTGCTGGAACTGAATTTGTAATTTTTGACTTTGCTCTGTCAGCTGCAGGAATTCTTTCATGATCTCGTCTTTCTCCTCACGGGCCTGCTGAAGGTTTGACGTGAGCTGCGTGATGATGCCATCCCGCTGCTTCAGGGCAGCTTCAAAATCCTGCAGCTGTAAAAGTAATATTGCACAAGTAAAAGGACCTTACATTGAGATTGAGAACAAACAGATATTAAGCAAGTTTAGCCTTAATGTAAAGATGAGAAAGAAATGTCTACCTGCTGCACTCCTTCTGTACCAAAGGCAGCTCTGATTTCCTCCGGACTCAGCTCCTCCACTGCCTGGGTCTTGGCAGCAAGTGCGTCCTGCATTGTACCTCCTTTGGTCACCTGTGGCAGGGACTCAACCTCCTCCTGAACAGCAAAATAACAGTAAGAGGAAGCGGCGCATTTACAAAGCTTCAGAACAAAGATGAGGTTTCACGAATGAGCCTAGTTCATAGTCACCACTTCAGAGAAACAGCAGTTAGTTGCAAGAGTCAGGGCCACATGAAGGAATGTATAGTAAATTTGTTAATGTTATCAACTGGTGAAGAGTTATTTGTTTCAACTTCCCAAAAATAGAAGCCCTACAGAGAGGGGACAGAAACACTCACATATCACTGTTGCCTCACTTTCTCTTTAAAAGATGTAGAGCTGTAGAATGCTGATCAAATGGGGATTAATTAGGGTTTCATCCCACATTAAAAAATCTTAACTTCATTTGAAAAATGTATGAAATGAAAAATGTTTTATATTATGGTAAGATATTGTAGCCCTTATATATTTCAAACACAAGTTAATTCGACAGATCAGCTCTGACTGGCTTCATGTACTAAAACTCATCCACAACACGAGTCATCCTGCATTCAGTGTCTGACTTGCCATCTCCTTGGTTTTTGTCTCCTTTGTTCGAATATCACAATAGGGAATCTAAAGAGAGCTGGTCTTTTACGTAACAACTCCTGTCCTCTTTCCTTCAAGCACTGCAATGTCTTGTTCCTTCTTTTCTACTTTTCACCCTCCCTCATTTCATTCTCCTGCAGCTGCCAGAAATAATGTGCAACCCGAACATGTCACAAAGTCCTGTAGAATCCACTCCTGTTCCATTTCTTCTTTAAAAAATATAATTATATTTCCCACATCATAGCTCCCACAGTCTTTGGATATATGCTCAGGTTAAATACACCATAAAAACAGGCGTGGTTAGTGGGTTACGGGAAATCTTGCAGAAGACTAGAATGTTAAGTAAACAGAGTCAATACAGCAGCCAGAGGGTTTGCTAGCAAAGCAGAGCCAGAGGAACCGCCTGATCAGATTACTGTACCCAGATAAAATCCTTCGCAGACATCATTAGATTCTCTGACATCTCATCGTGGCATCCATTTACCTGTTAATTCACAAGGTTGTCAGTGAAACATTAAGGTTTGGGAAGTGCAACGAAAAGGCCACACGATTTAGAAATCATCTGATCTTTTGTACGATTTAATTTTTAAAATCTTCTGAAATGTTGGTCACAATCACAGTTAAATATTTAAAGAATTTCAGATAATACTGTTTTTGTATTGTCCCATTTTTAGAGACTGACTGGCTCATGGTCAGAGCAGGTGTACGGTGGCCAGTAGGGACACTCTTTAAAACATGAAAATGATTTATGCACCAAAGACACATTATTGTCACCTGTCAATTGGTCGGACACAGTAGTTACAGCTGATGAGATAAACCATGATACTGACTCACTACAGTGATATGCCTCCTTCCACTGTTTCCAGTCTTAAGAACCATGTCAAAAGAATACGCAGGAATATGCTGTTGATTTATTTAACAAGCTACACGTAATTAACGGAAAACCTTGACAGCAAGTGGCAGGTGACAAGCCACATGCTAAATCTTCCGTAGTCTGGGAAATTCAGCAAAAAAATTGTCTAAACCAGTTCCCATCAGTAACTTGTACTTTTCCAAAAACAGAGAGAGTAAATAAATCCCCTGTGATACAACCACACCAGCAGTCATGTGAAGAGATTCAGAGAAACACTGAAACATTTTTGATTTACCATTAAATTAAACAAATAAAAGTTCATCTAACAGGTGAGAATATATATTTTGAGAGAGGTCATCTCACCTCTGAGGAATAATCTTCAGCAGTAGTGGACACTTCACTCTCCGGCTGCAACAAAAAAAACATTAAAGCCATTTCATCAATACAGAACAAAGAAGACTTCACTGAATGTATCACCTTTATCACAAAGAAAAACCTTATTTTTCCAGAAGTTTTCTTAATCTACACTATAATTCAACATAATATAAAATATTCAGTCATAACAATCAGTAACAATGCTTATCTTGCATCCTACTTCGGAGGACACTCTGCATTCAAATATGGGTTTAACCCACTTCTCCCCCCCCCCCCCCGGAGAGCAATGATGGTCAATATTGAAATCGATTTTTGATTTAATTCTTAGGGGATAAAATGAAACTGCGTGGGGCCAGCACAGGAGAAAATGTACAGGTTTCGTTTTAAGTGATAGCAGAACTTGGACGTCACCTCAAACTGTGGGTGGCAGGATGCACAAAGTAGATAATTGGTTTGTGACATGTGACACGACAGGGGATGAGGTCCTAAAGCTGGATCCATTTTGGACCCAGTTACCAGTCTGCAAAATAACTGGATTCATTTAATTGTGAAAGAAACAAATCTCTGATCATACATTATTTCCTGATAGTACAGTTTGTGTGCATGACTGAATTCTTCTTCCCTCCCAACCAACCAGAGTTAATGAGACATCTTAAAGTCGTAGCTATTTTAGCCTTTAGTCACTTGTTGCAGGTAAAACCTATTAACATTCAATTAGGCATCTAAAAGGACTCAGATTGATAAGTGGATTAGATACTGGATCTAAATTTAATAAAATGCTCTTGACAATAGAAACTCTTTAAAAAGAGAGTTTGATGCAAAGTTTACTTCCAGGCGTTGAAGTTAAAGAGGCATCGATGACTCAACACTGTATTTGCAATTATAATCCATTTGAGATGCTGCGAAAAACTGTCGTGACATTATGGAACCTTTCGGTTTCCGCTTTGTTTCCACAGCAACCACTTTAAATCTCACAGAAAGCAGCATCGTGCTCTGAAAAGATCCGAGCACCGTGACGCTTTTTTCTGGGACAAGAAATAAAAGTGTGAGAGCGAATTCAATTCAATTAAATAAATAGTCTCTTTAGAAACACGTCTTAAGCTTTTTGTAAGAGCTGTGGGTCTGTCCCAAGGTAAAAAAAAAATATGAAAGAATGAAAAAAAAACACTTCATACTTTCAATCAGCCGTTAAGGTCTGCAGAAAAGTGTTGCAAGGCCACAGGAATTGGTCCCACAGACTAACGCCTGACTACCTGTTTAAAGGAAACCGTCTGTTTCCATGACAACGGGTAGTTCTGTGGGCATGTACTTCATCAGACGTACAGTGGGTTCAAGGAGAGAGAGGCTGCACGGTGCCGATGAAAAGACAGGGCTCGAATGATGGAGGAAAACAAACATGTGAGGACCCTTAGCCCTGAGTTTTACATGCCGGATTTATTAGAGGATGATGTAACTGCCGGAATATTTATTTATTGGTCATTATTGAGCCTCTGCTTCAAATCTCCCATTCATCTATAGGAATTCATTGCAGATCTGAAGGTCATGAATGTTTGCAAAGCTTACAGACCAAATGTTAAAACATATATTTTATTAAGATATATATATATTTGACTGACCATGATTAAAGTCACAAGAATCAAGGCTTAGAGGGGTTGCTGTTATATTTGTGAAATGAATTCACAGAATACATCAACACTGAAAATGTTCTCCTCCCTGTGTTGAGTTTCAAAGAGCATGTTTGATGAAGTTATCGGCCAGTGATGTCTGATGCAATGAAAGAACTAAGCTGCTGAAAGTTCAACCAAATCCCCGACAACCAACTTTAAAAAGTTGAGTTCATTTAAAATGTACATTTATCAATGCTGTATTATTTCTATGAAAAAATGGCCACAAAGCCGCACAACACCATCATACTACAAATCAAATCAAGTATCTGCAAGTAAATGCTGGAGTCTGGCTTACATCTGCACGCCGCCCCCCCCCCAGAGACCATAGGCAATTCATTCAACTCTCATACTCATTTTATCTTAGTCACAATTTATTGAAAAAAAGGACTTAAAAGGGATCTAAATCAAAATATTTGTTTAAACTGAATATTGGCCGATGTAAAATAATCAGATTTCTTTACACTCTCAAATATAAACATTGTTAGCAGCCTTAGTTTCCAGCCTCTGCTCTGGGAAATCTCTCAAAGAGGCAACGAGCCGCAGGCTTTGAAAACAAATCTAAAAATGCGTTGAAGGTAATTTAAAAAGTAAACTTTCCGCCTTGAGGTACAACTCATTTGTACATGTCATCCAGGGGAAATAAATAGACGTGTTCAGAATGTGTCAATATTCCCCACAATCCTTTCCTGGTTGTGGTAAAGTAAAAGAAGGAAGTTTGAGGGTCTACCTCTATGGTGTAGGTCTGATCATGCTGGACAGTCTCTCCGCTTCGCAGCGTCCTTGCGAAGGTAAACTCCGTGGTGGGGTGGTCTTTAGTTCCCTCTCGTTCTCCATCTCGTCCTCCAACTGGGAAGTCCTCCACCTCTGCAGACTGATTGGGGTCGTACTGCACCCGTCCCTGCGAATCACCCTCTGAATCCTCCGTTGTCCTCTTTTTCTTCTTCCTCTTCTGATTCCTCTGGGAGTCGGCGTGAGCTTTTCTCTGGCGGTACTCTGCCAGCTGGAGAGACAAGAGGGAATCAGACTATTACATATATAGAAATTACATGTTTCAAAGGTCAGATGTAAAAATGCATTAGAAAACATTTAAGCAACCATCATTTTAAAAATGAGTCTCGTCTTAACTCCCAGTCGTTGCCTCCGTTCAGATGTTTGTTTACGTGACCCTTATCTTCAGACTTAAGGGAAATAACCACCTGCTGTAGTCACGCTCATAACCCATTAGTCTGCCTATATAATTAAGGCTTCAAATGAATTTAAAATATACAAATATTAACCTACTCTGAGTCTGCACAGTTTGGAGAAACCTGAGTGAAACATCTCGTCGGCAAAAGGTTGTCCTCCCAGCTCCAAGTGAGTCCTCCCTCCCTGTGTCCATATGACACAACACATGCCTCTTGGTGTGCCAGCGCTCTAATCCCGAGTAAAGGGATTACATTTTCAAACTATGTCAACGATCTGTCCAAACAGCCAATAACATGTTTTGTGGTCTTGTGGTCTTTGATTCTTTGATTCCCTTAAGCATTAAACAAATCTCTTAAAACACAGACATCTCCGGTTTTCTCTCAAGGATTTCCACAAATTTATGAGGCACCATCTCCACTTCGTTTCATTGAAAAAAACATTAAAACAGAACAAGAGAGTGCTTGTGTGTAATGAGGTTTTGTATTTGGGATTAGAGCTCATTAAAATCTTTCATTTTCTCAATAGTGTCATGCTGCATTACGGTGTCTCAATTGCAGTCTTTCACTCTTCTACTCATTACTAGTCACACTTACTGAAAATGTTATTTTGAGTAATGTCTTAAAGGTCTCTTATCAGATACATTTCCTTTAAAACAATGAGAAAAATACGTTTTTGCTTAAAATGATGTCTTGATTTAAGTTATGTAAGTAAGTATTGTATCCGAATGCTGCATTGTAATGTTAATAAAGGATATTTGATGGTTATTATTCATGGTTTGTTAACATTTTGTTTTGACTTTTGTAAAGATGTACTTTTAATCATGTTTGTTTTTGTGTCAGGATGATGGATTGAAAATTAGCCTTTACAGTTAACTCTGGCTCATTTACAGTATTTTGTCTTTTAATTCATGAGCACTGTCTCTATCAAAATAATAAATAAATAACTACATAAATATCGATTCATTATTAATTTATTTGTATATTTTATTCATCATATATGTGAGAGTGAAGTAATTTAATACTGTCTCTATTTTTCTTGAATTAACACCATTAATTATAAAGTTTGTTCAAGGACACGTGTGCGACTCTAATCTAATTCACAACTTCCTCTGTGAGCAGTTGGTACTACAGGTGTTCATTATGTACGATGGACGGGTGACAGCAGGGGCTACAGGTGTCACACCACAGGTGCTGCATGGATCCCAGCGGATATAGATAGGTTGGTTGCCAGGGATACCACGCCTATACTTGCTTACCTGTCTGGGAAATGACTGTGTGCACCATAACAACCCTAAACTGGAGCTGAAATGATTAATCAATTAGTGAATGAAAAAAAATGTGTGTGTGTGTAGTGAATCAAAACGTGTGTGTGTGTATAGTATAGAATGTAAAGCTTAATTTCTATAGCCTGTTTTATTTGACATTGCAGTCCCGTACCCACATTTTGTTTACTTATGACATAAACAAAATAAATTCCTGACGTTTAAGAAGTTGGAACCAGAATTCTTTGCTTGAAAAATGACCAAAAAAGATTTGGGATTGAGTTAAAAATGCAGAGTTTTTTTTGGGGGGGGTGTTGATTGACTAATCAGTTACTTTCTGCAGCGCTAGTTGTCTCTCACTTGCAGCACAGATTGTATCCACCTACTGTATCAGGCAAACCCCACCCCTGCCGGAGCTCTAACAGTGGGCACTTTTGGACTGGTTTGGCGATGCTCTACAAAAGGTTAGAGGCGGACACGACAGAGCTGAGAGTGGGCGCCGTGATCACGTCCCCCACCTACAACACACGGCTAAAGAGCTCAAAGGGCTCTTGATCTGTGTCTCTGCACCTCCACACACACACTCCACCCCTCGTCCAAATATACCCACCTATCTGTGCTTTTCGCGAGAGCTTTATCCATCAAATACCAGGGCACACAGCGAGAGATATGAATGAATGTCAGGCTTACAGAAACAAGGCTGTCCTTTCTGACTGAATCATAGTAACACACAAGCGGCAGTGTGCGATATGCAGAGCACACGCCAGCCAAGATCACGTCCCAAAATAAAAAGCACTGACTTTTGAGGGAACCCTTTTATTGAGCTGCTTATCATGGCGAGCTGCCTTATTCTGGCTGCGCAGACCAGAGCATCAGCTGAGCATATGGCGTAAACAGAGACTACGTAGGTGAATCACCATCTGCTGTCTGAACACATTTACACAAGCATATTCTTTTTTTTCACAGGCTTTTTTCCCCCCTTTAAATCTAATAGTAGCAGACTAACACCGACAGCATCCAGTGTTAGGTATTTCCTCGATGGTGCGATCCACAGATTGTGGTGCGATCCACAGATTGTGATACAATCTGGTGTTAATGGGGCAACAAAAATCAATGTTGTGACTGCAAGAATGAAAACTGTATATATCTACATCTTATGAAGTATAAGGAGAAATATGTATTAGTTTGGGGATATAGGAATACAAACACACAGTAACAAGGTTTGGAAATATTACAAGATATAACACACTGGAGAATAATCTACCTGATAACCAGGAAGGAGGTTAACCTCTTCTTTCAATGTGCCAATGACGGTGCCCGCAACACTCGGTTAGACATCACCCACCAACACGAGAGTCGAAATCCTCTGCTTCACCCACACATGCCGGTTAAAACACAGCATCTAAAGCTACCACGGCACCATCTGGTTCATCACCAGTACAGCAGGTGGATAAATCTGAGTCAAGAGGCAAACACAGGCAGTGCAATGACCACAACACATGCATGTCTTACAGAAAAGGGTTGAAACCTGCACTGAAGCCTGATTACACTTCTAATGGTGTTTATGCTGCAACAGCAACAATAATCAAAATGAGCATATTGCCAGTAAACAGTGTATAAAACAAACTGAATGCTCCATGTGCATAATACCAAGGTAATGTAACACAAGTACCGAACATAAGGTGCTTCTTGAAGATAAAAAAAAAATCACCTAAAAGTAGCAGATGGATAAATCACCCTCCTTTCTCTCTGAAACCTATTCCTCATGCACTTGCCTTTCCATGAAATCCGAGCCACAATCAATGTCAAGTATCCTTCTAACCTCTGCAGAGAGTTATCGAAGTGCTTGTGCACCATCATCATCCTAATGACAGCAGCCTCAGTCTCCCTGCCGAGGAGGCTCTGCATGTAAATGTCCGTAGAAAAAAGCTACTTCTTCTACAAGGAAAAAACAACAGTGCATCAGACACATATTCCCTGGTAGAAGAAAAAAGACAGAAACCTTCTTTTGTCTTTTCATGTGCAAAACCACGGCATCGACATGGGCCTAAATCATTTTTCTGTTAAAATCATCCTAATTCCAGACTCAGTAACGTCATCTATAGGATAGATTGTGTCTATATGTGCATCAAGGGACATGTAGCGGCACCATCCTGGGTTTGAGTGGAGCCTATAGGGGGATTTTTGCAGATCCTCACCTTGTTTCATACCCAAATTTAATGCGCAGGGTTTTTCTGGCTTCCTTAAACAACAATATGCAGCAGAATTATGTTTTTGGTATAATTCCTTTGTATAACAGAATATATTTCCAGCCATAACAAACTGCAGTTGTTCTGGGTGACATGACTTAGCACTTTCAAGCTTATTATTTGGCAAAAACAAGAGAGTTGTTTGGCATAAGAAGAGGTGTGCATGTCCTAACAAACCAGAATGAGTGTGAAAAAGCTGCAAAAAGAATTCTGCTGTGCATCCAAAATAGTTAGATCTACCAAAGCCCCAATGAATGAACTGTTGTATTTTGGGCAAAGTGATGATAAATCCTATCTGAAAATATTGATGCTCTATCTGATGCTGACATTAAAACCCAGGCGGCCTCTTGTGTGGTATGATTTCTGTGTGTGCAGCCTCAGATTACACATATACTCTCCTGCCTCTTGACAATATTGTGTCAAGCAAAAACAAAGTCTTTGTGCATTTCAAAGTAAGTGCTCAGTTACCATGAAAGTTCTCAGGACGGCACAGAAATTTAGGTGCGGTTCATCATCCAGGTTAGAGCTAATTAAACCTGGGCAGCTGTTTGACCATCACATTCAATTAATCAAATGAAAATCCCTTCTCGAGCAGGACGACGCGCCAAAATAAGACTTTCAACGTGTATGTCAGTGTTTTGTTGCTGAATTACAGACGATAAATACTTTGGTAAAACAGTAAAACTCTGCAGTGTCATATCAACCAATTAGTAAGCCCCGGTGGTAATAATCCAATCATCACATAGAGCGATTTTCATGCTTAGTCACCTGAGGGATTAGCTATTCAGGCCTTCGCTAAGTAGATTAACTTGTACCTCTGCTGACCTCAGAACCTCCAACACTGCCCGACAGTGACACTGACCTTTTCGATGAGCTGTGTTATACATAGTCCAGAAAATGCTCTCTACGGATTATCTTAAATATATACGGTTATATAATATTAATATATTTAAGACTTTTTAAGGTCTGAAATTTAGATAATACAATTTTAGATGCGGGAATTCTGTATTAAAGGAGAAGGAAACTTAGAGACCGCATATCTTTAAAAGTTAATAGTTCTTTATTGGCCTATAACCTACTATTCTACCAAGTTTCAAGAAAATAAGTTACGTATTTTTTGTGTTATCCTGCTAACAAACAGACACACAGCAATGAGTATAAGTTGAACCTCCTTATGGAGTTAATTATTAAATGACAAAGTGTAGATGAGATATTAATTTAGCTAAAGGGTACCAAATTCTGCATAGATACAAATTAAACACATGAATGCATAATCATAATGACAGAGGCTGGTAAATGTACTGTCATATGTTTAGTGTGTGCCCAGTGGCCACATCAGAGAAGCAGGGAAACAAATAATCGTGACGTCTGCAGCCCTTCAGCCAAATGAACAAACACTGCGGTGCCCTCCCCCTTCAGCCAATCAGTGTAATTCTGTAAGTGCTGGAACAACAAATGGCGTGGGACACGTTATTCCCTGAAGTCACACTTAACATCCGTGCTGCTCAAAATACTGACAGTGACGGGCTAATGAACAGAAAGGGTACAAAACTGTAAATTAAAATGTACCTTTATATTGTTTAATGGAGAAATTTGGACCTTTTGGCCATCCTTAACTCATGACACCCATTCAGATCTAACATCTCTCTTGCATGTTTTAGTTTATGAAATTTAACTGCACTGGAGTACAAAGATAATGTTGACTTTACACTGAGATACCTAGAAGCTTCTGTAAAGTCTGGGCTTAGACAGCATGGGACTGGTGAAAATACAAGATGTTCAAATCATAGTCTTCCCTCCTGGTGAGCGTGAAAGGTACCATGAGCCTGTGAGTTCCTTCTGACCTGACACTCAATCTTACACCATCATGAGCTCATCATAGCAGTGATGGGTGCTTCTCAAGTCTCAGGAGATGAAACTCAAGGACAAATCTATCATGTAACAGAAGCCGAAGTCTTCCACTAGCTCTCTATAATGCAACTGTCCTCAGAGGTGTGAAACAACAATATGTCTGCAGCTAATGTCTTGGAACAATAGCTTAGAAAAACCAGACCACAATCAGCATTTTGCTCATCGTCTGGTATGACTCAATACTGGGGACAAATGTCATTTCAAGCAAGTTATACAACAGAAGACGGACATTTTTAGACTTCAACGTGGACGCTTCAACAAACATCCACCCCCTGTCTTTGCTTCTGCTTTTTCAACTGGAAAATAATAACAGGAGCAAGTCTGAAAAAAGTCATATTTCCTCTGAACTACCACCAAAAGCAATTACTGTAGAAATAAAGAACTTGTCTACCCGGGAAGTTTTTAGAGAAAGTAGGTTATGTCATAATCCAAATAGTCCCCATAGTTGCTGAGTGACTCCGACATATATCAGCTTGGATTCAACCTGAGCTTGAAGGATCCAGTCAGAGTTTGGGAGGATTTTAGAATAAACAATGAATCTCCTGGATCTCCCTGTGAACATCTATCAATGTGTTTCTCCCCTGCATGAGAGCAAATGGCGACGGGGACTATGGAGACAACAGGTGTGAGATCCTCCTGCAGGCCTTTTGTAAACCAAAAATGCCTGAGCCATAACCAGGGAGATGGTCTTTTAAGGCCCCCCCCCCAACTGTGCAAACCTAAATCCATGCGAAACCAGGAGTGACCAACACAGCATATTAAATGTTTCTCAGGGTCAGGGTGGAAAGTGTTTTGATTGCAGCGCTTTATCAAGTCAATATTCTCAACTTTTATTATAATGTTTATAAATGTATGATGTATTATGTATTATCGGCTGATATACATATTCTGCAGAGTTTATACCCAAGTTGTTTGAGTATATAAATGTCAACAGCAGAGATCCTGCAGGGTCATGCAACACCTCACCAGTCAAGAAGAGCACGGCTCAGGTCAGAGCAACGTCGTCATTTATCATTCCAAAGTGCTTCACATGTTTTAATGTGATTTTATTGAAAGGTTTTGGATGTTTTGGATAATCTGTTGGTCAGTAAACTGTTGGGAGTTGCCATACCAAGTATTGAAACAGATCACTAATAGTGCAAGGATGTATCAGTGTGCGTGATGAGAGGAATCCCCTCGCCTCCTCATTTAAACTGCTCCCATCAGATGCTATTGCCCCCCACCCCTCTGTGGGTGGAAGTGTTGGTTAATGTCAGTTTGTTGTGGCCCCTGATTGTTGCTGCAAAAAGAATATATCTCAGGGCCATCAAAACTAAGACTTCCTGTTTCCAGCACTTACTGCACAACCATTAAATCAATAAATGGCTCCTCAATCCTGCATCAACACTTTCCAAACGCAAAGCAATAACTACCACTGAATTGGATTGTATTTGTAAGACACCGGAGACTAGCACTAATTGCAGTAGTTTTTACTGTATATAATTGTATTCTGTATTTATTCTGTATGTTACATCAACAGATATATGTTGTGTCTCTATGTGGAGGGGGTTATGTGTTCTGTTACTTTTCTAGTTTTGTGTTATGCTGTGATTGTCGTCTCGCACACTGAGGCAAATTCCAAACAACTGAGTTGTGTGGCAGTAAAGTATTGAATCTTGATCATGAATATCTACCATATTTATTTCAGTGGTCATTCATCAGACAAGACGTTTATTTCTGTGACCGACACACTGACATATTTCTTTCCTTCTCTATAGCAACATTGTTTTGAATGGGTTGCTGAATGGCTGCATTAGTGGGGAGGTGGGAGGTCAGTGTGTGTGTGTGTGTGTGTGTGTGATGGGGGGGGGGGGGGGGGGGGGGGGGTACCCTGACCTTGTTCTTGAAGCTGCATATTGATACAAGTCAATAGCAGCAAACGTCTGACATGTGGGGCAGTGCATGTTGTGCCCAGAGGGAGCATGTCCTGCATATCCTGTTCCACCAGCCTGTCAGCTTCACTCCATCCGGCGTTTAATAACAACGTGGATATAACAATGTGTGTGACTGCAGTCGGTATCGTGCACGTCACACTCACACTGCCCCAGTGAAGTCAGGGCAGCATGACAAAGGAGGGAGGCTGTGGCTAGCCGCAGCGAGCCGACCCCCGGCGGTCCTCCCTCCCGCCCGGCTGTCAGAGCGGGGCGCGTGTTCCCTGACAGCTGGGAGAGGGGGGGTTTCGGGGTGAGGAAGAGGAAGAGGAAGGGGGAGGGGGCGCAGACTAACAGCTGACACACTGAAACCAGTAGAAATCCCAGTTCAGACTTCTTCCCCAGCACAGACGCAGAGTTAAGCTAACTCACTGACAGTCCTACCTTAGCTTTGCCGGCCTCCAGCTTCTTCTGCCGCTCCTCGTCCTCCATCACCGCGGGGCCTGTGGCGGAAACGGGAGAGAAGCTGCTTCATGCGAAACAACCAGCGACCGGAAAGCCCGGAGTTAAAAGTGTCCCCCGGCCGCTCGCTGCCGGACACTGGCGGACTCTTGCTCACTAAGTGCTGTCTCCTTGTTGGTACTCCGCCGCCATGTTTTCCACGTAAACATGAGAGTCACAACTGGGATGACGTCGAGTAGGTGCCTCCGTGGCCACGCCCACCGACATTCCACCAGTGGTGCCTTCACGAGCCGTCAGAAATATCGGAATTTATCGCAATCAGCCAATTACGGTTCATGTTAATTTAGGGACACTCAGCACATGGACGCAATAACAGTGTCCAGGGAGATACACGTGGACACACAGCCAAGACAAGGGCTCACCAGAGTTATGCAAGAACTTTTAGAATAGTATAAACATTAAGCACTTTGCTCTAAGTCCAGACATTGTACTGATACTGAGCCCACAATTGTGTTGCAGTACAAAAAAACAGTATTTAAAAACCAGAACGTGAAAACATAAAGTTAAAAATATCATATCATATCTTGACATGACATATACAGATATCATTTAATATAATATGTCATGCATGACACGCCACGTCACGTAATGTCGTATCATGACATATCATATCATAACATAACATAACATAATATAACATGACATAATATAACATGACATGACATGACATATATCACATCATATCATATCACATCATATCATATCATATCATATCATATCATATCATATCATATCATATCATAACATAATATAATATAAAAACATGGCATGAGATATATCACATATATCATATTATATCATATCATATCATATCATAGTTATAAATATTTGGTGAATTAAACAAATGACTATTATGTGGAAACAAGTACATTTGAAATGTCAAGATGTTCACTCCGCAGTTCTACAGTTTTGATTTGAGTTAGAAGTACGAACTGAGCAGGAGCAGAAGATCTGATTCTTTGCTTCATACCACAATGTTCCTGCATCGAGAGCCTAACGTGAATAAAAGTACTGAAGTATCATCAGCGAAATGTGGCTCGTGTTAAAAGCTCCATGAACTATATAAACTCAATCCCTTTGTAATAAATGATATAATTGATGCTGCAGGCAACCATGTGTAATCAGTATTTTACTGTTGTGGCTACTTGAGGTGCAGAGGAGCTGTTTAACTCCTTTGTATTGTTAGTTTAGCTCAGGGCTCCTCAGCTTCAGAGCCATGCTCCTCCAAAGGGTCACAAGACAAATCTGATGGGTCAGGTGATGATAAATTCGAGGAGGAATGGAAAATAAAATAAAACTGATGCACAAATGTGTGTTCAGTCTTTCCACTTAATCTCGTCTTGATACGAAATACAGGAAAATGCGTCATACTTTCAAATTTACTTACACTTCTCAATTAGTAAAGAAAAGAAACCTAAATATCTGGATAATCTTAAGAAAATGTTGTTAAGAATTATTTATAAGACTATCAACAATTCTATACAATGTCTTCAATTTAATTGTGAGGAAGTCTGAATTCTGCTTAAAACATCGCCACAGTTTCTATGGTAACCAGAGGAAAGGTTTCCAGAGTTGTACCGTTTGAGACCACTAAGTATTTTCATTGCAAATCTGTGTTTTTGTCTAATGAAAGCATCGGGCATCCCTTCATGTCTTGAGCTGTGTGTAATCTATATTTTACACTATGGTGAAATTGAGTTCCATAAGGAGGAAACATTTGAGCTGCATTTGCTGCAGGGGACAGCAGGTAACATGAGAGACTGCAGGCATCGGTTTCCAGGACAGATGGAGGTGATAGAAGAAAAGGACGGCTGATATTTTACTCACAGACTCCACATGTAATTTGAGTCCACAAATAATTCCCATACAATTAAAATAGAGTACGATGATGCATTGTCATTTTGTTGTAAACTGAAGGCTGGTGTTGTTTCTGCTCAACAGACATTTCCAGCAAACAGTTTAAAATATAGAGCTGATAAACTAGACTTGATACTCAGACTGAAGTTTCATCTTCACATCATTTATTCATTCTTTATGAATCATAATAGATGTGGGCAGCGATTCAGAGGGATGATAGCTGGTGGCAGGATTTTAGAAAGGCCAATGTTGAGTTTTACATTTTTAGAAGGGCCTATGAGATTTTTTAAGTTTCTTGTTTACTCTAGTTTTGTGTCTTTGCTTTAACTGTTTGTTATGTCCACAGGAGAAATAACATAAAGATCATCTGTTTTATCATTTGATTATTTATTCTAGAGTCCAAATTCCCTCTGCAGATGTTTTACTACATTGAAAGTTTTAAAAATCTTCTGGTTGTTTTAATGTTTATACAGTTTCTTTCCTCCTGTAACCATGCAAACTTTGCCAGGAATATAGAAAGTTATAAGTTCCATTTTAATTCACTTTTCCCTGAGAGCAAACTCATGCGATGTATCAGTATTTATAATTGAAGGTTCATTTTGAAAAGATAATCAATCTTGCATTGATGACGTGCATGAATGATATATAAAGATATGTGTTTGTGTGTGTATATGTGTATAGTCAAGGTCAATAAACGTACCATCAGCAGCAGCAGAAGCAGCGGCAGCAGCAGCAGTAGGAGAGGACGCTCTGTGTCTTCGGCTGACAGGAGCCGAGCAGCTTATGGTCTGGCAGATCTTGAATTCCACCCATCTTCTTTTGGACATTCTCACCTATATTCGGTCCCACCTGTGAACACAACGCCGTCTGCACGATGCACTGAGCATTTGAAAGTTTCGTCTGCCTCTAAATTATTGATTTGCTGAAGGAGTACTGTGTCAGCAGTTACCCGAGCAACTTTAGCAAGTCGACCACAAACAAATGGATTGGGACAGGATTCCATGTAATATTAAACACAACAACATGAATGTACATGGCAAGTAGTGCATACATTCACTGTACATCTCAGAGAGAGCAAGGAAAAAAGTGCTCTGAAATAAGAATGGACTCAGACAACTAAAGAGAAATGCATTATTGATATTCGTTGCAGAAATGCCTCTTATCACTATACATATGAATTCAACCAAATAAAGATGTAAACAGGATTTTGTTTTCCATATTTGGTTTGAGATATTTAGTTAATCAGATATTTTAAGTCTGTGCGATGAGAAAAAGCTCATGAAGTATCTTCTGTCATTAGCTGTTTTGTATGAAATGTACTTTAAAATGTAAATTTCAACATAAATATGTTATTTGAAGGAATATATAAGTGCATACTGTATAGTGTTTATTCATTATGTTTGTTTTGAGTTGGCATGGAAACAGTTATAAGCCCCTAAAAACTGCTAAGATGTAAAATGCATAAATGGCCCCTGATTCGTTCCTGTTTATTAGTGTAGATCAAATTTGACTTTCTTTGTTGTGTCCTCCACTTTCCCCCTCCCATCCTTTACCCTGCACCAAAAACCATTAAAGCAGGAAGCAGCACAGACCAGAACAGTTTCTGTCTTCACATCATTATGCAAATACAGTAAAAAGTGGAAAAACATGTCATAGATAAAGCTGCTTTGACTATCACACAACGTTCTCCTCAATGTTACAGCACGGAGTGAAAGTGAATTTGCCCAAGGAAGATATCACATGTGTTAAAATATTCATAGGTGGTGGGTCTCATCAGTAAGGAGAAGAAACGGGTCAGTAGGTTCCTCAGTGTCATGCTGTGAACCACAACACATGGTAAATGGTGAATGTCAGACTCTCATATATCACGTTTCTTCTCTTGTTCCTGCATATAGCTTCAAAAACTGTATTTGTTCTCTTTAATGAGGTCTATCCTAATAAAATATTGTTTCCTCCATCCATCCATCCTTTAAGGGTCACAGGGGTGTTGGAGCCATATTGCTTCTTTTTATCGTTTTTTTTAAATTGCTCTGAGGAGGTGCAGAGAAATGATATATGCTGAAATTAAGTTAACAACAGAACAAGAAAAAAAACATCCTGGTGGAGAAAGACTTGAACATTTGTGAAATCAACTATAGAGATGAAATGCACTGTAAACATGATCAAACAATCGTTTACTTAAAAAATATAATTTCTGGGCATTTGAGCCTTTATTCAATAAGAGCTGTGGGGGAAATGTCTGTTAAATAAAGAATAAAGTCAATGCTGGTCTTGTGACAACATGACATGTAGCACACGAGTGATGTGAAGGTGAGAACAACAGTCATTTATACCTCATAGCTGGGTTTTCTGTTATCTAACATACGTGTCACTCAGTCGTGCACGCATAACATTCTGAAGTACATCATTATGGTGTTGACGGGCAGCGACAAGCACTTCAGGTCATCTTATCTGTGTAAGGGGGAGAGAGAGGAGGGGGGTCGTGCAGCCGCTGCAGGAGGACTCAAGCCCCATCAGCTTTTAATTTAGTCTATAAATTTGGCTACTCCAAAAACTGGGTTGGGGTTGTTTGGATTTATAAAAAGCGTAAAAATAACAAGAGTTTGTAATCTAATGAGAATGAAATGGAGGTAACCATTATAACGGCCAGTTTCTTGGCCTATCAATGCAATCATCATCTTATTTCACATTGTTTCTCATCATATCATCGGTTATTGCTACTTTATAATCTCACGTGTGCCTCCAGATCCAATGACAGGCAGCAACTTCATGAAAACCTTTTTGCTTCCATCTAGTGGTAAAAAGTGAATTTATCTTTACCTCCACGCCGATAGATGGCGCTAACCACCAATGTTCTTTCCTCAAACGACAAAGTTGTGTGTTTCCGCTGTGTGCTGCTCTCAGACCTGTCAGAGGAGGAACTCTCAGCAGCGTGAAGACAAACAACCCAACAGGAGACTTTCACTCATAGAGATCAGGTATCTGCTGTTTTATTAAATGTCGCGTGAAAAGGTTGTCAGGTTGATCACTGGGTCAGTATTAAAAGTCATGTATTAGACCTCACGCACTGTTTGTAATATATATCGAGTGTTTCAGGCCCTATGTGGCTAAGTTAGAGTTTGAATAGTTAAATGTGAACTTCATGCAGAACTTATACTATCTATAAACCTACCAACTCAGATTTGTCCTTTAAAAATCAAATGTGCTTCTGTTTGTTATTGTGCTGCACGATATATGAACTTTATGCCCTGATACAGTTATAGTCAATTACATTTCATATTTATATCTAAAACAGGCCTGAAAGAGCGATATGGACTAAAATGAAGTATATCACAATATCAAGGATATGGAGAATAGATAGAAAGTATTTATCGACACTGACTTTTCAAAGCGTATAAAGAAACATTCATTTATTTATTCATTGAAACTAATGTAGTTGAAGTTACAAATATATATATATATATATGTTATAATATGGGATGATGCATTCATGGCATAGGTATGAGGTAAAGGTTAGCTGCAAAAAAGAAAACAGAATTAGTTTGGAAAATGAATACGTGGAATTAGGATGGGTCCTGAAGCAGGTTTAACATTACCTGTTGGAAACACTTTCTAAGTAAACTAGACCTGGTTGCAGGACTAATTTGGGACTAATAATATGTATTTTATATCAGTACTGGTGTCATTAACTACATTATATACCTGGCAACCTCCTATTTATTCTTATTTTTTATTTCATTACATTTATGTGACAGCTGTAGTCTTGGTTACCTTGCACATTTAGAGCTCACATAAAAAAGATCTGTTCAATAATTAAGATATGATGCATTTAATAACCGTTAAAAAATATTTCCCACTCTAACACCCACATGTTAATGACAACAATTCTTCAATATATAACACATATATTTGTCTTAGAATATTTATATAGTGTATATATATACTACAGTGTCATAGGTAGTTAAATGTTACCATCAAAGATCTCATTAAAACACAGTGACAGTGGTTATTAGTGTCATTTTAGTTCATTTTTTGTTTCTTCTAGCTCCACTGACACTGGCGGAGATGTGACAGAGCAGCTGTCCTCTTGGAAAATGGCTGCGTTACCTGGTGTGAGGGCTCTCCTCAACCTCCATCAATCTGTGACATTGCAGCACAGCTTGAGACTCATTCATGTACATTTGAGGTCAATGTGCCTTCCAGGGAAGCTTTGCACTGGTCCCACAAAAACCAGTGAGCTCAAGCCTCCGGGGAACACAGAGAATGAGTCTCTGCTGGAGAACTTGAACCTCATGGGAGTTGATGTGAAAAAGGCTCGCCAGCGACAGCCCGGCGTGTTTCGTAAAGCTTTCACCAACGAGCAGGGCCTTGCTCAGTTTTTGCAAGGCAAAGGGCCAGCCGCAGGTAATCGCCAGCATCGTATCCCGGTACCCCCGCGCTATCACTCGCTCGGTCGAACACTTGGAGCAGCGCTGGGGTCTGTGGAGGAACATCTTTATGACTGATGCAGAAATTGTGACCATCCTGGATCGCTCACCTGAGTCTTTCTTCCGCTCCAGTGATAATGGGAACCTGGAGAAGAACATACATTTTCTGACGTCGCTGGGACTGAACACCAAAGACCTCCACCGCCTGCTGACAACAGCGCCGCGGACATTCTCCAACAGTTTAGAGCTCAACAGGCAGATGGTGGAGTTTCTGGAAGACATCTGTGCAGAGCTGGGTGGGACGAATCCAGAGCAGTTTGTAAAAGCTATCATAACCAGAAACCTTTACATTCTCATCCGAAGCACAAAGAGAGTCAAGACAAACATTGATATCCTCAGAGCATCTCTTAAGCTGAGTGATGCAGAACTGCTGGCTCTTCTACATGGCCCTGTAGCGGAAATTCTGGATCTTTCAAACGAGTATCTGAAAAACAATTTTAGCAGCCTTCAGCAGAAGATGGTTTCCCTCGGCTGTCGGAGAGCTGACATTAAAAACCTGATCATTAGCTATCCAATGGTCCTGTACATTGGGTCGAGCACATTAAGCTTGAAACTGGACTGCCTGCTGAAAGGGGGAATAACGCATGAATCAGATACTGGAGAAGCCCAAGGTTTTGGACTACAGCACAGAGAACATCACAGGGCGACTGGAGGAGCTGAAGAGAGTGGGGTATGATTTCCAGAAGAACGGCATCAACATCCTGGACTCCAGCCGAAAGCGGTTTGATGCAAAGGTAGAAAAACTTACTGGCCCACCAGAAGATGGAATATAATTATGATCATGTTGGAAGGCACTTTTACTTCAACTTGGCTTCAGGATAGTCATGTTTTCTTGTTTCAACATTTACTCATTTATTTTGTGACAATAATATAATTTCTGACAGATCTGATGTCTCTTCATCAATATGACAATACATTTCTTAATTGATTATTTGGTGAGTAAAAAGTCAGAAAGTAGTGACCATGACCATCGCAACCTCCCAAAACACACGCTGTGATCTTCAAAGATATTCAATTTATAAACGTGATAAAGAACAGAGCTAATTCTCACATTTAAGAAGCTGGACATTTAGAATAGTTTGCTTTTTTTTTTTTTTAAACTACTTAAATGAACAATTGTGTATCAGAACAGTGCCTTTATTTATGTTGAATTACTAATTATTAAATGAGTGTTAAATGTTTCATCCCTTATATCAAGTGGAGTGTTCAACAAGATTTTTTTGCTGACAGCTGTCAAAAAATTGATATGCACAGTGTTGAAATGTTTGTAAATGACAACATGTTGATTGATTTTTTAAATAAAAGTTAATAACATAAGATCTGATCTATTCATGTGTTTATGTACTCATACAAACATTTTATTTTAGAAATATAGATATTAAGATGTATGTATATCTAAATAACATAATACGTTCTATTGTGACTATTGACGACAGACAAATAAAAGTATAATCAATAGTTATAATAGTCATATTAATAACTGGGAATAAGCACCACAGACATGTAGAGGCGGAACCAACCATCATTCGTTGCTAGTTTAGCACGGACGCCGCCTGACAGCTGCACAACATCACCCTCTCACGCTGCCGGATTGTTGCTGTGTGTCTCAGGGTGAGAAACACGAGTGAAGTCAGTTTCATACACTTAATGCGTCTTGTCTTTACGACGATGCTTTTGAACAATCAAAAAACAAATGAACAAGTCGTTGTTCGCGGTGTTGCACGCGTCAACTGTCTGTTAGCTGTTAGCTTGGTAGCATGGTCGCGATTTGCCAGTTGATGTTGACGCAGAATATGCCACACCAGCAGTTTACTGTGACACCCTTAGGAACAACACACAAGTAACTCGGTTCATTTATAGATGGACGTTACAAGAAGCACATACATTTTCAAATCAGCTATTAAATGAATGGGAGGTATAGCTATCAGAAGAGAAGAGCAGATTGCAAAACATTCTTATATTTGTGTTTATACGTGTGTGTGCTTTTAATTGATTCTGATTTCCATCTTTGATATTCCTGTGTGTGACAATTACAATTGCAATAATTATTCTTTATTGTTTTCATGCCACGCCAAATTCCTTGTGACATACAATTGTGATTCTGATTGTATGATACCTGAGGATATGCTGCTTGATTGTGTCGAGACTCGCTGGATCATGAGATGAATAATGTTGTCGTGCTGTGTTTTAAACGAAGCTGGTCAGCTGGTGAGGTCGGTGATGGAAAAAGCCGCGGAGGTCACCGCTGAGAAGGGGACAAATGCAGCAGTGAAGGGCGAAGCTGCCCTCAGACCTGAGTAAGGATCTTGTGAAATCCATCGGAGTCGTTCTGGAAACGGAAAGAAGTATGTTACAAGTCATACTATGAAACAACAGGATGGTTATTATCGTCTGCTTTTTCTTGTCATTTGCAGATTCATAACAACCAAAGACAAATTTCACGGCTATATAGACGCCGAGACAAAAGGAGGAAAGGCCAGTGATAATGGTGCAGCTGAGGAGACGAAGGAGACGCGTGTGCAGGAGCCTGAAGTGAAAAAGTTTAAACCCGACCCAGAGGAAAGGGCAAAGGAGGGGAAGCCTGATGGTAAACGCCTTCGAGGTCAAAATAAGTCGAGGCCACACAAGAAGCCGACCACCTATGATGAAAAACGACTGTGTCTCTCCATCATTCAGGTATGACGCGTTAACTGACTCTTCACGAACACGTACAATAACTCTGTCAGCTGATAGCTGCTGTCCCATCTTCTCTCCATTTAGGAGAACAGGGAGTGTCCCTTTGGAGACAAATGCCACTTTTACCATGATGTCGCTGAATACCTGGCATCCAAGCCGGCTGACATCGGGGAACGCTGCTACCTCTATGATACGTCTGGGAAATGTTCTTATGGTCTCTGCTGTCGCTTCGCCAAGGCGCACACGACACCTGAACTTCAAACCATGGAGAACGCAGAACTAATTAAGGCTCGCGAAGGCAGGAACCCGGTGAAGAACAGCTTGAGCAAAGACCTCCAGATTCGTCTGAGGAAGCGTTCTGTGCCCTTCAAAAAGTCAGAGGAGTACCTGGAAACGCTTTCGAACAACAGGGACAAAAAAACAGAACAGCAAGGGAACGGTAAGAGGATTCAAGTGTTTTGGATCTACTGATATGGATTCACATGTGTTTACGAGTATTTCTGCTTCTCCGTAAGCATGAAGCTGGCAATTATATTATAGTCTGAGTCTTATAATGTGTCTTTTAAATGGTTGAAGTTTTACTGACACTGACGGTGCAGCAATTGACAGTGAAAATGCAATGTCTCTAAAGTAGGGCTTTGTGTCCAAATACAAATAGACATATTTCAAATTTGAATGGATTGAATTTGTTTTATAATTCGGTTCTTTCACACACTCAGGTGAAGCGTGTGCAACTAAAGTATCCGCAGTTCCAGCAGGAGGAGAGCAGCACGTCTCTACTGAAGCAGAAACACAGGTACAAAGTTGGAGTTCTACCTTTTATCATCAGTCTATCAATCAGATGACCATGGTGTTGTAAATAGTTTTTTGGTTTCTTTGTGCCAAGCTTCAGTCCAGCCCAGATAAACAGCCTCCAGTAAAGACGGTCGGCCCACTGACTGATGAAGATATCATCAAGTTGCGCCCATGTGAAAAGAAACAGGTACATCTCAGCCAACTTTATATCCTCCAAGATTACTGTATAATTTGTCAAAGTAGTTCCTTGACTTATTTTAATTAACACAAGAATAATCATCTTCTTGCTCAACAAACACTTAATTTAAAGCCAATTCACACTGATCCATATTTAAGAGACATTACATTTCTCTATGAGTAGTGTGCGTACATTGATAAGAAATTTCTGTCTTTGTGTTTCTTTGTTCAAGGTGGACTTTCGAGACAAGCTCTACCTTGCTCCTCTTACAACTGTAAGTACGACCAGACTAAATGAATATTGAAGTTTGTGTTAACATGTTAAATGTCTCAAATCTGTGACATCTTACAAAATTTGTATTGTCTATAATTTGAAGTGTAGAGTGCTTGATTTTATGTGTAGTTTATGTTTAAAACAAACATATTACACTACTGAGAGAACAAGTTATATCAAATCAATGCCTATAATAATGCTTCCCCCTCTTTCCTCAGTGTGGAAATCTGCCTTTCCGCCGTGTGTGCAAGCGTTTTGGCGTAGACATCACCTGTGGGGAGATGGCCATGTGCACAAACCTGCTGCAGGGGCAGCAGTCCGAGTGGGCCCTGCTCAAGAGGCACGAAAGTGAAGATCTTTTCGGCGTCCAGGTGAAGTTATTGTAGAAAAATCTTTAAACTCTTCAGAACTCGTCCGAGCTGTTAATTAACTGTGCTCATGTTGTGATTTGGATAATGTCTACTTCTCAGTGAAAAGAAGTTTTTTTTTATCAGTGCTGAAATTAAAAATGTGTCTCCAGGTGGAGGGCTGCTTCCCCGACACCATGACGAGGTGTGCGGAGCTCATCAACAACAACACTGATGTCGACTTTGTGGACATTAACTCCGGATGCCCCATCGATCTCGTCTACAAGAAGGTAAACCTTCATCAAGGAAGGGTTCCAGAATCAGTCTCATTAATTATTTATTTTTCCTCCCTGCAGTGTAAACTGTTGCAACTTTAGATACACATGGGGCCCAGTGTGAAAGATTTCCTGATCAATATTATCAAACCTCTTTGGCTTTTATAGTTTCATTCAGATTTAATTTAGACGATAAATGGTATAATATAGAATCATTCTTAAAATTTGAATGCACTGTAACTTTGAATTGAGTACATAAGGGAGGAAAGCAGGATTTAAAAGGAAATATAAAGCATCAATGTGACATTCTTTGAAAGATGTTTATTTGCCTTTCCTCATCAGGGCGGAGGCTGCGGCTTGATGACCCGCACCAGGAAGTTTGAACAGATTATCAAGGGAATGAATTATGTAAGTGTCTTATTTACCTTTTTGTAAAACCTTACATAGAGAAGGTCAGTTATGCTCTGGTATACCATACAAGAAGAAATACTCAAAACAAATGGTGACTATAACTGTACCTTGAAAACAACGTGTTTCTTTAGCTTGGATCACATCGACAGTGATTCTACCAAGTTTCTAATTCAAAGTTAAAGGCTGGATGAAAACTTGTTTTTCTTCCTGCAGGTCCTTGATGTCCCTTTAACGGTCAAGATCCGCACTGGAGTTCAGGAGAAGAGCAACATGGCACACAAACTCATCCCAGAGATGAAAGAATGGGGTGTCTCCATGATCACGGTCAGGATTTAAATAGCAGATGCATTAATGCGTAATAAAAGAGAGATGGGTTTGAGCAGTTTGTTTATCCTGCCAATAAAAGATTTTAAATGTTATACCTGCAAATTAAAAAGATATGATTTGGGCATCAAACGATAATGATACTTGTCATTTTCTTCCAGCTGCATGGTCGATCCAGAGAGCAGCGCTACACTAAAGTAGCTGACTGGGACTATATCACCACCTGCTCCCAGCTGGCCAGTCCGGTCCCACTTTTTGGTATGTTGATATGTAAAGGATTGCAGCTGCACACAGAATACTGAAGAGGGCAAAATGTTAATAAGGAGACAAATACTGGAAAAGAGAGAACAACCCCCTCTACTGTACAAAAACAGTAATACAATGAGGAAGTTTCACGTTTGTAAAGTCATGCACAGGCCATAAAAGAATATTCTGTTTGTGGGTGAAGAGGTGAGCTAAAGTGACTTGATTTTATTGTTCCAGGAAATGGAGACATTCTGTCCTATGAAGATGCCATGAAGGCAAAAGAGACTGGAGTTTCTGGTATTATGATTGCAAGGTACACAACATAGATAAAATAAGGGTAATACCTAACAATATAATAATACAGATCCCATAAAATTCTCTTTTGGATGTTTGGATTTTGTCTTTTCAGGGGTGCTCTGATTAAGCCCTGGATCTTCACTGAGATAAAGGAGAGCAGACACTGGGACATCTCGTCCAGCGAGCGCCTGGACATCCTCAGGGACTTCACCAACTTCGGTCTGGAGCACTGGGGCTCCGACACCCGGGGTGTGGAGAAGACCCGCACCTTCATGTTGGAGTGGCTCTCCTTCATGTGCAGGTGGGCACCATCATGCACAGCAATATATTGTATTTCTTCTTCTTAAACAAATATTATATAATTACTGTTTTTCATATGCTGTGGGAATATAGTTAGCAGCCCCAACTGTTGATTCATCATGTTGTTTTTAGTCATGTTGTTTTTTTGATGCCATGTTTCGTATTAACATTTTTGTGGTCGACTAAATTTCATTTACAATCTGTATGGGAAGGAAGGAAGTTGGGACGTTTTTTGTCACAGCTCCATGTTTTTGAATTCTTATATTCTGTAACAACAAAACTATCAAATATAATCTAGTTATTCACATTGAATCCTCACTGAAAAGAGGACTGGAAAGAAATGTTATGATAAAGTTTATTTTTTTCACCCTCTGTGTCTCAGATATATTCCAGTGGGTCTGTTGGAGCGAGTGCCTCAGAAAATCAACGATCGACCTCCGTACTACCTGGGCAGAAACTACCTGGAGTCACTGATGGCCAGTCAAAACGCTGGGGACTGGATCAGGATTAGGTGAACAGGAAACATTCAGCAAGCTCCACTAAGTCTAAAGAGATTGTTTAATGCATTTTATGACTATAACCTTTTACCCTCTCCCTTCTCCAGTGAAATGCTCCTCGGACCTGTCCCCAACAACTTCAACTTCCTGCCCAAACATAAAGCCAACTCCTACAAGTGATTTTCTCTTTGTCTGACAATCAAAACATCCACGTTTTTTTTTTAAATCCTTTTGTTTTAAATAATAAAAGACTATCGAATTGCTTGTTCCTTTGACCTGTGATGCAATGAGTACATGGATGTTTGTATACTTTCAATATATGCAATAAAGTCTCTGGCCACACTAAGATATTTACTTTTTTTATGAGGTATTTTTCAACTGATTACAAGAAAAATTTAGATTTATAATCTGTAATTATGGAATACATTTTTTTAATCAATGGGGGAGACAGCTGAGTTTACTCATTTTGTTGTGATGTGAAATTAAGTTACTGGAATTAATGCAACACTGAGACCCCTTATACCCTGAGTCATCAGTCTGCGTGGCTACATGTATAGAGTATGACATTATATTACAACATCTGTATGAAGCTTGTAATATTATACTTTCAACTCAAAGACATTGATTCTACTTTGGGGAATTGATTGTCCACATAAAAAATTCTCATGGTGATGGTGTTATTTTACTACTGCTAAATTTACATTACATTTTTAAAATCTTTTTGTGATAATGCATTTTTTTTATTTGGAAATTTTATGAAAATATAGAAAGTTACACTTTGGTTAATAGTTCAAATTTAATTTCTTCAAAATAGACACAGGCCACTTTGTTAGGTTCAACTAATAAGATTATAATAATAAGATCTAATGGAGTTATCAGTTCTACCTTTACTAAGGTAATAACGTTCAGTTCTGATAGAGGTAATAATTAACCATATTTTTATGACTTAAGTTGTAGTTTGAAGTGTGTTGAACTAGACCACATTACAATGAGAAGTGTTTCTAGTGTTTTGCACAACATTTAGGAAGAATATTAGAAATTATGTTCGACATAATGAAGCCCAATGCAACAACAATGACTAATCTCATTAACAACTGAAGGAACGTTTGAATAAAACCTGACCAATATACAAAGCTTTATAAAGGAAGAATATGTTTTATAGTTTCACTGGATTGCATCAGATATTAAAGGCCAAACTCAAAGAGTGCAAATGATACAGCACAAAAACATCAGATAGACATCATTTAAAAGTGATGGCAAAAGTCAACAATAAAAGAAAGTTGTTAAGGTTTAAAATTGTGTCTAATATGCATTTGCGTATTTGCCTAAAAGTGCAGGCCAAAACATAAATGATAATAAATCCTACAAATTAACACAAAACATTTTGATCACTTCATTTGTTATATACAAATAAATAATAATAATAATAAACATTGAACTTCCTCCTTTTCTGTTTCCTCGCAGCTGATTGGCGGGTTTCACTGAACACACCTGGGCCTTTAATTGGCCTCAGGTGACAATAAGCCACCAGGTGCAATCACTCGGACTCCGACTACTTAAACCACTGCGGGGACAGAGCGACATTATCCGGAGTATCATCGTCTGAGCTTGACCTTTCAATTACATCCATGGCTGGGCTGGTTGGTCTGGTTGGGCTGCTGTCGGTGCTGTCTGTGCAGTCTGTGCAGTCGGTGCAGGGCTGGAAGCCGATCGACTACACCAATCTCCTCAGTCTGTACGAGGCCGGGCGCTGGACTGATACTCATGGCTTTGATTCGGGAGGTAAACTTTAATGTCACTTTCTCTGTAATGATGTGTCTCCACACTCAGGACTTACATGTGCTACAGCAGCAGGGAAACAGGCAAATCCATAACTAAAGACCCTAAACGGAGGACCTGTATGTACTTGAGATTGTTCTTGAGCAAGGAATTTTAAATTGACCATATTTCAGGTGGAAAGTTGAGTCTTTAAAGGTTCAGTGTATAGAAATTTAGTGGTAAATTTGCATGTTGCTGCTGAATACCAGTCCCCTTCCAAACATCAAGGAGAACCAGTGGTAGCCTTCAGTTGTCCTAAAAACTCAAAGGTGTTTTTAGTTTGGACCTGCTCCACCTGTAGATTTAAATATAAAAGGAATGTTCTAAGGTACAGAAAATTACAATTTGTACCGTAGCTGATGTGAGTAATGTTAGTTAAATTGGTTAATTGATTTGACTTGTTAATGCTCTTCATATATTTAAATTACCTCTTACTGTTGTGCAGTCAGGTTTTTAGCAGTGCATTTTTATTTTTTTAACTAACCTTGTCTTGTGTTCAATAAGTTGCATGTTCCCTTTGTGGTTGGACTGTGTTGTGACTTCTTTTAACTAAATGGACTGAATTTAGGATTGTGTTGGCTTTTTTTAAATGTTCAATTGATTTGATCAGTGCACTCGGGTGTGGAGCTCGGTGTGCTCTCCAGGGAGAATTGGTTGATCGGTCAAGTTCAGTGGCTGGATTTTTACTCAAACAAATCTTTACCTGAGAATTCTACATTAGGAAGCTTTTTTTTCTTTCTTTAATACGATTTCTGTGTTTTTCATCTACCTACCCTCCAGGTTACGGCTATGAGCCAATTCCTGAAGATGAACTTCCTGAGGTTGAAGGTGACCATGGATTCCCTGTTACAGGTGACGGTCCTGTTTTCACTAACGTGCCCAGCAGTACAGATGATCAATATGAGGTGGAATTTGTGGGCGCCCCACCAAGGAGTTGGACCAGTAGTACCAGTTTGGGCTCTAATGGCCTTGAGGTTGTCTGTACTGAAAATGGCTTTCAAATTACTCTGCATACAGGGCAGTTAAGTGAAGTTAGAGTTTTGGGTAAGTACTTAGATGTTCTGACTATTTAAAAGTGAAGTTTAATTTTGATGACTTCTCTATTTAAGAAAAAATTTCCCTCCAGGCTCCACAGACTTGTTGCCTGTCATGGAAGCTCCGGAGTCTTGTGGTTATGACGTGAACCCTCTCAGGAACACTTTGACTGTACCTTTTGGTGGATGCCATGTAAAACATGTAAGTTACTGAAGATGAATTGCTTTTTCCACAAGATGGTTAGAACATGTAGTGCTCCATCTTGTTTTTTTTTATCCTAAAATTCAGAGTCTAATGGAAAAGCTCTATTTTGAAGTCATTTCAGACGGACAGCTACGAACTGGAGTTACTGTACATCAATGAGTTTGGTCGGACACAAGTTGCTACAGCATATTGCGAAGAAAGTCTGAAGTTTGCGCCTGGCCCGCGCCCTCGCTCTGACAAACCTAAGGAAAAGTGCTTACCTCCAGCACCAGCACAAAGTGAGTGCAAACAGAGATTGAGCAGAAATTAGCTGGCACGGAGTTAAGAGACTGACGTATTTAGACAATCTTGTGCCACTGAAGCTTAAGTGTCTTGACTTTTCTATTGGATCACTTTTAAAATGTCTATTGCATTTGTTTCAGATTGTGCAGTCGCTACGGGGGAAAGGGTGTTTTGTGGCGAGTCACAAATCTCCTCCGCAGATTGTGAAAAGATTGGGTGCTGTGTGGATCCGTTTTCATCTGTTTGCTACTATCCACTGGATGGTAAGGATTCTGTCCATCTGTTTTCTAAGAAATTTTAGTATTTCAGAAACCAGTAACCTGACAGTTCTGATCTATATTTTCATTTTAGAGTGCACTGGGGATCAGCACTTTGTGTTTGCCATTCGCTTCGACTCTGCATCCATCCCTGTGGACCCCACCAAGCTTGTTGTTCCTGGATATCCAAATTGTAAACCAGTCACTTGTTAATGACCAGGTCTCCATCTTCAAGTTTAAAGTTACAGAATGTGGAACTCGTGCCTATGTAAGTTGACCCCCCCCACGACTCTTGAATAGTGCTACTGCTTAAATGTAATTTGCAGCTGCTTTCAATGCATTTTAAATGTAGCTGTCCAAAATGACTAAAAATGTTGATGGTAAGAATATTACCATCAACACACGACTCACCCAGTGCACCCCTTGTGGCAAGAAGTGACTAATATTGCATCTAAACTTTACTTTGTGTGCCGCTTGTAGTTGCTTAAAATAGGATCATGTTTCTCATTTCACTTGATGTGAACACATCCTAGCACTGATTATAATCTCTCAACTGCTGCATGTCTCCAGTAAGATTCATTTTATTGGGCTTCATAGCTACTCGTCGCTTTAAAAATGCTTGCAGTACATAATACATGCCTGAGAGACCTGATGCCCACCTGAGGAGAAAATTACTTCTCTTTACAGGAAGTGGGTGAGACACAGATCTACTTGGCTGAGGTGCAATCTGTTGTCCAAGCTCTGAACCTCAAGTATGGCATAATTACAAGAAGTGACCCACTCAAGTTAGTAGTCTATACAGCACACCTAACTCTGTTAATGCAATTCTACTTAAGTTATTTACCATCTGTCTTAATGGTAGTTTTGGTTTTATACTAACATGCCAATCTTAAACCCCCTGTCTTTACAGATTCCTGGTTGAGTGCCGCTACAGCAAAAATGGTAACACTCAGCAGTCACTGGCCAGTGTTGGTTACATGGTCAAGATCCCATCGTCCACGTTGCCATTGTCACTCAGTGCCTCTGGCTTGTATAGTGTTGTGTTGAAAATTGCTACAGGTCGGTATTCATTCGTTACAAAACCAAATGCAATCATCTTTGCTGGACTCGCGTAAAAGTTTGCTTGTCTGTATAATCCTAACAGATAGTGCGTACTCGAGTTACTTGCCCACTTACCATCAACCCTTGCGCCTGCTCCTTGGAAAACCGGTGTATCTTGAACTGCAACTGTATACTCGAATACCAAAGGCCGTAATTCTCGTCAACTACTGTCTAGCGTACCCTTCTCTGCAAAGAATGCACTTGTGCTTGTTTATGAAAGGTAAGTGACTGAGCCCACTGCATTTTCATTAATATCCTTACCCTCTGTCCACCTATACATAACTTCTGTTTGCCTCTGTAGATGTGCCAACCCTTATGACCCCAACGTGTCCATCCTTCAAGTCAGCGACGCTGTCAAATCACGATACACGAAGCGTTTCATGGTCACTGCCTTCCAGTTCATGGATCAAACGACAAACAAGTACCTTGATGAAGAAGTGAGTGGAGAACTTGGAGCCAACACTGACCATGGACATTTAAAGCTAGGAGAATAGTATTGGCAGCATCTGTACTACTTGCAAATGATCACTAAAGCTTTCGAAATATTTTCTTCTGCAGATTTATTTCATGTGCTCTACAGAAGTTTGTTTTCCATCAGAAAAGACATGTGAAGAGCGGTGCATTTGATGGACTGGTGAGTCTTAATCTTGAAAATGTGTAAATTCTATTAAATGTTGTCTAACCATGTTCTTTTGCTTCTAGGCACCATATGGATTTGCTGCAACACCTGAGATGAACAAAACAATAAATGCAATATTTTAAATTACAGTACAAGTTTTTGGTGATTTCTTTAAAAAAAAAAAAATCTCTTCTACACCATGCTATAGAGACTTTGCTTTTCAATATAATCAGTTACAGGAAAGGTTAACTGGTAATTTGAAGATTACCTGCAGATTTTTGGTCAATCTATTAGCTGCTAACTAGTCATGGTGGCATTGATAACAATCACATTCACAAACTTTTTTGGGATACTGAAAAGGAAGTGTTTCACTGAATGCAACATTACAATAAACATGTTTTGGGACAGCAGCTTAGACTGTGTATATGCCATCTTGCACTGAACTTTTGAAGTCTGTCTTTGCAGTAGTAATGTGGGAATGGAGCTTCTGTAGCAAGCTGCCACCTATACATGCGCTCGACCATCTCAACTGTCAATCATGTCTTTTTCTTCTAGCAAAACTAAGTAAACCTGTAATTGCTAGAAAAAAATACTTTTGAACATGCATTGGTATGAAAAATCCTCTTAGTTTTTATTTTGGCCCATGTAACATGGAGGAGGCAGGGATTTATGAATAGCACTACTACAGCCAGTCACCAGATGGGGATCAAGATGCTTTGCTCCCCACACATTCTGAAATTCCAGGAGCATCCCCACGTAACCTGGAGGTTGTGAGGGTGAATGTTTTTTGTAAATATTATTATTTAGAATAAAAAAAATGGCCAACACTGACTCAAAATAGTCATGTACAACTTGGTGTCTGACATTATGACATGGCATAAGCGGACTAAACAAACCCTTTTATATAATAAGCGAATAATCTGAGGTGACATTGGTGAGTAAGGTTGGCACACTATTGGATAGGTAAAGATTCTTATATAAAATATTTTGAAAAGTAGATTTTTTTTTTCTGCAAGTTGGCCAACATTTGGTGTATTTGGTTCCTTATTGCTATATTCATTATGTGCCAATGAGTGTGAATCCTGCTGAGAAGATTGCCAAAAAAATTAGTAAAGATGCCGGTGGACAATGTTGTTGCATTTTAGAAACTTCAACTGTTCATTTCAAGTCTTTGTTTTAAAACTCACTTTTCAGTTTTAGCTGTTGTAACGATTATAATTTATATATTGTTTCAGAGTAGAGTGGCTCTAATGAATTTATAATTTCTGGTCTCTACAATTTATTTCTTAATAAACACTTGAGGTAATTTGGGAGTTATAGTTGTAAGGATGGGGGGGGGGCTCTTACGTGACGAAGCGTTTGCCGTTTACCCACAATTCTCTGCGCCAGGATTACGTGTTGGCGATGTGTCGTGAACCAGTGAACAGACTGTGTAGACGCGCGTCCGAACCGCAGGAGCTGTCAGGTGAGGAGTCACATGAGGCCCGCAGCTGCCAAGTGACCAACGCAACACGAAGTAAGTGCTCACGATCACGTGCCGCGTTTCGGAAATCGGAAGGAGACGCTAGCTAGCTCTCGCCCAACGTAACCCGAAGTTACTAAACTGTATCGTGTGGTTAGCCTGTCAGCTAACAGACGCGTTTCCCTGCGTCACCCTCGGTTCGGTGGAAGGTGTGTTGAGTCGGGCTTGTATGTGAAGACAGATGTTAGGCTACCGGAAACAGAAAGTGTAGTCGAGCCCCATGTAACGCTGTTTTATTTATTTATATGTTCATTCATATAGCGGCAAGTACATAGCTGCTATAAACGCGTCCCTACACACATGAGCTACGTAACATGCAACACCACAGCATTTGTAACCTACACTAATATTGTAAAAGCTCCAGTATCTCAATGCATAATATACACAACTTTCCTGAATTGAATATGTAACATTGTTTTCAAGTGGATGTATAAAAAGCATGAACACATGCATATGCTAAATATTATGTCCCAAAAGTTGCAATGATAAACAAAGCTCATTTTCAGATTCAGTGCTAATAATGAATTTAGCCTATTTAAGTAATCAATGTTTCTGGGAGTATATGATTGTATAACCTTTGTGAATTACTTAATGATCCCACTGAGGTTTTTAAATTGGACGTTTTCATACAGTGAAATGATTTGATAATTGATTTAAAGGTTCAGTGTGTGGAATTTAGTGACATCTAGTGGTGAAGTTGAGTGTTGCAGCTGAATACCCCTCACCTCCACCTCCCCTTCCAAACATGAAGGAGAACCTGTGGCATCCTTCAGTTGTCATAAAAAGATATTTAATTTGTCCAGTTTGGAAGACTGTAAAACGTGGCGTCCTCCGTAGAGAGGACCCGCTCCCGATGTAAATATAAAGTATTTCAATGTAAAGGGCCCATTCTAGGTTAAATAAAATAATTTGTACAATTTAGATAATCACACACTAATGAAAACATCAATAGGCTTATTTTATATTCAATTTCTGCCAATAGATCCCTTATACCTCAATCTTACACACTGAACCTTTAAATATTTAATGTAAAGTGGAACAAACCAGGGCAATGGTGGACTATTCAAACATTTCAATTTTTTTTGTGGTGCGATATTTGTTTGGATCCCCAGATACATGCCCTCTCCCGTATTATGACGTAACTTGACATCAATTCTATTTGCTGTTGATTTAGAAACTACAAGATGCACAAAGTAGCAGGCCAGTCAGCTGTGCACTGTTGCAAAACCACACCAGCTCCACTTCCTGATATGGAACTTGCACTTCTGTCCCTCTCCCCACTTACACTGTGCATGACAGACGAGACGGAAATCCAGCATTGGTCAGCATTTAGCAGGATGGCGTGTTCTTTGTCCTATAAAACAGCACGGGGTTGAAAGTAGACTCTCACACCCTTTCTGCCTGTTGAACCCTCAGCTCCTCCTGTCGCTGGCAAAGATGGCTCATCTTAAAACGCTTTTCAAGTATGTGGACGAACACCAGGATCTGTATGTGCAGGTAAGCTCATTCTGATGGAAGTTTTGACACAATAGTTTAATGCAAGATTAATGTTAGCGGTGTTACTCCTGTTACTGTGACAGTCCACTTATCATTGGACTGATAAGAAGTATCTCCCGATAGCTCTCGTAACTCAATGCAGTTATGTTGTGTTTCTCTTTGTTAATGAAGAGCGTTGTAACTCATTCATTTTGAGTGAGCTTTGGTTAGATGTGTGAGCCAAATGTGATAAAAGTTCAGCTAGTGGAGCCCAGCAAATCCCATTAGTGACATGTTAACAGTAGCTGCAGTTAAAGTTAATGGAAACCGAACTGTGCTAAGTAACACTAGTTCCACTTTACAATTTGGAATGAAGCTTTAACCAAACCTTACGTTTATGTGAATGTTTTTAATTTCCTAGCGTCTTGCTGATTGGGTGGCAGTCCAGAGTGTGTCTGCTTGGCCAGAGAAGCGTGGGGAGATCAAGAAGATGATGGAAATGGCCGCCAAGGACATCGAGAGACTGGGGGGCACAGTGGAGATGGTGGACATTGGCAAACAGAAGGTGAGTGTGTGCCGTTAATGTTTTTCTGGAACTTTTTCATGCTACTTTTGAAACAGGAATCCGAACAGTGTGCCTAATTCAACAAAATGCATTCTCTCCAGAAACTTTAACCTCTCCAAAAAGGTAGCTATATACTATACCCATTATATTATAAATCTTTGTAACGCAGCTTCCTTCTGGAGAGGAGATCCCCCTGCCTCCTATCGTGCTGGGGCATTTGGGGTCAGACCCTGGTAAGAAGACTGTGTGTATCTACGGCCACCTTGATGTCCAGCCAGCCAGTATTGATGACGGCTGGGATACAGAGCCTTTCACTCTGGTGGAGAAAGATGGTGAGAACAAATCTATATCAGCTGAGTTGGATAAAAAATTATCCTGGAGCCGTTTTGGGAAAATTTGTAAAGGTTGTAAAAGCAATTTGTTTACTGGGCATGTAAGAGGAGACGTGTTGTGATTGACTCGAGGGTTTCTGTTCCCACGCGTCCATGTAATGATTTTCATTTTTGGTTTTGCTAACTTTCAGTATCAAAACGATAAAATAAATGACATATGTCCTCCCAGACAAGCAAGGAGCACAGTTAAGTCAAAGTAGTTTGAATGAGGCATAAAATAAAACATTTTAACATCACTTTCTCTTACTAATATGATCAAACTTGTTCTTTTTCAACAGCATTACTGAAATGTAACTTTGAGTTAATTATCCTTTGAGCTTTTATCAGCTTCGTTCTTGTGATCATATCACTGTTTGCATATTTCCAAAGTCCAGCCCAGAGCCATATTCTTAATCATGTCTTATCTGCAGTACTCACAGATCGAACCAGTGCTGCTGTTTTTAAGTAGAATCAGCAACAGGCTCGGCTTTCCAGAGGGCAAAGGGGCTTAAGTCAGACACTAAATGTAGTAAATATATTACACAATGATGAATGTTATTTAGTGTTTTTGTGTATATTTAAATTTTAATATTTAAGCATAACTGAAGACAAAATGATCAACTGCCACTTATGCATAACACAAAATGAATTGACTATATCCAGTTTCCTATAAACCCTGTGATCCAGTGTTTTTGTGTCTGCACAACAGCTTCCCTTTTCACCCTTTTCCATCCATACTGATACATTATAAAATCACATATATCTAAAGTAAATTTTTCAATACATATTGAGACAACTTTTCAGATCCTTCCTTGTTTTTGCTTGCTGGATTTTTGGTTCAACGAATATCAATACCCAAATCATCTTGTGTATTGTCTGGTGACAGTCAGCTGACAGAAAGAACAACATCCACTTCCTCTTGTCCGCTTCCTGTCTGTTGAATTCTTTTCTTACTCGCAACATGTTTCACTTTCTATTTCTTCTAACCTTGCTCCCACTTATATAATGTGGAAGCGATCTGCAACTTTGTCTGTACATATTGTGTGGGGCTGTAGATATAATAACCCCAAAGAGGTAATTTCCCAGCAGGGAATAAAAATGTTGGAGTAATAATGGATGGATAGATAACCTTTCTTCTCTTTCATTCCGTCTAAGAATAGTCAGATGGCACCAGAGAAAGTAAAAAAACATGTTACCTGAATCAAGTGTTTATCTCAGACTCAGCTCTGAACTTACCTGAACTGTATTTGCCACAGGGAGAGAAGAGGTGAACATTGAGACTGACAGTAACACACAGAGTTTTTTCTGCAAACAAAAACAATCATCAGAATAATTTGAAAGACCTAACAATCTCGAGTAAAGTTTAAACTAAAACGTTCATTGTCTTTACAGGTAAGCTCTTTGGAAGAGGCTCTACTGACGACAAGGGTCCGGTGTTGGCCTGGTTTAACTGCATTGAGGCCTACCAGAAGATCCAGCAGGTAGATACAAACTTAAGCATTTAGATCACACTTTAATTCATGATCATATGGTCGGATTAACTGATATTAAAGGAAAAGTTATAGCACAGTGCAATTTGCAGAAATGAATTAGGTCAGTGATAGAGTACAGAACTGATTTGATAATTTCTTGTTGATCACGTCTGACCCGTCATCGGGAAAGTGGTCAAAGGTCTCTGGACGGAATTGTTAATGGTGTTGCACATTTTATCCAACCAACACTTAATGATTAATCCAAGTCACATCCCTGAAACGACAAGTGACATTGGTTTTATCAAGTAAAAAAATTACACAGGATATGCTTAACTTTCACTCACAGCTCCAGTCAACAAATCCAGTAGCTATTCTATGATCAAAAGATATTGTGATTTTATTGCACAGTTTCAACACTGGAAAGTGGGGCACTAGACAGCTCACAGTCAACTAAACTTTCCTAGTAGCTAGTTATTCATAGATCAAAAGATAGTAATGTGTAAGATTTTATTCAAGCACCAGTTTCAACAACTGGAGACAGTGCAGCTAGGCACGTATGAGAAATCTCACGTATGTCTCGCTGTTCGGAGCTTCTCATATCTCGCTTGATGAGGAGTAGGTTGACTGTCCAAAAGTAGTATAAGTCAAGTCAAAACCTTTAAAATGGATGTCTCTTGCATGGTGCAAGCAAGTACATTCAACAACCTATAATACATACCAATAACTATATGAGGGAGTACAGAATTGAATCAGCTAAGTCACGTATTGAATTGATGATAAAGACTCGTAAATGTTCCCAACAAGTTTAAATTGATCTGTCTTCTATTTTTCCAGGAGCTTCCCATCAATATCAAGTTCTGCTTCGAGGGGATGGAGGAGTCTGGATCTGAGGGCCTAGACGAGCTAGTGTTATCTCGAAAAGACACCTTCTTAAAAGACGTGGACTACGTCTGCATCTCTGACAACTACTGGCTGGGCAAGACCAAACCCTGCATCACCTATGGTCTGAGAGGAATCTGCTACTTCTTCATTGAGGTGGAGTCAGATTGATGCGCTGTTTTAACTTTGAAAAACAATCCGTTAAACTGTGGTCCTACTAAATTGAATGATGCATCTGTGAAATTTTGTTTGCATCACCGTAACAGTTTATTCTTATCTTTCAAGGTGAGTTGCTGTGAGAAGGACCTGCACTCGGGGGTGTTTGGCGGCTCTGTTCATGAGGCTATGACCGACCTTATTGCACTTATGGGCAAGTGAAGCTGATTATTGAATTATAACCTCATTAACCCATTTGAGTGCAATTTTAGAAGCAAACTCGGATCATAAACGAACTGTCGCAGTTTTAATCTCCTGCTTGTCACATGTTAAACAGGCTCCCTGGTCAACCGGAAGGGAGAGATTTTGGTTCCTGGGATGAGCGACGACGTGGCCCCTCTGACGGAAGACGAGAAAAAGCTGTATGAGAAAATTGAGTTTGATTTGGATGAGTACTGCAAAGATGTTGGAGTTAAACATCTGCTGCATGAGACAAAGGCAAGGAGCTTATTTCTCTTCCGTACATTGAGGCACTTCTCTGAGGCCATTTTCCTTGTTGTACTGCTGTGATCCAGGTCGCAGGTCATAGAAACTGACAAACTATTGTAATGTCACTGCTACCCGACTGATCAGCAGCTCAAAAGACAGAGGATCGATCTGTTTAATCTGTTCACTTCCTGGCTGGAATAAATGTGTCAAGTGCAGTAATGTTTCAGAGTAAAAATGTCGTACTGATCACTATCAAACACTAGTGTTAGCTACAAATTGGTTGAATGCTAACACTAGCTATTGTCTAATCGTAGCTAATGGGGCTATCGAATACGTTGTTTAACCGTGACACATATCCCTCCAGATTTTAAATATTCATTCTCTAGTTGGTGATCAGTTGAGGAGGGGACAAATGATAAGTTTGTCAGATTCCCTAGGTTTATACGACTTGCAACCTAGATCACAGTAGTGAGATGTTAAAGGAAAATGGCTGCCGTATTAATATGGTGTATGCTAAGGTGTATTAATCCTATAATTTTTCCCTGCAGGAGAAAATCCTAATGCACCGCTGGAGGTACCCATCTCTCTCTCTTCATGGGATCGAGGGGGCTTTCTCTGAATCAGGTGCCAAGACTGTTATCCCCCGCAAGGTCATTGGCAAGTTCTCCATCCGACTCGTCCCTGACATGGACCCCAAAGTTGTGGAGAAGAAGGTAGACCATGAAATTGACACAGATGACTCGCTTGGTTACGCTGTTCTGGATAGAACTAAAATTGTGCCATTAAAGCAGATTTATAGAGCAGCATAACATTTTATTGTTGGTGTTTGGCCGTTTGATTAAACATGTATATGGACTGTATGTATGCATTTATTGGTCCTTTGGTTTGTCTGATATTCTTTCCTTTTATTTTCAAGGTTATCGACCATCTGAAGAAGACATTTGCTGAAACGGGATCCCCAAACAAACTCAATGTATATATGGGCCATGGAGCCAAGGCCTGGGTCTCTGACTTCAACCACCCGCACTACATGGCTGGTCGAAAAGCCATGAAGACAGGTACAAAGACTTAGTAACCAGAACTTTTGATGGAAATTCTTACGGCCCAGGGGGGATTTTCATTTGACTGGATTACTATTCTAACCTTCATATCATCCTCCTTGCTGTGCCGTAGTCTTTGGTGTGGAGCCTGACCTGACCCGCGAGGGTGGAAGCATCCCCGTCACCCTGACCTTCCAGGAGGCCACAGGGCGTAACGTCATGCTGCTTCCTGTTGGATCCTCCGATGATGGAGCTCACTCCCAGAATGAGAAACTCAACAGGTATCACAGTGCAGTTTAGTTTACTTTCACACCCACACCTCTCCAGCTAAGAAAAGCTCACTGGAAAAGAAATGCTATTGATCAGGCCAAAGAAAACATTATGTAAGGCGTGTTTTTAGTAAGTTGTTAAGGTGTTCAACCCAAGTTGGAAAGAAAATGTGTCCGTTCTATTGCAACTTGTATTAAACAACTATTCACTGTCTAAACAAACTCATCACTATTTTATATTTCACTTTCAGATCCAACTACATTCAGGGAACCAAGATGCTCGGTGCATATTTCCATGAGGTCTCTCAGCTGGAATGAAGTAATGTCTCATCATGAAAAATGTAAAAGAGTGTCCATCCTCACTATCCGAGCTGTAGGACTTTGTGGTATGATTTACCTTCCACAGTTTACGTTTTGTACACGCTGCTTCCTTATAATAAAAGTGTTTCTTTGTTACTGTTGTCTTGTTTCTTTATCACCTCGATAGGGTTTTCCTTAAATGAGTAGCCTCAATTGCCTTCTCACAGTAATGTCACAGGATTTAGTCTCAGGTTAAAATTGAGAAGATGTGCACACAACGACCAGGATGTAATTACAGTAAGACTTTGTTGCGCATGGTCATAATGTAATAACTGCCCATGATGGTTAAATGGTTGGTTGATGGTATGGGTTGTAAGGATCTTGATATATACCAGGAGCTAAACACATTGTACATTAGAGCAGGAACACAACATTTAAACTAGATTCTTCTTTAACAAACCATATGCTGCTTTTCATTGGACACATTCAGTGAACCTGGGGTCATACAGTGATCACCAGACACCCTCACCAGGAGGGACCCTGCTAGGGGTGATCAGTCCATATCCTGCTCTCTCAGGTTTATTTGACACTGAGGTATTCCCTTTGACAAAGTTCTCTCTGAGGCCACATAAGAAGCACAGTGAAATAATTTGATGAATGAACCAAGGACTATATAAAATGGAAAGAACTCCGGAAATGGCTCGCTAAAGTTGAAACATATGAATATCTTAGATACATACAGTCTAATGGAAAGGCAATTGAGCATTCTCTCATTGATTAGAGATCGGGAAGCCTCCGACTCAATCGGTAGCACTAAGATTATCTTGTAAACCCCCCACACTTCATGATTATTTGGGCAGATAACCGACAGCGAGTTACCTCCGGTTGGGAACACCCCCGTGATTGTCGGAAGGGGCAAATCGGGTCTAAAATCGCCCCGATTGTCCTCAAGTGTGTAGCAGCCTTGAGGTGCCGCGTGCACACTTGTATATAAACATGGTCAAAAGTAGCCAAGATCAGAATTAAGGATTTATGGGGTTATCATTCTGTATTTCTGAAAGTATGTTCCGCTCCGTCTCCATGTCAATGGCTGCTCCTGTTTTGTGTGTGTGTGTGTGTGTGTATCTGGTCATCTTCGTCTTTTTTGAATCTATAACCTGCTATTTCTGGTGCTCAGGATAACCTGCTTGCCCACTGTCTCCACACCCAGCAGCCCGGGGCACTCACTCCCTCAGCTTCCCTGTCTGCATATTTCCAAAGCCCAGCCCAGAACCATGATCTTAACTATGTCTTATCTGCAGTACTCACTGTTCAAGTTGAACCAATGCTGTTTAAATGCAGAATCAGTCACCACCTATTCAGTGACCTGTAGAGTGTAAATATAGATGCATGACACATGGACAGGAGTGGACAGCCTTAGTGACATAATTCCACGCTGTATGCAGGTCGGATGACGGTGTTCAGTGTGGGCCAAATCTGTGCCAGAACAAATTTGCTTTGTGGGAGAGCACTGTTTAATTTCCTTTTCTACCCGCATCTCTGTGATTGTGAAATGAGGATACATTTATGGACTGAAAAGTTCAAAAACTTTGAAAAGGGCTGAAAGGTTTTATGTTTCTCTTTCAGATCCAACTACATTCAGGGAATCAAAGTGCTGGGTGCATACTTTCACGAGATTTCCCAGCTCAAATGAAGTCACGTCTCATCATGAAAATGGAAAATAACGTCCATCCTCTATCAGAGCTGTGTATATTTGTTGTATTGACTTCCATAGGAAATGTTTTATACACACCAGCTCCATGAAATAAAAGTGTCTCTTTATTTCTGTCCTCCTGTTTTGTTATCACTTTAAAGGTTTTTTGCTTTAGTACATTACATAAAATGATCCGCTCACTGTAATGAACCTAAATGTCACTGGATTTAGAAAATAATATTGACAGATTTTTCTCTCTGTCCAGTTTGAGATTTCAGACCTCAAGATCTGTGATAATCATTAAGCCAATGCTGAATCTAGTTGAAAATGACAATATAAAAAAAAAGAAGCAAATCAAGCTACAAAAAGTCCACACTCAACTCCACACTCCTTGTTGCTTTAGACAGTCATAAGAGAGCCAGATACTCAGAGTCAGCCTCAAGCAATAGGGTGTGTTCTTCGTCCTCCTATAAAGCAGCACAGAGTTCGGGGCACACACCCACACCATTCACATCCTTTCTGCCTGTTGAACCCTCAGCTCCTCCTGTCGCTGGTAAAGATGGCTTATCTTCCAAAGCTCTTCAAGCATGTGGACGAACAACAGGATACGTATGTGCAGGTGAGCTCATACTGATTGAGTTTAGACCTCATTCATTTTTATTGAGCTTGGGTCAGATGTGTGAGCCAAATGTCAAAAATGTTGAGCCAGTGGACCTCACAACATCACACCAGTTACAGTGGCTGTAGTCCAAGTGAATCGAAACACTTACTCTAGCTCCACTGTACAATTTAGAATATTTACACTATTTTGTTGTATAATATTAAACTTTAATGAATTAATGTTTTTAATTTCCTAGCGTCTTGCTGATTGGGTGGCAGTCCAGAGTGTGTCTGCTTGGCCAGAGAAGCGTGGGGAGATCAAGACGATGATGGAAATGGCCGCCAAGGAAATCAAGAGACTGGGGGGCGAAGTGGAGATGGTGGACATTGGCAAACAGACGGTGAGTGTGTGCCGTTAATGTTTGAATTTGTCTGTAAAAAAATCAGTTTCTAGTGAATATACATGTCACAGTGAGTAATGGATAACTTTTTCATGCTGCTTTTGAAACTGTGCCAAATGCATCCTTTAAAAAAACAAACATCAACCTGTCATGAAATGTTTGTTCATGCAGCTTCCTTCTGGAAAGGAGATCCCCCTCCCCCCTGTCATCCTGGGGCGTTTGGGGTCAGACCCTTCTAAGAAGACTGTGTGCATCTACGGCCACCTTGATGTCCAGCCAGCCAAGATTGATGACGGCTGGGATACTGAGCCTTTCACTCTGGTGGAGAAAGATGGTGAGAGAAAAACCTGAAAAAACATGTTACCTGACTCCAGCATGTGATCAAACACATTCTCAGTCTCAACCTTTTTTTTTTCTCCAAACAAAAACATGCACCATCAGAATAATTTCGAAAGACGATCGATCACCAGAAAATTGTACTTGTAGATTCTAAAACGCTGTCTTGTCTTTGCAGGTAAGCTCTACGGAAGAGGTTCTACTGACGACAAGGGTCCAGTATTGGCCTGGTTAAACTGCATTGATGCCTACAAGCAGATCAAGCAGGTAAAGTTACTGTCACAGTTTGGCTTTTACCTCTGTAATCACGACAAGTGGGATCTAAAACTCTCTGTTTGAGACTCTACAGTGACACATCAGGCGTCAAGTAAACCAGACCCTTCACTTTCGGTTTGTTGTCAGCTGATTTTATTAGTCTCGCTGGTTGCCTATGCCAGATTCACACGCACACAAACAAAGCTTTCTTTCTTGTAAGCACGATCGTTAGTTTGATGTCCTGCCAACCAGAGCCTCCTTTCATCTGAATGGTGAAAAACCAGAAGATGCTCTTGTATGGCTTCAGTGATGGGTGAATAAACTCAGTGATTAAAACGTTAACACCCATTAGAAATGTGCTGTTTGGAATGCTGTTTGTCTGGAGATGGAAATACATAGAAGTGTGGCGATTTATTTTAGGATGGGAAATGTTATCATGGGAAATTTGCATGACAAAAATGCTTTTCTTTAAGGTGTTGAGATAAGTTGTGGTTTTCTTGGGGCTCTATATTGACCATAGGTGTGAATGGTTGTTTGCCTCTGTATATGATCAAACAATTAAAAACCATAATGAATAAATAATACCTACTAGTAGGCACTGTGTACATAATATCAAATATCTCATACTTAAACTTAACAAATCTTTTATTTTCGGTTATCTTTCTTCATTTTCCAGGAGCTTCCCGTCAACATCAAGTTCTGCTTCGAGGGGATGGAGGAGTCTGACTCTGAGGGCCTGGATGAGCTGCTGGTATCTCAAAAAGACACCTTCTTAAAAGACGTGGACTACGTCTGCATCTCTGACAACTACTGGCTGGGCAAGACCAAACCCTGCATCACCTATGGTCTGAGAGGAATCTGCTTCTTCTTCATTGAGGTGGAGTCACAACACCAGTATAAATATGCGTTTTGTGAAATTGTGTTGTTGATGCAGCACATCACTAACAGTTTATTCTTATCTTTCAAGGTGAGTTGCTGTGAGAAGGACCTGCACTCTGGGGTGTTTGGCGGCTCTGTTCATGAGGCTATGACCGACCTTATTGCACTTATGGGCAAGTGAAGCTGATTATTATACAAATCGTCATCGAATCAACCTCAGATCATAAATGTACGTTTCTCTGAACTGTTTTAATCTCATGTTTGTTACTTCATAAATAGGCTCCCTGGTCACCGGGAAGGGGGATATTTTGGTTCCTGGGATAAACGAAGACGTGGCCGAGTTAACAGAAGCGGAGAAAAAGCTCTATGAGCATATCGATTTCAACGTGGCTGAGTTCTACAAAGACATTGGAATTGATCAGCCACTGTATGACACCAAGGTAAGGAAATGATTTTGGTTCTTTACATCACGCAAAGTAAAACCCTGCTGCCGTGCTGTGTATAATAATTCAAGTGTTTTACTGTTTCTTCATTTTCTTCCCTGTAGGAGGAGGTCCTAATGCGCCGCTGGAGGTACCCATCCCTCTCTCTTCATGGTATCGAGGGAGCTTTCTCTGGAACAGGATCCAAGACTGTTATCCCAAGCAAGGTCATTGGCAAGTTCTCCATCCGTGTTGTTCCTGACATGGACCCCAAAGTCGTGGAGAAGAAGGTAGACCCTGAAATACCTTAGACTGGTTGTGTCTAACATGTATAACTGGTAGATGTTGACCAATGAACAGTAATATATATATACTATAAATTAAAATGGCACTCAGTGGAGCGCATGCCTCCACCAAGGCCGAACACTCCTGCACATGATCAGATAAACGAAAAAGGAAGAAGCCTTACAAATGTAACCTTTATTTTACCCCTTATTACATGTACCTAGTTGAGAGAAAGGAACTTAAAGCAGTGTTATAAATTGTACACACTAAAATTGCCTGATTTATAAATCAAGATGTGTCCGTTATTCCCTAAATATTTTACAAAAATGTTATACACTGTTAAAGAACCAAAATGCCAATGTGCAGGTTACATAAATGTAAGTTGGACAAGGTGTAGTCAAAAGAACGTTTTAACACAGACTCTGAACCAGCATCGAAAAGAGATGTGTTGTATTTAGAATTTCAAAAGGTCCGTATTATGCTGATTATTGTTTATGCTAAAATGTCTGACCTTTGTACTCACAAACAAACTTCATGCTTCTTTGGTTTCACTGATATTTTGCCCGTTTCATTTTAAAGGTTATCAACCATCTGAAGGAGAAATTTGATGAATTGGGATCCCCCAACAAATTAAAAGTGCACACGGGCAGTGGATCCAAGGCCTGGGTCTCTGACTTCTCTCACAAGAACTTCCTGGCTGGTCGAAAGGCCATGAAGACAGGTACAAAGACTGAGTAGCACAGAGTGACAGAACTGTAACAACAGAAAAATATTGGTAAAATAAACATTACATTTTAACCTTTGTCTCATCCTGCTTGCTGTGCCGTAGTCTTTGGTGTGGAGCCTGACCTGACCCGTGAGGGTGGAAGCATCCCCGTCACCCTGACCCTGCAGGAGACCACAGGGTGTAACGTCATGCTGCTTCCAATCGGATCCTCCGATGATGGAGCTCACTCCCAGAATGAGAAACTCAACAGGTACATCACAGCCCAGATAGCATACGGATGTGGGCCGCTTAAGGCAAAGAAGCGGTACTTCTGGCCTTCTTGTGGCCCGGGGAAAAGTGGAAAAGCTTTAATTTGCCCACTTGTAAAATTGCAAATGTGGACCAAATATCCCAAAAGAAATGTGGGCCTTTTTCGGGAAAACATGCGGTCAGGTCAAGATATAATCAGGATTTGAATCTAAAGTGGCCCATGTAGTAAAAGGTGAATTTGGTCCAAATAACACCAAACAAATTGGAGCCACCTTTGGCCCCTTTGGTTGACACGCGGTATTGCTATGGCTGTGGCCCACATCTGGCAAACAGGAGTGGACAGCCTTAGTGACATAATTCCACGCTGTATGCAGGTCGGATGACGGTGTTCAGTGTGGGCCAAATCTGTGCCAGAACAAATTTGCTTTGTGGGAGAGCACTGTTTAATTTCCTTTTCTACCTGCATCTCTGTGATTGTGAAATGAGGATACATTTATGGACTGAAAAGTTCAAAAACTTTGAAAAGGGCTGAAAGGTTTTATGTTTCTCTTTCAGATCCAACTACATTCAGGGAATCAAAGTGCTGGGTGCATACTTTCACGAGATTTCCCAGCTCAAATGAAGTCACGTCTCATCATGAAAATGGAAAATAACGTCCATCCTCTCTATCAGAGCTGTGTATATTTGTTGTATTGACTTCCATAGGAAATGTTTTATACACACCAGCTCCATAAAATAAAAGTGTCTCTTTATTTCTGTCCTCCTGTTTCGTTATCACTTTAAAGGTTTTTTGCTTTAGTACATTACATAAAATGATCCACTCACTATAATGAACCTAAATGTCACTGGATTTAGAAAATAATATTGACACATTTTTCTCTCTGTCCAGTTTGAGACTTCAGACCTCAAGATCTGTGATAACAATCATTAAGCCAATGCTGAATCTAGTTGAAAATGACAATATAAAAAAAAAGAAGCAAATCAAGCTACAAAAATTCCACACTCAACTCCACACTCCGTGTTGCTTTAGACAGTCATAAGAGAGCCAGATACTCAGAGACAATCATCTGTGCAAATATGTGCAAGACAATTATTGATCTTTGTTTACAATTATTAATCTTTATTTTCAATAACTTATGTTTATCTACAGTCATTGATCTTTACATACAGTCATTACCCTTATAGTTTAATTTAAATGTGGAGAATGTTTTAGAGTATTCATTATTTTTGCGCCGACCATTTTAAAATTTGAATTTTTGTTAATAAGTGTAGAGGTAGTTAAGATTAAAAAAAAACACACCACTTAAAAATCAAAAGAGGGTTTTTATTATTGCAAAGTAGATTTTATGATATTTTAAATCACATGAATATAAGGCTGACCCTTGACAGGTGAAATAAATATGATCTTTCATGTCTCTGTCAGTAGATTTGATCATTACGGAGGTAAAGTAAGGTTTTATATACTATAAAGCATACTGCATACACAGAGGTCGATTCACGGTTCTGCAAAGGGACATTACATTTTTTTTTTAAATCAATTCAAAATTGGAAATCACAATTTAAAACTACTTTCAAGGAAAAAATATATTAAAAAGAGATAATATAAAGAGTAGAATAACAGAGGCAAAGAGATCAAATCTGAATAGAAATTTTAAAATGACACAAAAAGTTTTCAATCTGGGTTTAAAAACCGCATAATCCCTAAAGAGGATATTTAAAGGTTCAGTGTGTAGAATTTAGTGACATCTAGTGGTGAAGTTTGATGTTGCAGTTGAAAACCCCTCGACTCACCCTCCCCTTCCAAACATGAACGAGAACCTGTGGAAACCTTCAGTTGTCATAAAAACACCAAAGGTGTTTAGTTTGTCCAGTCTGGGCTACTGTAACAAATATGGCTGCCTCCGGAGAGAGGACCTGCTCCTCATGTCAATATAAAGTATTGAAATATAAAGGGCCCATTCTAGGGTAAAGGAAACAACAATTTGTACAATTTTAATTATTACACCCTAGTGAAAACATCACTAGGATTATTATATATTAAATATCTACCATTAGATCCCTTTCACCTAAATCTTACCAATGGACCTTTAATTTGTGAAGTTCAAGCAGGAATAGCATTGTGGGATGTTTCTGCAGCATGTCCCTTTAATAAAGGAGGCGTGAGGACGTGACACCGACTTTTGAGTAAAAATTAAACAATGATAAATAACGGAAAAATCCATAGTTATCATCATCAGATCTTATATCAGCTCTGGTGTCTTTATATCGACCAGTCTGTGGTGAAATCAAACAATCAATAATCACAGTTTGTCAATAAAGTGCGTGTTTTGGGGGAGATTGGGGGATGAATGAAAGAACCTGGCAACACAACCTGTGACGACACCGGCGCGGGAAAACCGTAAACATCACAAAGCGGAAGTGGCTCCTCACTGAAGTTTCCAGTGTTTTATTATGAATTAAAAACGGGTCTGTTGACGTCGCTGTGACTTTTATTAGAGAGAAAAGAAGCTACGCTAAGTCACAGCTTCTAAAACACAAATGTTTACGATGTAAAAAACAACAACAACAACACGAACAGTACCGTTAGCCTCCGTGTTGATGCAGCTGCCGCCTGAAGTTGTGCCTCAGATTCTTTATGAACGTGTTCCAACACAGGGAGAGTTCCAGCTGTCAGGTCGATACCAGGAGGTGTCCACGTCCAGCCCGGAGACATCATGGGTCGTTACAACGAGGTGAAGCTGCTGCTGAAGAACTGGGAGCAGGAGTTCGTCCAGCAGCACCAGAGGAAACCCAACAAGGTGATTTCCACTATATACTGTATATGTGTAATATCATTGAGTCACATATAAGCACGTCTCTTCTCTGCTGCAGATAGGGTCAGGGACTGTGTTGTCTTCCTCTGCCCGTGGCTGTAAAGCTCTGGGCCTCAACTCCAGCTGTTTTTAAACATGATTTATAACAATAAATCGGACTTGTCTTTGTTTGATCAAATCAAAAATAACTTCATTGTCCCCATGGGGAAATGTGTCTCGGGTCAAAGTGCTTCAGCAGCTGCAGGACAGTACATTGTACATGAACAGTACCCGAGGACATATCGTGTAAAGACCCAGAATAACAATAATAATAATACAGCAGAATAAAAGTGAGTTGAATGTTGCACCTGCCCTAAAACCACTTAAAACGATAAGAGACTAAAAGGTTATAACTCGTAAAAAGATGAAAAATCTAAAACTGGTATTAAAACCTAAAAACCAGAGTGTGAAGTGTGCCAGGCAAAGAGCAAGGGGCATTGAGATAAATGGCCCAATCCAGATGTTTCCTTATTGAGTTGTGGGATGGACGTTGGTTTTGGCTCTGTAACGTCTGCCTGAAGGTAACCGGTCAAATTCAGACAACAGAAGTTTTACTTCATAAAATGAAGCAGTACAAGTACAGCACCATATTGAAATATTGGCTTAAAAAAATACAATTGAACAATACAAATAAACTAGAAATAAAGCATACAATGTAAATAATAGAAAAACTACGGAAGCATATTTACATTCAAATTAATTTCTTGGGTAACAATAATATAACGTGAATTTCAAAATCTCTGTTTTTCAGGAGGACGTTGATCGATCTCCAGAAGAGACCAGGAGTGAGTGCTGACCTTACATTTGCATTATAACATTTATTTGCCTCGAACCTCGCATTTCATTCAACTGCCGCTTAAATCATCTGTTTAGAGACGGAAGAGAATCACTCTGTGTGTGTCTGTGTTTTCAGAACTGTACAAAGAATATCGCGATTTGAAACTAGCCAAAGAGAACAGCGGCGGTGACGCAGCCGGCGAACACAGTGAACAGTGTAAACCTACAGCTGAGGTTAGTACAGCCCACAGGCTACTGAGTAAAGAGTAGTTGTGTCACATATTATTTTGTATAAATGTGTATATACAGTGAAAAAGTCGTCCATCAATATAAACATATTAGAGATCTGGCCCTGTGCAGAATTTAAACTAGAGCTGTTTACTGAGCAGAACTTATACTATATTGTCTAATTTGTTTACTGTCATTGTTTGTGTGTTCATTCAGAAGTCCGGCTGCTGGGGGGCTCATCTGAATCGCAGTATGATGCCCGTGTCTAGTCCCAAACTGACACCCGAGGACAGAGATAGTCTCATGGCCTCGTCCCAATATTATGGGCTAAAGCTTAAACAGAACCTGGCTACACTCAGTAAGGTAAGGCACACAATAAAACCACAAGATTTGCGGAACCAAAAATAGAGATAAAATGTTCATGGTAACACTAAATTTAGTCTTAGTACCACTGTAATGATTTCCTGTTGTTATTCCAGGAGAAACCTGTCTCACTGAGGAAATCAGTCCTTCCTGGTCGAGTTCCTCTCAACTCATTAAAAAGTCGACAGAGTGTTCAAACATGCAGCCCTGTTGCTGCTGCTGCTGCGTCACTGACAAGGCAACATTCACTGAGCCTGAATCCAGCCCCTTTTCACCGAGGTAATTCAATTAAAAGAATTTCAGTGGAAGGCCGATATTATCACTGCAAATAATCAAAGACGTATAACCAAATGAGGATTGCATTGCAATTTGGTCTTTAAATAATGATGATTTATATTATTGTATATTTATATATATTGTAATACTATAGTAGTATTTTTGATTATAAGTGTAAATCTGACCACCTATGTTTAATAATTATTATTATACATATTTTATTCTTATTTTACAAAATGGAGATTTTTAAACATCTGATGAAATCATTTTAATCATTACCATATTGTAAATTGCACAATTTCATGAATTCTCGAGCCCAGCTATTACACCATATTTCACTGTATTAACCGAACAGCCTGTGAATACGTTTTGTGGGATCCTTCTTTGTTCACAGAAGAGTAAAGACTTGCTTGGGGTCTCTGGCGTCAAAGATCCAACAATCAGAGGAAACCGAGGAGCCGTTTAAACCTTTTGAACTTGTTAAAGAGTTTAGTGATGAACCTTCAGATGCAGCTAGTAGTGGTAGCATTACTGAAATAGGTAATATAAGTAGTTGGGTTAGTACCAGTAAAGTACTTAGCTCACAAAATCTAAATGTCTCTAGTCCCCGTCCCTCTTCAGCCAGATCTTCTGCCTTGTTGTTGTCGTTGTCTCCTCCACGTAACAAAGAAACCTCAGGAGAAGGCTTTAGAACACCAGGAAAGTTAAACGACACTATTGGAGCGTCAGACCAAAAATCTAATTCTGAAACAATAGGAACTCCACGTCCTCAGTTCCTTGGAGGTTTCAGAGGAGGAATGGCAGCTAACGGCACAGAAGGAAGGCCCTCTCCTGTCAGCAGGCTGAGTTTTGTTGACACCAAGTGGCTGGAGAGATGTCAGGTGTTTGGGGAGATAGGGCAGAGGAGAGGCCTGCAGCGGGCAACCAGGAGGTACAGGCAGAGAGAAAAGAAGAGAGGGAACCACAAGGAGAAATGCAAGGAGGTGAAAGAGTAGACAGAGGAGAAATAGCTGCAGAGGAAGAAAGAGGAGAGGTGATAGACCCAGGAAGAGATGAAGGCATTAAGAGCATTAATGGTGATGAAATAGGTGATGATATTGTGCCAAAAGCTGCTCGACAACCCTCCAAAAAAGGCAAAGGAGGAGAGGAAGAAAAAAAGAAAAAGAAGAGAGGTGAGGAGATGCAAAGAGAGCCGACACCACCTCCAACACTAGAGGATGAGGGTGAGACTAGTCCCAAGGCCAAAGGTACGAAGAAGAGAGGGAGGAAGAGGCAGAGAGAGGGAGACGACACAGAGGGAGGAGTGAAAAAGAAGAGGACTGTGAAAAAGAAAGAGGAGAGCTCTGATTTGAACCCCAGCCCATCTCGAGAAGGAGGGAAAAAAAGGAGGACCAAGAAAAAGGTAGAGGAAGATGGAGAGGAGGAAGAGAAACAAATCAAGGAACCCCAAAAGTAAGGAGCTAAATTATGTTTATCATGGAGCATATTGTCGTGTCATATTATTTTTGTACTAATTCATTAAATGGTAATAATTAGATATGGTCTTTGTCTCATCAAGGTGCCCCAGGAGAACTTGATGGGAGAAATAGATGATGAATTTCTGACCAAGAGAATGTGTCAGAGTCAGCCCGTGAAACCCAAGTAAGATCACACATGACCACGTGCTGCAAAAATGGAGATGCAGCATGTTTATTGGCAGCCTGTAGAAAATGATTTTTGTTTTACTTTGACAGAGGCGTGAAAGGTGCAGAGGGTAACTTTGTGAAGATAAACCTGAAGAAGAAATCTCATGTCAAAGGTTACGCACTCAGAGGGCTAGGGCTACGCAAACAGGTACATTGTGTACAAGTGTTTTTGTGTGTGCATGCACGATTGTCCCACACGTCGATGTGTGTTTAGGTAAGATATCTTGTTTTCTTGGTGTCATGAATCTGTGGTGTACGTTTCAGATGTCCATGCAGAAGTTCCAGCTGAAAGGTGAACGTTTTGGTGGAGGTGCGGGTTCGGCAGAGGAAGGAGAGGAGGCTTTAGAGGGGGGTTCAGTCGACAGGCCGACACCTGCTACAAGTGCAATGGGACTGGACACTGGGCCATGGACTGCAAAGGACCAGGTAACAGGGTGAACGTTCACACATAACAGCTTACTAGGTCATTTGCATGAGGGCAGTGGAAAATGCAAACAGGATGTTTTGACGCTTGAAAATCTAGACCAAGGTTCACATTTGATCCGGTTAGTTTCACATTGCAATTAAGCGAGCACACGAACGAACATAGCATGACTTCCGTACGTCCTGTCCTCATCACCTACGTGTACTGACGAACATTAAATACCCCTGAACTCTGTTGTGTAGCTCCTCCCCCTCATATTCCCGTGGACGATACGGTTGCAGAGGAGCCGTTTGAACTTCCAACTCTGGAGGAGGTTGCCAGGGCAACTGGAACCCTGCGACCTCAGCCGCTTGGTACGTCTGAACTTTTTGGGCCCTTCCTATATAAATAATTTATACAGTTTGTCTGGGTTTGTTGTTTTCTTAAAATAAATGTGTGCAGGCAGGTATGGATTATTTATATTATAAACTTCCAAACTTTTGAAAAACACTGCTACAAACACAAGAAATTTGAGTCCCAATATCACACATACTTTTCTTTTTGTTATGTTGTGTGAATCCTGGTGTGTGTGTGTGTGTGTGTGTGTGTGTGTGTGTGTGTGTGTGTGTGTGTGTGTGTGTGTGTGTGTGTGTGTGTGTGTGTGTGTGTGTGTGTGTGTGTGGTGTGTGTGTGTGTGTGTGTGTGTGTGTGTGTGTGTGTGTGTGTGTGTGTGTGTGTGTGTGTGTGTGTGTGTTGCAGTGTCATCCCCAGTGTCAACGAGGAGCCCCAGGGAAATGAAGCGGATCCTAAGCATAAAGAGGAGTGTTGTTGGAAGTGATCCGTCCTGATTATGAGCGCCCTGATGCTCCGCCACCGATGGAACCGCTCTATCCCCTCACAGAGGATGGAAAGGTTCAGGGTAAACACATGTAACTCTTATATTAAATTACATGGTAAATAGAAATAAAGTGATTTTCTCAAAAGTGAACTCTGTCTGTGTGCATGTGTTCAGCAACACCTGCTGATGTGCATGCGGCTCTGAAAGACCTCGGCTATAAGTCGTTTAGACCAGGACAGGAGGAGGCCATCATGAGGATCCTGTCAGGTACAACTCACACAACTCAGACTCGCTCTGTTTATTGTTTATCTGTGTAGCTATAACCTGTATTCATGTTTGTCTCTCTCTTCTCTCTGTCTGTAGGTCTCTCTACCCTGGTGGTGTTGTCAACAGGAATGGGTAAATCGTTGTGCTATCAGCTTCCAGCCTATCTCTACGCTCAGAGGTCAAAATGCATCACACTGGTCATCTCACCTCTCGTCTCACTCATGGATGATCAGGTAAGAAATATACTTTATTATTCACAGATTAGAGCAAATTGAATCCCTCACTTTAAACAGTGATGCAGTTGACACTCATTTCCTGTGTGTTTCCAGGTGTCTGGTCTGCCAGCCAATCTGAAGGCAGCCTGTATCCACTCCAACATGTCCATGAAACAGAGGGAAGCTGCCATAGAAAAGGTAACGCACATAACAGGAACCTCCACAGTTGAGTAGTAGGAGTTTCCTGTTATCTCCTTTTCATCACTCTTTCTTCTTCTTCTCAATTGTGTATGAAGATTCTCGATAAACTCACAAACTGTTCTCAATAGAAGGTTTAATTCAGTACATTGACATCTAGTGTTATTCTCTTTTCTGTAAACTGTAGTTGACAGTGTCAATCACTGTCGTTAATGTCAAATCATCACAAGATGAAGTTCGCCCAGTTGTCATCCATGTTGTTTGATATGCAGTTGTGCAGGTTTTTGACAGTACAGTAAAGCTGTGTGAAATCTTGGCCTAAATATGAACCTGCATACATTCCTCTTCTCCAGGTGAAGTCCGGCGAGGTGTGTTTGTTGCTCCTCTCTCCGGAGGCTCTGGTTGGTGGAGGGCGTTCAGGCTCAGGGTGTCTGCCCTCTGCTCAGGAGCTCCCTCCTGTGGCCTTCGCCTGTATAGACGAAGCTCACTGTGTCTCTGAGTGGTCACACAACTTCAGGCCGTGTTACCTGAGGCTGTGTAAGGTGGGTCATGGTGGTGTGTGTGTGGTGTTTAGGTTATTAGACTGCAGTTGGCCCATATTCCATGTCTTAGACCAGCTTCAGTTAATTTAAGGGGAAAACAACATCTGAATATTACAATAGAATGCACTGAAGTATTTAAATGTACACGTGATATCAATAATATTGTTTAAAGGTTAGATAGTCACCAAATTAAGGTAAAGATTCTTAAAGAAAAATATGAATAACCAATTCCAGCACATCTGTATGGGAACAATATTTATATTCTTACCACTTTATCCTTGCACTTGTCTGATGAGCATCATAGGCAGGTTTGTGATTTTTGTATATTTGTAGGTACTAAGGGAGCGTTTGGGAGTGCAGTGCTTGCTGGGACTCACTGCCACGGCCACTCAATCTACTGCTATGGACATCGCTCAGCATCTGGACATCACCGATCAGGAGGGCATCGCAGTCCGATCTGCAGCAGTGCCTCACAACCTGTATCTGTCTGTGTCCATGGATAGAGACAAGGATCAGGTGGGATGATTTACATTATGGCAAAGGCTCCATCTGCCCACTTGTGTCTGTGTATATATTTAATTTGTTAACTCTGCCTGTTCGTCTTTTCTTTCTTTATATTTGAAGTCTTTAGTGGCCTTGTTGAAAGGCGACCGCTTTGGTTGTCTGGACTCCATCATCGTCTACTGCACCAGGAGAGAGGAGACTACTCGTGTGTCCGCGCTGCTCAGGACCTGCCTGCAGGGGGTGCTGTTGAAAGAAAAAAACAAAACGACAGCAGCCAGACACAAATCAACCCTGCAGCACAGAGGAAGAAAGACCTGGGTAAGAACCATTTGTATTTCAATCATTTTTGTTGTCATTAAAACTAAGAGAGAAAAATGTTTGAGCAAAGGTTTAGGATGGAAATGAATAAAATCAGCCAACAACATAATTTACTCCGTTTGAAATCTCTGACTGTCTCTTGTTTTGTCTTTGTCCCGTCTTTATTCAGCAAGGAAGAAGATACGTAAGCCGCTGAAGTGGCAGGCCGAGACGTACCACGCCGGCCTGTCAGCGTCCGAGCGCCCCCAGCTCGATAACGCGTCGTGTCATAACAACTTATGCGGGGGTTTATGCGATAGTGGTGCCAACTTGTTTTGGCATGGCAGCGTGAATTAAATGGTTCGTGTACCAACTAAACATCCCAAAGGTACCAAATCAATGGCTCTTCACATTTGTATCTTCGCAAATAAACAAACATAACTTGGCTTACTTTGAACCATGTTTTCCTAAACAGTTTGATTGAACTTTTCACGTTACTGCAACAACATTCCCTTACTGGTAATTGTTTTCCCAGAGCTTTGAGAGCTACGTGCAGGAGATTGGGAGAGCAGGGAGAGACGGAGAAGCGGCCCACTGTCACCTCTTCCTGGACCCTGAGGTGAGAATTCAATTATTCAGTTAGGAAGGAGTCTCTTCATTTTCTGTCTTTTTATTCACTTGTGCATAAATCAATTCACTGCCTGTGTGTTTGTGTGAAGGGTGGAGACCTCCACGAGCTCCGTCGTCACATCTATGCGGACACAGTGGACCACTACACAGTGAAGAGGCTGGTCCAGAAAGTTTTCCCTCCATGTAAATGTAAACAGATACACCAGAAACAGCAGGAGCTCATCAAGGTAACGCCCCCTTCTACATGTATGTGTGTGTTTGTGGTCTACATGCGTTTCCAATAAGTGTTAAATCCATGTTGCTCAAACTAAAACTTTCTGTAGTGTAACATGGTGCATCTCTCTGACTGTGTAGGACATTGAGGACTCTGAGCTGTTGGAGATGATGGACGTGTGTGATCAGGAGCTCAGCGTGAACCCTCCTACTCCGCAGGACGGAGAAGACGCAGACAAACCAAAACCTGCTGCTGCACAGGTTTATTCAATTTAATGTTTTATCTTTGTTTTTAACCATTTCACCCAATAAAAGACAATGACATGGCTGAAACTGAAGTGGTTGATCACATGACCTTGTTTTCATTTTAAGGAGACGTCACATCCCGGTCCGTTACCAATCCAGGAAGACGGAGATGACGGGAAGGAAAAGGAGGAGCGCAAAGAGGAGCAGGCAGTAAAAGATGAGGGAGCTGATGGTTTGCGTGTGGAGGGGAAGGCAGCCGGCGATTGGCTGAAAGACTGACAGAGGAGAGAGCAGGGATTGGCCCCGAGAGCGAGTGTGTCACACGCACGAGAGAGCGATTCCCATCCAACAGACTGTGGAGGCTCTGGACATCACAGAGGAAGGTGAGTAGAAACACACACAAGAATAAGTAAAGGTCAATCAAAACAAAAAGTATAGTCGATAGTAGGACAGAGTATTAATGTATTAGTTTATTATAATTAAATACTTAAATACTTGATGCACGAAACCCAGATTCAGCCCTAAAAGAAGATAAACAACTGAGAGGACAAACACAAAATAAGTCCTAACAAGTGGAGCAAATCCTAATTGTTGAATTCTCTCTCTCTCTCTGTTCTGTTCTCTTCTCTGTTTGTTTTGTTTTGTTCTTTGTGTGTGTGTGGTGTGTCAGGTGTGGGATCTGTGCTTGTTATTCTGGGCTGTCTCAGTGGCTTCGTCGAACTCCTCCACCCCATCCTCTCTGTGTGTAAAGTCAGCTGCTACGATGGACCGAGACACCTCCAGAAAATCACAAAAATGTATGAAATGTTAAGATATTCTGTTCCACTAGATTGCACAGTGTGAAAAATATGTTGAAATCAAGTCAGCTTTAATTTACTCTCTTTATTTCTTCTCCACAGCTGTCCTCCTGTCGCGGTGGTTCTGGCCAGAAGGCGGATGGCGGGCCAGAGAGTGGACTCCTGTGATCAGCTGGAGTTTGACGTCGTGGAGGTTGCGGACACTATGGGATGGCAGCTTCCTATTGTGAAGAGGGGACTCAGGCAGCTGCAGTGGAGCACCAGCAGAGGTGTGTTGATGGGTGTGTTTGTGAACTATATATTCACATATTTTTCTGCAGAGTCTCATCATAAATATTTGTTTTACAGCTGGCGGTCGTAGCGGCATCCACGTTGAGTTCTCCTCTCCGTCCTTCTACTTCCGCTCCTTCGGCGACCTGAGCGACGAGGAGATGGACAGAGTTTGTCAGTTCCTCTATAATCGAGTGCAGGACCAAGAGAGGACGCAGCTCTACCAGCTGACTGCCTGTTTTAAGGCCTTCAAGAGGTAAACACTGGTTTACAATTACTTCAACTTCAAAAATAAATTGAGTTGTTTTCAGATCTTTTAATGGGATGTTGTTGCTGGCAGTTGTCTTGGATGGTTACGGTTTATTCTGTTCTTTGACTGATATTTTCGAATCTGTTTTGATTTGGTAAATCCCCCTATCTATCACTTAAGTCCCTTGATTGTTTGTGTGGTGTGCACTTTGTTGCAGTGTTGCCTTCAAGAGCGTCTTGTCCTGTGTGGATGATTTGGATGCGGAACGCAGTCTGCAGCTGAAAGGCCTTCTCTCTGAATACTTTGAAAAGCGGCGAGACAGAGAGCACACACTCAAAACACTGGAGATGGAGGAGCTCGACAAATATAAAGTAAAACACACAGGACCGATGTATATCCGCCGTTTGAGCTGAATTTGTGTCCTGGATGCTCTGAATATTCTGGTTTACTTGTTGATTTGTCTTTGTAGCTGTTGGACTGGGAAAATCAGATCCGAGCGGACATCAGGAGTTTCCTCTCCAACCGGAGCGACGAGAAGTTTTCTGGAAGAGCTGTTGCCAGAATCCTCCACGGCATAGGTGAGAGCACACAGGACATAAACAGGGATTCAGACTAACTTTTCCACAAGTGGCGCTGGTGCTACCAACTCTCTCAGTTGGTTGCACATTTACCTGATTTGTTTCACCCTGTTTTGAAATTGGTGAACGTTTCATTTTTCACCACTGAGCGAATACTCTCATCCAACCACTGAAAAGCAGACCACCGGTTTAACCTTACCTGATCCAATGAATCAACCATAGAAACTCTGGACCTCTAGAGGGCGCTATAGGACTAATGGAAAATAATTGACATTGACACTCTTATAGTGTCAGTAGAACTGAGCTCTGATTAGAGGATATTGAAAAAAATAAACTGGGTCCAAAGATGATATTGTCTCAATATGAAAACACTTATTTACAAAAGGACGATACACAACCACCTTTACCATGCTCACTGGTTTCCCTATTAATCCGTCCCATATACACACAAACCTGGTGCAGACTTTCCCAAACTTCACTGTCCATACTTAACTGTTAACACGTTAGGAAGGTTTGGTCACATCTCCACTGGCCATTACCACGTCTCAGAGGATTAAACGGGCTGAATGACCGGATTGTGAAACTGAAGACATCCGTGATACCAACTGCAATCCACTTCTTTGGGTTATTTTATGGCAAACCAAAGGCGTGCAGGTATGAGTGGAAAAGAAAAAGCTCTTGATTTCAACATTTCACAGGAAGAATGTAACATTGTGTCATCGAGGTGGAAAGGGACCAACAGAGTTGACCTTGCCCGTATCTCCCTGGATTGTCAGTAAGGATGAGTCAGGTGTAACCAATCCACATTCCTGCCCAGTTTAAAGTGCATTTACCTGTGAATGAGGATTTATACCTAAAGTAACGACTTAACGCTTATTTGAGCTGAACTCTGTTTCTCAGGCAGTCCGTGCTATCCTGCCCTGACCTACGGCCGAGACAGACGTTACTGGAGGAAGTACATTCAGTTCGACTTCAACCAGCTCATCAGACTGGCCACTCAGGAAATCATACAGTTCAAGTAACTGACCAGAAATGCAGAAACACGCAAAAAAACACAGATGTGCACTTTCATACAGCTTTGTTTTGGATCAACTCTACCATAAAACACCTTGACACCATCTTGTTGGATCATTTAACTTATGCTGTTTCTGTGTTTTTTTGTATGCGCGTAAAAGTTTTTCTGTGTGATTGTAATTAAATAAAATATATTTTTCTAGCTTGGTCGTGCAGTGACATTCATTTAAAATATGTCAGGAAACTCTCTTTAGGAACCTGGTAGACAGAGAAGGTGTTTATTTAGTTTAGTTTGAATTTAAAAACTAAATCCTCAGAGAAGAGAAAAGTCCTGACCTAGAAATGAAACTGATATGAGGAAGTAAAAATAGAAGACCAAAAACAAAGTGGGATTTTTCCCTCCCAGCACTTCTCTGTGTCAATATTATTAGATAAGAATACTAATATTGACAGGAGTAATTTACGACTCTTGCTTGGTTAAAAAAACAAAAACAAGTCTGTTATGACGAGTCCCTCTCCGAAGTCAGTTTCAGGATTTTCCTTTGTCTCAGCTTTTGTTAAACAGTTTCTGAACTGCAGCAGCAGACATGGACCTTGTGAGTCATAAACTTTAACAATATGAGGTTTATTTGTCTCATGTTGCTGTAAAGGCCCGTGTAGTGAAAGTAAGCACATCTGTTTATTACAGTTAAATTAGGACCGCTTGACCTGATCTAGAAAGGGTTTAGACCTATTGGGAAATGACTTGTTTTCCTGCTGAGATAAGAAGATCGGTACCTCTCTGATGTTTGTATGTTATATATAAAGACACCGCTAGAAGCCGGTTAGCTTAGCTTAGCACAAAGTATGGAAACGGAGGTTAGACTAAGCTAACTGTCTCCTGGCCGCGGCTTCATGTTCACTGCACAGACATGAGGGTGGTATTTCTCATTTGACTCAACAGGAAAATGAAACACCACCATCGCAACATTTGGGATTGAGACCAGCAGTGCTGCTGCCTGGCTGAGGCGGCAGCCGGACCAGCTCTCCTTACTGTGTTTCAATAGTGGACTCTGGCTTTTACATATCTGCTTTGACTCTGACATAATGTCATAAAATGTCAAGAAATCTGTCCAGTGAGCACAAAGGTGTCGTCTTTCCAACATTTATAAATATATGTGGAGGAGTTCATTTGAACCAGGGTTCTGCAGCAGGTCTTTTTTTTTTTTTTAAACCTGCATGACAAAAGCAATGTTTAAAACCTGTTAGGGTTCATGGCCAACACCATCACTCGTCTTATTTACTTTCTTGTGATAATACAAATATCTCTGAGGGTGAACCGGGGGGGAAAAAAATATAGGCTATTGACATTCCCAGAAAGGTTAACCAAAGAAGGTCATTTACGGTGATCGATGTGCAAACAGCCACTCCCGGGGAATGTTTATTATTAAACAAGACTGAGCCTTTAGCAGAATAGATTTAGACTAAAAGTGAAGTTTCAGCTGACCTTCACTCTTCTTTTTTATTTTCTCATGAACAGATCAACCGCATTGTATTTGAAAAGTTGTGAAAAGCCTGAACTACAAATGAAAAATATCTTAATTTTCTTGAGCAGGAACAATTTATTCTTCATTCCTTCTTTATCTTCTAATGACCCCACACATTCACCTAATGACCCCTGGCAGGGACCCAACCCATAGGTTGTAAACCACTGCTGGTCTCTACTCTTTTATAGATATGTGGCAGAGAGAGAGAGGGATAACTTTTTCCAACTTAATTATGATTCCTGAAAGAAAAAGTGTGAAAATCGAGGAACATCCAGTCCCACTTTATTAACACAAATTGTGTTTCGTTTGACGGGATGGCAAGAAGGCTAAGTGCAACCGTATCAGCTACTCAAACTCGAGACTTGTGGTCACCCATTACAACATACAGACGTCTAAATGTGGGATATGACCAGTATAACAAGTATAACCAGCCCTACTGTAACACTGTCACACCTGGATGTCCATTACACATTAGCTCCTCTTAATAACAGTCATTCAGTCTCACCACTCATTCTGTGCACTGTAGTCTTTAAGGCTTCACCACTATTTACTGTACACGTGTTCCCAAAAATGATAATTTACACTTCAGACGTTACAGTAACACGAGCAGTCAGTGTTTACATTTCATGCATTAAGTGGCTCTTTTTATTTATGGCTCCTCTCATCTTTCTGTGTCACGGGATTACTGCTTCATAAACATCTTTATGAAGTCGTAAAAGTTCACATCCAGCTTTCCACAGATACGGCAGGGAAGTCCCTCTTGTCTGGGTCTATCAGCAACACTACTGTAAAAGATGTATCATCCAGTCTAATGTATAAGGCGCTCAAAGGTCCAGTTTGAGACGTGACTCTAAAGTTTCATTTAATAAAACCTGCGTGAGACTCAGAGCTCAGTTGAACCTCTTGAAATGTTCTGTAGAGGGTTGAGAAGCTGACTTCAGGAAAATCCAGTTTTCCTCAGTCAGCAGCCACATGCTGCAATCTGTGTAATTTTTTTTTTTTACAGCATATGCTTAAAGGATCAGGACACAACCTGCAGTACATGTGGTCATTAAATGGGTCATTTTGTCTGAGAGAAAGTAGACGTGCAAGCACATACTGCACGTGCACCGCATGCAGGTAACTTTACCACTGAGCTCTTTACCGCTCACGGTTTAGGGCCTCACTTTTGCAAACCGCTCCCATTTCTTCCTGGAATGGATTCTATGGTATTTATCTTTGGTATTTAAACCATGATTCATTGTTATTGAGGCATGGCAGGTTTATAATGTTGCACATTTCATCAATAAGGCAGTTCAGAGTGCTTTACATAACATGAGTTCAATAGAAAATAAAAAATACAAGAGCAAAGGTTACAGTGCAGTAAGGAATACGTAATTATTATTTAATAAAAGACAGTGACAGCAAACCAAAAAGCCTTTAGCAGACTTCTCCCAGATGACATTAGGAGACTAGATGATGCATGAGTGCCCAAGTTTAAAATTATAGTCCCCTGGTGCTATGGTTTTATGAATGTATGTGCCATCTGCATGAGAGTGGAAACATGTTTTGTTGTTTTCCATAATCTGAGCTCATGGTAGCATGTATATGTTGAACAGAAGAGGCCCCAGACTGGAGCCTTGTGGAACTCCGCAGGCCGTTTTTTGTCTGCTCAGATGTATAATTGCAAACGCAAGTAGTTCCTGTCCTTCAAGTGAGTTTTAAGGCACATCTAATCTGATCTCCTGATCTGTGTCACTGTGATTTTAGTGCATTGCACTGCTGCCACGTGATTCTCCAATTGGATAATTGCACAAATAAGCAGGTGTTTCGAATGAAGTGCCCAGTGAGCATACGTCTCTGTCTTTGTGCAATGAGTCGTCAGTGGACTCTGTCCCTAATGAAGATGATCACATGTCAAAGAGATTAGATGAGACAGATAAAAATAAAGTCCAGTATCCACTTCCGCTTCATTCACATCAAGACAGACCCATGATCTAATGCAAGAAGGAACATGAGCCAAATTCCAGAACCACTGCAGAGAGAGTGAAAACAGATTCAGTTCTATGGTTTCTTAAAGTACAATTTGCTTTAAGTCTTCATCCACGTGCTACTAAGGCTGAAGAAAAAAACTGTAAATTACTCAATGACCTAATGAGGTTTTAGATTTTAATTTAAATTTTTTCAAACAAGGCAAAAATACAAAAGATATACCATAGTGTAGTCACTATCATTTCTTAACTGTATACTTTTTTCCTTTGCAAATGTGACAAGTTTGTTTTCCCAAATACATTTAATAAAACGTACCAAAAGAACAATTCTGTACAAAGCTGTATTATAAAAGAACATCACTAAAGAATTGAAGGAGAGCGACGCATGTATATTTGCCTATTGACATTTATCAGTGCTACGAAATTTATAAAAAAAACATCTGCACTGACAATTTTTTGTGCGAAAGAAACAGACATGGGTAACTGTTTAACAGTCCAGCCTCTATTCTAAATGTTACAAGGCTAAAAACACGGTGTAAATGACCAGTGTTTCTTGGACTCAAACACTTCACTTTCTTTTTCTTTTCTTTTTCAAGCATCATCGACACATTTTTAAAACTTTAAAACAATATCTACTGTAAACTGAGAGTCCGGTTTAAAAGGCATAATTCAGTCCACTACACAAGTCTTGTAATAAATCACATGTCAGAGAAGCATAAGCGTCAGCTCTCCTGGCTGTAGTTTGTGGTGTTTGACTGGATTGTATAATGTGGTGACAGGGCTTTGGAGTTTAAGTTATTTCGGAGACACAGCTAGTTATAATTACTTTTCAAGAACTTCTAACACTGGATTAGCTCCTCATCTGACATTTTCTTTACACTTTTGTGTCTGACAGTATTCTGTCGACCTTTTTCCTGCTTTTGCATACTGTCCTTAGGGTGTAACATGCATAGATGTTAATATATATATATATGGTAATTTATAAATTTTTACAATTTGCATTGAGTGCACCAGAAACAAGCCACACCAGTGTGCTGGCGTGCTGTTTGTACGAGTCCCTGCCTTAAAAGCTGATCCTCTCTTCGTAAAGTGACAGCAGCAGCAGGATTCCCCAGCCGGTGAGAAGGCCGACATTCTGCAGCAGAAACATCAGCCAGGGTCTCTTGTTGCTGATGTGGACCATGGTGGGGAGCTGGAGAGAGAAACAGAGGTGGAGGTTACTTAGTTGGTTTATTGTCCTGGATTGGGGGGGGAATCAGTTTTACAGCAACAAACCACTTTTCTCTGTATATCCTGTAAACATAACCCATTCTGTTCTCTTGTAGTGCCTTTGAGCAGAACCACTCACCATATCAGCCAGTCCCACGTACAGAAAGAGTCCCGCGGTGATGGCGGCTATCCACTGTTGGGTTGCCTGGTCAGTGGCGACCGACAGAGCGATGTACAGGCCGATGAACGAGGTCATGGCACTGGCGATGTTCAAAAGCAGCGCCTTGCGTACGGACACGCCGCTGTGCAGCAAAATGGCAAAATCCCCTAAAGAGAAAGAAAAGCAACAGGACGAGGGTGTTAAAAATTGGATGAAAACAAAAAGATCAAACCATACACCGTCCTGCTTTTGTGTGTGTTCTTTACCCAGTTCGTGTGGTAGCTCATGGACAAGCACAGCCAGAGACGTGGCCAAACCAGACTTCCATGACAGGGAGAAAGCGGCACCTATCGCTAAGCCGTCTGCAAAGTTGTGGATCCCGTCACCGATGGTGATCATGTAAGGCAGCAGACGCTGTTCTGCAGAGGCAGGGGGACAAAGTCATAGTTAGCAGCGGTGCCACGAGGATGAGCGCCATCGTCACAGCTTGGTGATGTCACTCTTGTTGTGTTTACTTGCCTCTTGTGCGCACTTTGTTGTTGTCTTCATAGGCGACCTGAAATATATATGTCACATAATATTGATAAAACATTAGATAACTCATCCAGCTTTACAAGATCTATTTCTTACAAACTGTAGGAGAAGTAGCTGAAGATGTCCTCAGTACTATAGTCTCGTATATATGACTATTTTGTTTGGATTATATTGTTCCGTGCAGGTGAATTAGATCCTTGTTACATTAATTTCCAGTAGTTATTAATATTCCACTTTCTCACCAGATCTGCTTTTGAGGCCGACTTGTCTTGTCTTTGTTTCCTTTCCTGCTGATACATCTCTAAAACCCTCCCATGGTCACAGTGATGAGGCTCAGATTCTTCCTAAAAAGAAAAAGAGAGACAACTGAATAAAGAGAGGAGGAAGAGGAGGAATCAGACACAAGATCATTTATCTGGATGAAGCACAACTAAAATAAAACACACAATTTTTTAGTATGAATAGAATCTTTGAAAGCAAAGCAGATTCAAGAAAGATTGAGACCTTAAGGTTTATTTTTTTCATGCTTGTTCATATGTTTACTTCAAATTATTCATAATGTAGTTTAACAACATTTACCTGTGAGCCGTTAGAATGTTCTAAAGTCACCGCTTTCTTTAATTTAATGACATTTGTTGGTAATTTAAGGAAGGAATGATTTGTCAATAACATGTTCTGCCAAAATACATATTCTTATCAGCATCATGTTCTGAATAATGCGAATACATTTATCTGTAGTGTTTTATTTGACTTACGGCGTGATGGTGCTGGTGATGGTGATGGCTGTGATTATCTTTGTATGCGATCAGAGAGAAGACGGTTTCCATCAGGTAAAAGTAGTAAATCCCGGCTATCACCACCAACATCTTGTAAATGTAGTCTGGCGTTTCTTCCTGGTGATCGTGGCCTTGGTCTGAGTGCGACGTGTAAACCTAGAAACTGAACGAAGACGAGGTCCAGCTGAGTATGTGCTGCACAAAAATTGACAAGTGAAATGTTGCTGTTTTTGTTTTGCAGTCTTTTGCCTGCTTACTATTAGTCTAAAAAGGACTCACCATGGGTAACAGGTGCAATAGGGCATCTCCAGTCAGTGAACCTACAGCCAGACTGATGCAAAACTGGACACAAAACTGGAACACACTGGTACACGAGGTACACAGCAGCAGCACGATGCCGAACATGGACGCGAGTGTTATCACCACATTGGCGATGGTTGCATAGATGTATCCTACAAGAAGAGGCGAGAACAGAGAGACATTTAAAGGGTCATCAACACAAATTTCCAACTTGCGTGTCCAATATCTCAAACCAGAGAGGCAGGATCGCTTTTAGTCATCGTCATCTCCTAAAATCCAATCCACACACTTACTCTCCGACTTGGTGAGATGATCTGGTTTCACTTGCTCTGTCATGTCTGCGCAGGCTCCGCTCAGTATCTGCTGGACGAACGCCGGGCTGAGCCGAGCCACGTCGGACCGAACCGAGGAGGCAGAGCTCTTTGCTGCCAGGCCGAAGATCAGGACCAGCTCTTCAGCCGAGAAACAGCGCTGGGAGAAATAAAAAAAGAAGGAATTACAGTTTAGATGCAATCAAATGACTCATCAGGTATTTACTGAGCGAAAATATGTTGACAATGTGCAGGAGTTCTTCTTTTTAAACTTTGACTCATGACCTTTTCTCTTATGCTATGCACCTGTCTAAGATCACGTATGAACGGATGAACGGATGAATGAATGTTGAAATGTAGTTTCCACCTTATCCCAGGTGCTGTTTCCTCCATGTCCCTCATGGCTGCTCCTCCTCCTCCTCCTCCGTCCTGCACCGCTGTCATCGTGATGACCGTGTTCGTCCTCGTGGTGTTCGTCCTCTTGGTGTGCGTCCCCGTGGGGTTCGTCCCCGTGGGGTTCGTCCCGTGGGTTCGTCCCCGTGGGTTCGTGCCCATGTTCGTCGTCAGTCCCAATGTTCAGACTCCTCATAAGAGCCTCCAAATCTGCAAGGGACACATGTAAACCACCATCAGATTAATGTGGGTGTTCCAGCACATTTACAGTAAGAACCAACGATATGACCAATAACATAAAGAAAGAAAATATATATCAAAAACAGGTGTGTTGATAAACAAAGAAATTCTAATATTTCAGTGCAACCAACAGATACATTTTGCACAGAACAGTATACACATACACGTTACTATGATAAATGCATTTATTAGTCTAAGTAGTAATTTAACTTGCCACCGAAACGTTTTTTGAGCAATATTTTTGTGTGCAGGACATTTACCCTCGACAGTGAAGTTCTCTGACCCCAGACGGGCCACGATGTAATCCAGGAAGAAGCTCTCCTCAGGCAGGGACTCGCTGACGAAGCAGTGACCTTGCAGGGCGTGATACAGGACTCGGCCCAAAACCACGCCCACTTCCTGTCTCAGCTCTGGTAACGATGCGTTGACCTCTGCCATGATGTCGCTGGCTGTTAGACAGCTCTGGTGGTGATGAAGACGAGCGACGAGGAGAGAAGGTATGATAGAGTTTTAACTAATGAACTCAACTATAATAGAGTTCATTAGTGAATTCTTCTGGAGGACTGTGAAGTCATGCTAACCGTTGTGTGAACCACTGTGAGGCCTCATATTAATTGGCTAACTGATGTCATAGTAAAACTAAATACTGGAAAGATGATCAGGAGTAATCTTTGCATTCAATTGTTCACTTCAGTGGTGATGACTTCCCAGTTTAACTCTCTTTCATGTGCTATGGTGATGTGGCTGAGTGCAGGGCAAAGCCTAGTAGGTCGGCCCCAGCAGGCATCACCCAATATGATAAGATATATTGAGTAATAAATACAACTACTGTTGCACAGCATTTGCGCGCTGGCTGCTGTACACATTTAATTTAAAAGTCCATGTGGAGATAAATAAAACTGAGCTTTTACAGCAGATAATTGTTAAAAAATCAGAAATGTGTAGGCGAATGATATTCATGAGTGTGTGCAATAAGGGGACAGTTGGATGTGGACAGATGTATGCGCTGTACAAGCTGTTGCTGTCGTGCTGAGCTTACCTCATTGTGTGACGGCTCATAGTGGCGACGGAGCTCCACAAGCACAGTCTCTAATTGGTGAACGTCTATGTGTTCGTGGTCATGTTGCGTCCTGCCCTCTCCGTGCTCCAGATGCTCGTGCTGCTCATGATGTGTGACCCTGTGGAGGAAATGTTCCGTCTCCTCGCCCCACCTCCCCTCAGTGATCGCGTCGCAGACCGGGCCAGGAGAAGTGAGGTAGAGGACGGAGCCGGCGGCGAGGTCGCTGAACTGGGAGACGCTGATGGTTTCGTTATGGCCGACTCTTCCAGCTTCATCCTCCCCGTGGATGGAGTGATTGCCAAACAGCTGGTGAACGCCACCTGTTAGATTGCACTACACAGACAGGCACACACACAAACACACACACAGATTAAAGTAGCAGATTATCAATTACTGATTCAGTCATTTCCTGGGAAATCAGTGTCTATAAAAACACACGTTTTGAGAAAAGAGTCCCGGATTAGTTCATTCTTCTTCTTCTAAACTGTCAAAACAGGAAGCAAAAGCTGCAACTTCAATATGAACTCACACGGTTAAACTGTGGGTTGGTTGATTTACGATGTATTGTTATACATTATGTTATTAGTCACTGTATCAAGTGTAGTGAACTTATATTACAAGCCTGTGTGACAATTGAAAACTCTTCATTTGATATCAGTGCTGTGCGTATTACTTATTTCATGTGTTATTTTTATCTGCTCCATTCACCAGCAGTTGTTGAACACGTATCTTATCGACCACGCACTGTCCATTCATACAGATTAGATCATACAGTCAGAGGAAGTTCAAGGACTTTACTCACTGAAACAACAGGTTCATCCCAGTTACCAACAAATGACTAACTAACCTTAAAGTATCTTAGTTTAGTTTTGTAAAAATAATTTTACACACGATATCGGCCTATATACCTTAGCTTTCATATACAGAGGGATATTAAAAAATTTTTTTTAAAAGAAGCTTATTACATCATATGAACATCATAAAGTAATAATAATATTACTTTTACACACAATATTGATTTAATACCATAGCCTACAGATACACAGGGATATTTTTTCTTTAAAAAAATTCTGATTATATTATAAGCTTATCATAAAGTAATAATAATAGTGATACTAATAATTTACACACAGCATTGGTACAGCCTACAGGTACATGGGGATATATTTTTTAAAAATGCTTATCTTAAAGTAATAATAATAAGAAAAATAATAATAATAAGAATTTTGTCTTTTTGCAGATTAAGTCAGGATCTCAATGTTCCGGTGAGGAGCGGAGGTTTTCACCGGAGCGCTCCCCGGGCTCAGCGGGGAGCAGCAGCCGGTTATCGGCTGTTGGACCTTGACCTCCCCCTCGCCTCAGAGCCGCCTCAGAGCCGCCGCCTCGCCCGGCTCTCTGCCCGCGGAGCGAAGCCCCATAAAACTCACCTTTCCACACGACACTGCTCCGCACTGCACACGTTTCTCCAGCGTATTAAAGAGGGAGCCGAGCGAAGCCCCGCTCAGAGACTGCTGCCCCGGGGACACGACGCTCACCACGGCCTGGTACACCTCCTCCAGGGCGGGAGACCCCGACACGGAGCCGAACGCACCCCACACGGAGAACACACGGAGCAGGAGGAAGAGCCCGGAGGAGGAAGACATGTTTCTTTTTCAAATACCAACAACAAATACTTAGAGCTACTTATTTAAACAGAGAGGAGACGGCGGCACAGAGTCAGACTGAGGCTGATTCGGGCTCCAGGCGTTTCTACTCAAGCTCCCTGAGCTCTTATCTGTTTCAAACCTCTGCTCCTCAATGGACCTCGACTCTGGACTGTGATTGGCTGAGAGGTGGCTCGTGATGCCTCTCACCTGTGTGTTAAAGCTGCTCTCACCTGAGCTGAGATGCATGATGGTGACTTCCAACATGTAACATGAATCCCAGCCTCAGATGTCGTGTGGTGGAGACCTCCAACACGTTACATCCGCCACATGACGTCTGAGCCTGGGATTCTGTGATGGAGACTTTAGTTTCAACATGTAACATTCAGCACTACAGCTCTGAAGTAGCCCTGCAACAACAGCCTATTTCTAATCATAATAACCATATCGTCTTTATTACTCACTTCATACAGGGGCCCAAAAAGACAGCGCCCCCTGGGACTGTGCAGTAGGCCTGATCTGTATAGATCCATGGGTTCATTTCAGAAGGTCCCTACTGTTGAGGTGATGACTTATGGATTCGATGATGAAGTTAAAAATTATTTTCACATCAGGCGTTCTTTATGGAAGGAACCATTAAGGAACTATTGATCTACTCAAGCCAACACCCTAAACAACACTGTTATCTTACACCTCATGTACGTGAAATCATTATTGAAATGTGTAGACGGAGTAATGCGTCTTTAGAGGAAACGCATGGTGTGAATTTGATCATGTCAGAGAGGTGTTGTGGTATTAGGATCTGGTAACTCATGGCGGCCTGACATTCAACACTGAGGTATCTCAAGAAAAAAAGAACATGTCGTCTCAAAGTTATCAAGCAATCTGGGGAGTTCCTTGTAAGCTGATAACTTGACATCTTGTATTTTTAAAGGCAAAGAATGTTTCCTTCCTCGAAGTTCATCAAACTAAATGTCAGCCGTAAAAAAACGAAAGGGGGAAATGTCAAAGGCTTTGCCGGTTATTGCCTCTTGAGGATTTCAATGGAGGGTTTATGGCGTTGCAGAAAGATAAACACCAAAATACCAAAAAGTAGTAGTTTCAGCCCAATGGGTTAAAGTTAAAGAGGGCCCCTGCTGCAGCTCAGCAGCTTTTGGCTTCGGCTTCACAGTAAACTGAATATGAACTTGATCTTCAGGTTGTTTCAGACACAAATAATCATCCCAGTGTTGAGAATGAACCACAAAAACCTTGATGGACAGTTTTCAGCCCTTGTACAAGAACAGGTACACGGAGGAACTTGATGAATGTGTGTCTCGGTTGGATCAACACATTCTCACAGTGGAACAGAACAGATATGTAAACCATACTGCTGCCTTTCCTCTATCATATTGAGTTACTGATACAGAGACAGTCTCATAACACCTGTTAGTCACGAAGCAATAAAACAAAAACAATGGTGAGATTATGCTTATTGTTCATTTTGTCAGTGAAGTAACAATTTGTACCTTCACTGACTCGGCAGCTTGAGACCAGTCACACAATCACACAATCACACAACACGTTCTTTCAAACACAACTGTTCAGTTGCACATTTTCATCATTCTGAGATGAGAATAAAACATTCAACGTGGCTCTTCTTCTTTATAGATAGATGGGTTTTACAGATATATTCTGTTATTCAGTAAGTATTTTAAGTAGTTGAAGTTAAGAATAACTAAGAGGCTGTGCGTGAAGTGTTATTCAAGATCAAAAATAGGATTTTATGGAGCAGTTTTATTTATAATTTTTTTTAAATATGTGAGTTTGTGTTTGTGTGTTGTGTGTGTGCGTGTGTGGTGTTTGCCAGTTGCTAAATTAAACCACTAGATGGTGCAGTTGCTTTATCCCACAATCCATGCATCTTCGTTGTGCCATTATGTGAAAGTTCGAAGTTAGTTTTTAGGCTGAGAAATAAAGTTCTTATGGTCTGAATTGAATTAATTGTACATGTTGCAATGATTTCCAGGAAGTGCATAAAATACATCACCTTGTCAGAATTAAAATGAGGAAGTAATGTGTAGACAAGTGATGAAGCCTGTGTCAAATCGGATTTCATTCAACCATCCTGTTGGTTACAGTAATGATCAGCTTCTCTCAACAATCACTACTGAATTATGATCAAGGACATATTTTAGTTCGTATTTAAGATTTCAGGTCAGTTGTTGGGTTTGAAAATTGAAATGTATCATGAAATCACAGTTGCATCAATGAGGGAGGATGTAAAAAACAAAGAAATGGATTTGTTTTCCGAATAAAACAGTGCAGACGAAAACAATACAGCAACAGAAAGCTTGTTCCTCACATACGGAAACAGTAGTTTACATAGCGTACACATGCATTCATTTAATACATTTGTCACCACATCATTTCCCTGTATCCACCATCTGTTACTGTTCAGTGGATTAAAATCTTGTTAACACCTCATTACTGCGGGAGAGTACGAAGCCAGTTTACATGTGTGAAGTGAGATTGCTGGGAAAAGTTGTTTCCTTCAGTTCTGGAGTCGTTCAGCTGTAAAATGACAAACAACAGCAGAGCTTGGTATTGTAATCTATTCTGGTAATTCTGTTCAGCTCTATAACATTTCCAAAATCGCTTACATTGCTTAGACTCGTTCCAAAATTTGTTCAATATACGATATGCCCACACATGAATAGCCGGCCGGTTCATTTCCCTGGAGTTTGGACTGAAACGAGTCATCAGTAAAAAACAGAAAACAACAAGAAATGTCTCCTGGAATGAATCTTTTAATTGTCTCTAGAAATAAAGTGTGTTGTTTTACTTCTTCACGTCTGAAACATGAACTGAAATCATGTCAACAGCCGCATAAATCACTGAAGGGAAGGAGATTGAGTTGATTGGCTGCACATCACTTCACACACATGATCAGACAGTGACACACACACACAAGCCGGCTCATGACATGGGATCCTGGACATCTGCCCCAGCACACGCACACACACACACACACACACACACACACACACACACACACACACACACACACACACACACACACACACACACACACACACACACACACACACACACACACTTTAATCTTTTAGACAAAACACACACTGTCCAGTGACCTGTTTTCATGCCCCCCATCATCATGTCACTCTCTGCAACCCCGTCTGTCATGTAAACCTGTAGATGTTCTCAACATACACATTCATCAAGTCCCCCACTGTACGCACACACACACACACACACACCACACACACACACACACACACACACACACACACAAAGTGCATCCTTATTTAATCATATCTGTGGTTGATGGTGCAGACACATTGCTGCAGAGAGTTTGTCTTTTCAAATTGCCCACAAATATATTAATGTCTCACACATTCAATTACCACATAATAAAGTGAAGTAATTACTGTTCGACATGTATCTTTCCAAAATAAAATAACATTTGAAAAAAATGTGAAAAAAATGATTAATATTTGGCATTTTTTCCCGCAGCATTATGACTTGAATTAAAGTGTCAATGCTACTTAGTTAGAAATAGCTAGAAGTGTAAAAAACGAACGACTGTATTTAATTAGAAACCAAATTGTCATGTGCTTTCCAGGAAAACCTTTGGAAACAAATTGGAATTTATGGACCCTAAAAAGATAAAAGTGTTATCAAAGATCCAGACGCGAAATTAATACACGAAGCTTTCAGTTTTAATGCTGCGGTTCAAAGCAAATCTGAAGCAGAAAAACATGTTGAATAAAGAGTCTCTCGCTGTTAACACCACTTACACCCGTCTCCCCCCCCCTCCTGCCCCCCCCTCCTTGCCTCCCTCTCTCCCCCACTGCCTCGTACACACACGCCTGGCCTCAGCCCTACTTTCCTTCTGAAGCTGATGTTTCCATTACAGAAATAAAAGCATGACGGCTAATCCAGTTATATGTTCCCTGGACGACACGCACACGCACACATACATATGCATACACACACACACACACAACGTTGAAACACAAAAAACACACAAACCAACACAGAACATACACACACACACACCATAACTGTTGAAACACAAGAAAACAAGTCGAAGGCTCAGAATGTGCAAGTGGATATATGGCACAACAACCGTCAAACGAGACACACACACACTCGGGGTGGGGCAGTGTTGAAGCAAAGCCTTGGGAAGAGTCAACAGCTTTGGGAGCTGGAAATAAATTCCAAACATTGGTAACACACACACACACACACACACACACACACACACACACACACACACACACACACACACACACACACACACACACACACACATTTAAATTTAAGAGTAAATTTGGAAAACACACTCATGCATTCCATAGTCTAACCTTGATTTAACCCGAGTCTCAACCCTCAAGCAGTCCTTAGAAATGATGTCATTCCTAAACCTGAACCTGATCTCCCTCTTCCCACTTTTCCTTGTCTTTAATTCATAAATAACATCATTTATGAATTGACGACACGTGATATCTGTCCTGACACGCTGTGCACCAGCTGGCAGCTGGTTGTTATTTCTCAAGGATCAAAATAGTTCTCTGGCAATTTAGTGCTATAAAGTTTGAAGACTCTTAAGGGACAGGCTTTAAAATGAATGATCACACAGACACTTTGAATAACTCTTGGTTTCACCCAGAGCGCCTGCATCCCAAGGATTCTTCCACCTTGTCCCCTCAATCCCTCTAATGTTGATCCAAATTGTCCTCTAAACAATAACAGTGGATACGTATTATCCTCCTGCCACAACACAGTGAATCAGATTTACCCCGGAATCCATTTCTTAAGGAGGCCTTGAGCTTTTCCTTTACACAAACTTTGAGACCCTTGTCTGTTTTGGACGTGATCTGGACTTAAAGAGACGCAACTTTCTGTCCAGACCCGAACGAGCCCAAGAGAAACTAACTGAGCCTGACCTGGACCCAGTGTTTCCATTGATTACAACATCAGTGTAAAAAAAATCTGGAAGTTAGCCGAACCAACGTGATCGAAAAAGAGTAGAGTTTCAAAAAAGGCCCAATGAGTTCCAACAGGCTCGGTTTGGGTAGGTGGCTGGAGCCAATCCCAGCTGACCTTGGGCGAGAGGTGGGGTCCAGCTCACCAGTCCATCACAGGACCGGACCTGCGTCTCTTTGCACTGTGATACATTATATTTGAAAAAGCAACACAAAAGGAATTTTGAGTTCAGAGAAGAAGGTGAATTCGCTTCAGGTGACAGGTTGAGAATCATTGAGATGAACCAGGGAGAACAGAGAAGAAGAAGATGAGGGCGGGAGGGAAACAGTGAGATTCAAGGCTCTAGAGAGAGAGGGGGGGGGGGAGAGCAGGTATGTCCTACATGCATGCATGGACACTCAGGTCACTCCAGGTAATTATACTACCTGCATTCTATTGCTCCCTCTGTCAACCTGACATTTATTAAATTACTGTATTAACCCTTTAATGGGTGGACGTGTGAGATGATATAAACATAGGTCTTTCTCTCTCTCTCTCTCTCTCTCTCTCTCTCTCTCTCTCTCTCTCTCTCTCTCTCTCTCTCTCTCTCTCTCTCTCTCTCTCCTCTTATACTTACACACACACACACAATATATCTACTGTACATGTATGTGATGTTTAATTGCTATACATCAGCGTTCATTGAGTTAATTACGTCCCTAATGAGGACACTATTTATTCCCTCATCTAATTAAAGGGTAGTTACAACACGTATTTGTCAGTGTCCTGAACGTGACCGGACCAGCTGAGGACTAATGTCCTGTGGGATCCAGCGAGTGTGTGTCCTCACCTCGTCAGTGAACAGGGATCTGTGTGTAAGCATGCGGGCTGAAGTGGGTCATTACTGGAAATACGACCTTGGTATGAAGGGAAAACAGTTAAAAAATATTGCAATAAATTCTAATTACACTAACTGCTTTACCGAGGTCCATAATTCACCTGTTTGAATATTTTGAAAGCTGTGACTTGTGGTTGTGTTGTTTGATTCCCAACAAGTGTTTTCTAGTATTTTATCAATTCCATCTATAAATGAGGGTACATTGAAAAGAGATCAAAACAAAAGTACACAAAAACTGTACAATATTACAAAGAATATGTCAAACACAATGAATCACACAAGAAGCACAGATAGAGTGACATCATGATATAACACCAATCTGAAGCAAACATGTATCCACCAAGACATTCATAATAGTTCAATGTCAAATCGTTCACCTCTCACTCTAAATCTTCATCCTGAGGGAGAAACTCAGACTCGTAACACAAAACTTGTTTGACTGATATGACTTCAGCCTCGAAAGTTGATGCCTGGTAGAAAGTTTGAGACGGATAAAACAGTTTAATAGCAACTAAACAGACAAAGTAATAATGGCAGAACAGTTTAAAGTGGCCGTGATGTTTATTAAGAAGTTCACAGTGACACAACTAGTTTCCACTGCCCCCAGGTGGCCAAAAAAGAAGTTATTGGAGAGATTTCTTTTTTTAAATGTCAATCGTGGTCAACACTTTAAAAAACTGGCCTTGCTGCTGCATTATCTTTTCTTAAAAGTGCAGACCTTCCATCCCCCTATTTATACATTTGTAGTTTAATCCCTGGATTTGGTAATTTCGGTTGGTTGGCGCGTAATTTGCATAATACATGTGGTTTGTGCAAATCTGCATCCATGTAGAATAATTTATGGATCATTCATCAGAGAATACTCATGTGTGTGTCTGTGCATATACTGCTTCAAAAGGCACCTATACACACACACACACACACACACACACACACACACACACACACACACACACACACACACAAACACTGGTCAAATGTTAATGATTTATTAATTCATGAGTTTAAATCTTAAATCTTCTAACGGAAGAAATGGAAATGGACGGGCGCACACACACACACACACACACACACACACACACACACACACACACACACACACACACACACACACACACACACACACACAGAAAGGGAATTAAAATGTGTTAAAAATAATAACCATGTCATGGCCTGATTGGTTTGGTTTTCCCATATTTAACTCAGTGGACTGGGAAATGAAAGAGTGAGAGACATTGTGGTGGACTGAAGGAGAGAGAGAGAGAGAGAGAGAAGAGAGAGGAGAGAGAGAGAGAGAGAGAGAGGAGAGAGAGAGAGAGAGAGAGAAGAGAGAGAGAGAGAGATGTAAAAGGAGCAAAAGAAAAAAAAAGAAACGAGGCAGTGAATAAATGAATGAGCGGATGAATGAATGAAGGGCAAGTTGAGAACAAAAGGAAAGGGGGACAGGAGAAGAAAGAAAAATAAATGAGAAAAAAAAGACTAGAGAATGTACAGTTACATCATAAAGTGTGGTGGGTTTGCACATGAAGCATTTGATGCAGTGAGAAGAGTTCACAATGTTAAAGAATGTACATTAAACCGTAGTGTGAGCAGTGTGTGGAGTCAAATAAGGGTCATTAATATTCATTATTTATTGGTTAACTAGATGACCATCAAATTCAAGTCGTTTATTTTATTGCTGAGCTGGACGTGTGACGGTTGAATGATATAAATCACTGATGCACACATAAAAAAGTATAAATTTCCACTATTCTCTGCACCTTTATTTTTCACATTATACTAATATTCAATTCTATCCGGATCAGTCTTATGATTTTGATCCTAACAAATCATAATCATAATGGCTCAGGAGTTCTGACCCTCTAATGCAATAATTGCTTCTAGTTGTACTTCACGATCAGTGGTGTCCTCTATGGTCAAATAAGCTCGGTGCACATTATATAACCATTGAAAAGAGTTTTTCACCCCACACACAGACAGAAATGACACACATGTGCAAAGCTGGTAGACAAAAAAATCCTCAGCGACACCAGAAACAAATGGAAGCAGCGGTTTGCCTCATTACAGCCGCCTGTAGCTCGGCCTCAGACAAGAAGTAATGAGCAGCAGGACAGACAGTCATTAACCTAAATAGCTGCAATGGCAAAGGAAAGTCATGTGGCTTTCACACGGCCACGTTTCAAACCTCCGTGAGAGAACGTGGAGCTTCCCCCTGGGAAAAATGAAACACATTGTACTCCTCTGAATTAAACATAACCCTAAAATATAACAATTCTCCTTGAAACCCAACTTTTTAAGGTTTAATGAGGATAAACTTAAATAAACTCTGCAGGTTACGGTATAATTTCTTCTATTATTTACATTGAAACAATCTCTCCAAATTAAAAAAGCTGCAGGTCCGTAAAGAAAAAATAATTAGAGTAGAAAAACTGTAACATGAACTTGGATTTCATGCTTCTGAGAGTGTGTGTGTGTGTGTGTGTGTGTGTGTGTGTGTGGTGTGTGTGTGTGTGTGTGTGTGTGAGTGTGTGTGTCAAGTCTGATTTCACGCCACCAGGCTCCGACGCTTATAATGACCTGCAGAGAGAGAGAGAAAGAGAGAGAAAGCTAGAAAGACTAAATATGAATCAGGATTATAAAACACTTTCAGATACTCATACACGATTCAGTGTTTATTGACACAAATCCTGGGTCGCTGCTGACGAAAAAAACATCACAGTAAAAAGAAAAAGTTCTCCTGACATTTTTCATTAAAAATATAAAATGGAACTATTTATTTCAAACTGATTCAAATGGGGTCTTGTGAATTTGAGGACCTGAGGTTTTCCTGTCGCCCAGTGCAACAGTTTGATTCCCTGAGTGTCTCCTAGTCCAGAAAACACATTTAGTGCTGCAACTTTGAATCTCTTCAGTCGACTTTTAATTCACAAACATCTCATGCATCATGATTAAACTGCATCATTTGCATCCATCGCACTTTTCCATTTCTGTTCCCATTCCCCCCATAACTCTTATGGAACAATTGTTTTTTTATTTTGGTGTTTTCATGCGATTTGTTGGATAAAAAGAGTTTATCACAAGAAAAAGTTCCTCACAAGATCTTTCTCATCTCGCAAGAAACTTTGGACCATGGACTTACAATAAGTACCACGTTATAAACACTCTAAACCTATAAACACTGCTTATCTATTAAAATAAGCAGATAAACATGAAGCACAATTCATGTTATTTTTCTATTTTACACACAATAATGAGAAAAGAAAATAACAAAAAACTAAATGACATATAAGTTGATTTATAAGAAATAAAGACAAGGATTAGAATTCTGACAGAAAGCTTTTTCAACCGTATTGATACTGATCTACTTTCTCTGCGTTACACAAACATGTGTGTTCACTGTATTTTGGCCAATCGGTCGCTCTCTGACACAAATCCACCCACGGACTCTGAACCCAAACAAATGGCTTGTTTACTCTTTGTGTTGGTTCTGTCACACAAAGTTTCATCCTCACGAGCTGAAAGTCATTTTCTTCTCATCCACAGGTGAGTGTTCGACGACGGCAGCGCAGCATTTACTTCATAATAGGTGATAAGTGTCTGCAGAGGAGCAGGTAGTGAGAGTCACTAGTGGAAGTCTCATTAAAGCTGCGTTGAAGGGGAAATCCTTTTTCCAGATTTTTTGACTAAACTCTAACTGTGTCTTTTGTTCTGCTTCTCAGACGTGACGGTGCTTTCAGTCACCATGAGGAGCTCGCTGCTGCTGTGCCTGGCCTTCAGCTTTGCCATGTTTGGATTTGGTGAGAGAGGCTAAAGAAGAAACTCCTTCATTAATGCTCAGGTTTTTTTTTATCCCCCTCTTTGAAAAGTGCAGCCAAGTGGAGCGAGAGGGAGATTACGTGTTTCTGGAAGAGGACACAAGCGCCTGAAGGAACGGTTTGGCACGTCAGTGTGTCGTTTGAATGTGCTGCTGTTGTGTCATGTGCTTCCACTTCCCACTTTGCAGAGTCAGTGATAATCATTCATAATATTTGCTGTGATATTTCAGGGAGAAAGTGCAGTTTGCTCTGTGCAGACAAGAATCAGATGTGTTTGTCGTTTACAACATAGCAGGAACATTTTTTGCTTCATCATTGTTGAGGTGGTACCACTCCGCCATGTTGCGGTTATTTAACACAGTGGAGAATGGTATATAAATATTTAAAATAATATAGTTCTCCATTATTTAAAGTTTAGCACTTGGAAGGGAAGTCTACAGATATTTCCAATATGCATTCTTTAGAAAGGAAAAGGTTTCTGTAAAGATGTTACTCTCTTACATAAAATGAAAAGAAATTGTTGACCAATACAAAATATTAATAATCTCACAAAACTAAATGCATGTACAGGCAAATATCTTCAATTTTTGACGATTAGATATATTATATCTAAGTGGAAATAAAAAAACAAGATATAGAAAAACTGGAAGACTTTTGGGAAAGACTGGAGCTGTTGTTTCCCTTTTCCATCAGAGGAACAGTTTGACATTTTGGGGGGGTTGAGAAGATTGATGCCACCGTCATTTTATTGAGAACATTTATTTGAATAGAATGAAAGGAAATAATAAAAAACAATGTTCGTGCAATCTTAAAATAAATGTTACATGAAAACAAGTAAGACATATTAGCAAAATAGCAACATAGCAACATAGCAACATAGCACAGATCATCTCTCATTTTTGATGGATTATGATACATTTTGTGACTTTTATCACAAACTCAACTCAACAAATCCACTGACTGTGTGTGTGTCTGTGTGACTGTGACTGTGTGTGTATGTGTGTCTGTATGACTGTATGACTGTGACTGTGTGTGTGTGTGTGTGGTGTGTGTGTGTTGTGTGTGTGGTGTGTGTGGTGTGTGTGTGTGTGTGTGTGTGTGTGTGTGTGTGTGTGTGTGTGTGTGTGTGTGTGTGTGCAGGCGACTCGCTGCAGTGTTACTCGTGCCCTGACGGCTCCTCCAACAACTGTGAAGTCAAGCAGGACTGTAACCAGGGTGAAGACAGCTGCCTCAAACTCACCACTACAGGTAAGCATGCTAAAGGTACAAAATATATGTATGATATATTTTAACAGCATGATATATTTTCCTGTAAGGAAAACGATGGCATTGAAGGTATATATTCTGTAGGCAGAATAAAATATAGATAATATATAAACAAATATAAATATACACATCCATACAAGTCCACAGAGCGAATGCTTGTCCCACTGTTGGTCCCCTCAGGAAAGACCTTCACCACATGTATGAGGCACGCAGACTGTGACTTCATGACTCTGGCCGTCAGATACTCCGAACCCGACTTCACCTACTCCTGCTGCCAGTCGGCCCTCTGCAACGGCCAAGCAAAAAGTGCATTTCAGAAATTTAAAGATTTCTTTGGCTAAGAAATGAAAGAAAAAAGAAAAACAAACGAATAAAGTTGTGAGTCTTGATTTCTATTGTGATAAAGACCTAATAACCATAGTCCAATTTTGGGGGACCCTCATAAGGGTGTGTCTCCTGCTTCACCTCTCCCCTTCTTATCGTCGTACTCCTGTGTTTGTGAGTTTACCTGCTAGTTAAAGTGTAATTTTCCCTTTTATTTGTGTTATTCAATTCGTGTATAGGACTCCATATGTAAAATACTGACTTGAGGATTTTGTTCTTTGGATCGTTTTGGCAGAATAAACAGAGATCACCTCCAGACACATTCATGGTTCGGCTCTTTCCTTCAAATCAAGAACATCACAGACATTGCTGGACTCCACCTGTTACACGTGCACATTCACCTTCTGACACAGAACTCAACAGGGAACAAAGATGAGACATGCTTGACTGAGCTGATGCCCAGTACCTAATTAAAGGATCAGATTTTAATTTTGTATTTCGAAAATGCTGTGAGCTGTGACAAAACAGATTAGAAAGTCACTCTTATTATAAAATATATTCATTTGATCCTCAAGAGCCAGACGACAGTGTGAAAAGACTGAGAAAGAGGGAAAGACGAGGGATCATGCGGAGCGACGGGGTCAACACCATGATGGACGTTGTGGCTCAGTCGTCCGAAGCAAAAACCATGTCCACACTGCGCCCTGTGTGATGGCTGGATTCAAACCTGTGATTTAAAAAGCACTCAGAAATAGCTTTAAACCCACTGAAGCACAACAACAACAACAACAACAACAGCCTGACAACAGTCAGAAGGACAACACTTAAAGTCCAGTGTCTGCTGCTGTCCTTGAATAATAATGAAACAAGCTGTAGTATTACAGCCGATTATAGGATAGTGCGGAGAAGATAGAACTGTGTGTGTGTGTGTGTGTGTGTGTGTGTGTGTGTGTGTGTGTGTGTGTGTGTGTGTGTGTGTGTGTGTGTGTGGTGTGTGTATGTGTTTGTGTGTGTGGTGTGTGTGTGTGTGTGTGTGTGTGTGTGTGTGTGTGTGTGTGTGTGTGTGTGTGTGATGGGGCCTGTTTCTGCAGCAGTGAGTAAGTACAACGTCTTAATTTACCAACTTTAATTAAAAGAAGGACAACATCTGTTATCTGAAACAATGTGTGCATGTGTGTTTGTGTCTGTTTTGGTTTTCTCCTGACAAATGGTCCCAGGGTCACACAATAACACACAACTATAAATATATATATTCAACTTAGAAAGTAAAAGGTTATAGGGTATTCTAATATGGTACATCAGTGTATGTCAAAGAGTCATGACAGCGTGTGTGTGTGTGTTTGTGTGTGTAGGCATGTGTGCGTGCTGTAACTCTGTCCAGGTGGCTAGATAATTAAAATCATTCTCACACTTGGTTTTACATCGAAATCTTAACGCTAACATCTGGCCAAGGAACAGAGGAAAAGACTGTGTGTGTGTGTGTGTGTGGTGTGTGTGTGTGTGTGGTGTGTGTGTGTGTGTGTGTGTGAAAGATGGCCTGGTGGGATAACAGTGATTAGGTTTTTAACAAAGATTAATAAACAAGACATCATATTAAAATATGTTGACCCTGCAGCTCAATGCACTGCGAATCAAGAAATCACCAGAAACAATCAACTTCAGAACATAAATTCAACACATATGCAGCAAAAAACTGCAAATAGAGAAAACAACCAAATAGAGAAAACAACCAAATAGAGAAAATATGTCATGCAAACAACAAGGTTATATTTCACACAGGACAGTAAAAATTTTAAAACTTTTGGGAATTTCCTGAAAAATTCTTGGAAAATTCATGTGAATCTGTGTGAATCATGTGAATAATCTTGGAATTGATGTGAAATATTTCACAAATATGAATAAAATACAAATGTATACCAATAAAAAAGATCCCATAGGTATAATGGGATAAATTTGAACATATCAGAAATTCTGCCAAAAGATTATGATAAAAAGTTCTCAAAAAAAATTCCACAAAAATATCAAAATTTGTCCCCAAAAGAACCTCCAGAAAGTTTTGGGAAATTTCTGGAAAACCTCCCCATAAAATCTAAATATATATTTTCTGTTACATTTAAAAGACAGAAAAATACCATTTAAAAAAATTATTTCCTAGAATATTTTCAGAAAAATCACATATGCGTTAGTATTCAGATTATTCAGAAAATGAACAGATTACTGAAATCTTCTAAAAAATCGAAAAGAAAAGTACATCTGAAATGTCCTGGATGATATCCCCCCCCCCCAAAAAACCTCTGTGGTCACCAGGGAACAGAACCGAACCGGGTAGTACATGTGTCACATTGCAGCAAACACACACACCTTCCTGATGATTTGGAGGTAAAATGGTTTGTCTGCTTGTCACAGGTACAAGTGTCTGTGTTCACAAATCCTCTATAAAGATTGAAGAATATATTTCAGAAGCAATGAGGAGGAAAAAAACGGAAAAAAAACCCTGAAGCCTCCGCCTGTGTGATCAGCCTGTCAGACTGAGAGAGGAAAGCTTGCTACTTCAGAGTCGAGTGCATTTCATAGACGAACCGACGGCGTGACACTGATGGAAAAAACAAGAGCTGACAGGATGTAGAGCTTTTGTGCGAGCACTGAAACCCACACAGAGCTGGATGTGAAGCCGAAGCAGTGAGTGTTTTATCTGCGATCCATAAGCAGTCGCCGTCGTCAGACAGAGAATTAGCCGTGTTCTGGAAGGTATAGGCTCTTGTTGTTAATTAACGGCAGATGGTTTTTAGGTGCCGAAACAAGACGATGCCTCAGTGAATAATTGAAGTTCAACGTTTCCATGAAGTGTTCTTTTTCAGTGTGTGTGTGATGCCTCGGGAGCTTTTTGTTTCTCTCCACACTCTGTCATCTTCTTTCTTTCTCACTGAATTTCAACATAGCTGCTTAGAATTAACTTTTTCCTAATTATCAGCGAGTGCAAATAATGAGTATCAGTGTGTGGTCTGCTGCCGTGTGCACTGCTTGAGAAATGACAGTCCTCCCACTGGTCACCAACTTTAGATTAATGCAACCAATTAAATTTGATTTACAACAGAAACTATGAAACACTTTGTTTGTGTGCTTATTGACTATATAAAGTGTATAAGAAAAATGTTATCTAGAACAATGGCAAGGTGGAATTTTGAATTAAAGATTTGTATTATAGTTTTTGTTTTATACAAAGGGAACAGAGCAAAAATGCTAAAGTTTAAGTAGCCAAAAGTAATATATAAAATCAAAAGTCATCGGACCTTGATTAGCCTCTGGGGGCCGGGATCAGGTGAAGCTAATTTCTCCCTCAGCGCTCTGGAAATTCAAATAATTGATGCCGACAAAGCAGGAGAAGAGGAAAGCAAAGTTTCAGGTAAATGTTTCCTCAGTTCAGAGCGGCTGTAAATAGTCAACAGGCTCGATGGAGGTCAAACTGAAGTCTGCTCTTGAAACTGCTCCAAAAATCCTCAGAGAGACTCAGCAGCTCTATTCCACTGTGACACCGGCAGGGATATGACTTTCATGGAGGAATCATCAGAAAAAATAAAACCTTTTCTGTGTCTCTACCACAAAAATCAGCATCGGAGGTTTGAAACTTAACGTCCAAACAAGCCGGAACTCTTTCATGAACAGAACATCTCTCTGATTGTTGATCACCAGGTGGATCGATCGTGCTCTGGGGGGAAAAGGATGGATATATAAAGTAATCCCGTTCAACTTGTTGAATCAGCCATAACATATTAACCAGTGTGTTGCCAGCTGGAGGCTATTTCTGAACTTTACAAAGTGCTCGGTCAGCTGCTTTCATCCGTCTCCAGTGTTTATGCTAAACGAATTGACTCCTGGCTCCTGAATCCTCTAATCAAACTTTTATCTTTTCTTATCCATTTAATGTATTTTTATCTGTATAAAATGCGCTAATGATATTATTCCATATGTATTGCATCGTATCATGTTATCTTATCTTATTCCATCGTTGTATCACATCGTATTGCATTGTATCGTATCATTTGTTATCTTAACTTTTCTTATCGTATTGTATCATATCAAATTGTATCCATATTTCCTTATTTAAATGTATTTCATGCAGCTTGTTTCTCGATAATTAAGGAATCACTTTTCTTCATTTTACCGTAGGAAGCCCATCATGACTTGTGTCAGTTGCAGTGAAGCCACAGGTTCGGCACCTGTTCAGATCTAAAATGAGCTTCACTCTTCCTCTCAACTGGTTTGTGACTGCATCATCCTGACAACCGATGGTTTTATTTTACATCCCTGTTGCTGTTGTCCTGTTGCAGACTATTGCCATGGAAACCAGACCTGTGGAGGGCTTTGTATCATTTTTTGTATACTTTTTTTTTTACATAATCTCCTCTAATCCGGGAGCAATTAGTTTCAGAGCAGGACAGAGAGGAGGAACACCACTCTCTGTATCCTTGCCTTGATGATTTCCTCTCTGTCTCTTCTCTCTCCCTGGCTGTCTACCTAAATCTGTCTTCATTTTTTTCCTGCATATTATTTTTTCTCCGGCTTGTTTTTGCACAACAAACCGCTGCACACAGACACGCACACATGAGCACTCATACACCAGATCATCCCACATTGATTCAGCCTCCTATTAATCCAATTAGTTCTAAGAAATTGTCGATTTGGCTTCCTCCTCTTCTGTCCTCTGTCAGTGTTTTTTTTTTTGTCCCGGTACAACCCCACAACTACAGCTCTAACTTCTACTTGCAACAATAATACACCTGTAATACAAAAAACACAGTAATCACACTGTGTGCACGGTGTTCATCTGCAGATTGAGATGAACGCTTTTTTGAAAACTTTTTTTTCCAACCATTTACCGTCTCTCTTGGGGGCCCTCAGGCATGTGTGAGGCAAGATCCCATGGGGTGCGAATCTGCTGGGTATCTGCAGCCACACACACACACACACACACACACACACACACACACACACACACACACACACACACACACACACACACACACACACACACACACACACACACACACATTTTGTCTCAGTCGGGGGTACAGGCTCAGATCAGGAGGAGAGAGGAGCGCAGCGGGAGTACAAGGGGAAAAGATTATACCACTGAGGCTTATACGCACAAACATACACACACACACAACACACTCACACACACTTACCCAAAAATGAACTTGTCATGCAAATGAACTATGTACCGAACCCTGAACTCACACACAAATGCACACCACACCAGACAACACAACAAACCAAACCTTGAACTTTGAGAAGAGGTGAGATTATTGGCCGCAGAAAACACAACACAGACACATACACTTAGTTGAATCCACAGTTGAGTTTTAACTCAATTCTACCATTAATTAGAAAGTTTTAACACAATGCATAACAATAATAATAACATTATTTGCACAGAACCTTTCTTTATAGTAATGGAGGTATGGACGGGTATGACTAAAACTAGCAAACTGATATAGAAGAAAAATGGATATAAATACACCCATCTTAACATTCACTTACCTTCCCTGCTAAAGGGGACTTTAGGTTGTAACAGTAAGATTTATTAACCAGATACAAACTTCGACCACCAGCTTTAAATTTAACTTGATTGTCGCTTTCTGTGCATAAGTTTGGGAAGCCCAAGAGGTTTTGAATTCACAGTTTCTCTCTCACACGGCGTGGACGGAATCAGAATCTCCATTTATTTTTTAAATCTAATTGATATTTTACCTTATTTATTGTTTATTTCCATCCTACTTTTTCATGTTTTTCTTTTACAGCATTGATTACGGAAGCTGCAAAACCTAATCTCATACTTGTGCATTGACAACAAAGACATTTTCGACTTCATCCTGTCGTTTCTTTGTCTCACGCAGAGACAGATTTCCTCTTTGTCTCGGTGGTGTGTGTAACAACCACTCAAGCATAAAGGGGCCAAAAGAGCTGAGGTCAAGGGTGAAGCACAAACCTCCTGAAGCCACTGAACACACTTCAGATGGACAGAGAGCGTCAGTGCTCGCTAACAGATTCATCAGCACTGAACTCGGATCGGTTCTCATGTTGAATCATTACAGGAGTCGTGTCAACTGAACCGTGAGACGCGTCGTATTTGTCGGTGAAACTACAGCCACATGCTGCCAGCGCAAGAAATAAACACAGTGGAGATGGAATATCATCATATTTACATCAATTTGAGTATTATTGAGTGACGTGTCATGCAGATGTAAATAAAAACAAGTCTTTATTCCAGATAATAAACGATTACTTTTTAGGTCTTTTCTTTCCATGAAAATAAATGGAACAAATGTTTAGTAGGTTCTAGAATCACTTTGACCCTTTTCTTTAGTTAACATACATACAAACGTTCAGTGGATTAAAGATAGACTTTGCTTTTCAAAAATTGATTAAATTATAATTGGGATTGATTGTGAAATATAATGGTTCCTCAGCCGTATGTGACAACAAAGAAAAAGAAAGAGAGGTGACGTCCTGGTGTGGCGCACATGCACTCCCACCCTCCTCTGGTCCCCATATGGACCCTCTCCTGTGAGAAAGAGCTATCAACGAGGCGTGTATGTGTTTTTATGACGTTGTGTGTGGTGTGTGTGGTTGCGTGTGTGTGTGTGTGAGGGAAAGAGAGGCCAGTGCACCAGTCTGGAAATAGGGGACACATTAATCTTATTTGTCATAACCTGTCCCTTGAGACACTTGGACCCCCCCCTGTCCCTGTACCCACCCACACCGACACACATACAAAAGAACCCCACACATACATCCCTACCTTAACAACAGCGGACTGTGAGACTACATCAACCAAGTGAGGACCATGATTTCTGGTGGTTCACAAAATAAAACATTAAGAAATACAAAGAATATATAACTTTTGTATTATATATAGTGAGTGAATACTGCTTCTGTAAATAAAAGCTCCTGTATGGTACACATTCAAACTTTGTTCAAACTGGGTACTGTCATGGCTTCATTTAAAATGCTTCGATACATGATTATAGCTTTATTTAAAGCATGACCAACAGTCAACCCCCGAAGTGTCCCCTTATGGGTAACTGCTGTCCTGTTGGACAAGTAGGCCAGCATGCAAACACACACAGACACACACACACTGACCCCCTCCTGTGTGCTATCGGTGTCTGCAATGGACAGAAAGAGAGAGTGAGGCTAATTACATGTGAGAGTTAAGACGGTGAAAACAAGACAAAGACCGTGCCGGTGTGTGTGTGTGTGTGTGTGTGTGTGTGTGTGTGTGTGTGTGTGTGTGTGTGTGTGTGTGTGTGTCTGTCCTTTGTTTGCTTTATAGTATAATTCACTTTGTGTCCTTTGTTGTTACTTTATCTCACAAACACAAATGACTCTAACCTCACGTTATTCCATGTTGGAGTCCAAACTTTGTGTGTCCCTGTCACTGTTTGTGTGTGTGTGTGTGTGTGTGTGTGTGTGTGTGTGTGTGTGTGTGTGTGTGTGTGTGTGTGTGTGTGTGTGTGTGTGTGTGAGTGTGCGTGGGCAGGACAAAGGGACGTTATACAGACCTCACGCTGTGAAACCTGCAACAACCTCAGAATAAAAAATAATTCTTTGTTATTTGGAAGTAGGCTGCATCATATAATTAGTAAAGCAATAGTTTAAGTATTTTGATGACTGAAATATAGCAACAATGTGCTTTATATAATAACATTTATTTGTTATCATTGCTGTCAATCTTTGCTTACAATATTGTTTAGAATATTTATTTCATTATTATTAAAAATATATCATTATTTGCTGTTAATCATGTCCATTTATCAAAGTGTAATTTTGCGACATTGAACATTTTGTATAAAGTGTATCAATGTCTTTTACAATTTGACCCAAAAACAGTTCTTTCCTGGCACCATTCTGACTTACTGTTCTCTACACACGCTGTCGGTCCCAAGTAAGAAATGATTGCACGCCACACGAGCCGGACTTAAAAGCAGTCAATCATATGAAACATTGAGTGTGACAGATCTGCCCGAGTCAGCACTGACTTTACACTGAGGACGTCTGTGCCAAACACTATTTTTGTTTCCTGCATTAAAAGAGTCCCAGTCGCTCTGCAGCAGAGGGATGAAGCTCAACCGCTGCACAACCTGAATAAATATATACGATTATGGACTCTGTTGCTGAGTGACGCAAGAATATGACTCATTTTGTTGTTGAGGTCACTTCACATATATGATCACACACACATCAATATATTTTATACATTAGAAGCTTAAATACAATGTACAAAATGAGCAGAAATAAGATTTAGAAAAGGAGGCATGTACCTCAAAGAGATTTATTTCCCCCCCCACAAAGTTGAATGTGCAATTAAATTTACCTTTTATTTGCCTTAAGAGACACAAATGTCTTTTCTATTGAAATGTCTCAGTGGAGAATTTATTGGGATAAATGAAATAGAAGCAACAACTATTGTTGTGTGCTATTTGGGTGTTCACTACATTTTGTCCGGGAGGAAGTTGTTTTTAAACATTTTTAAACACCTCAAAGTATTTAAAAAAACACTTTGACAAACTATTAGAGGAGAATGAAAGACTGGAGTTCTAATTTGGGTGAATTGGCCCTTTAAACGTTCAGAGTTTCTGTTGGTTGACATCATGCAGCGTCACGCACGAAAGTTGTCACCTCAGAATACCTGCTTCTCTCTCTCTCTCTCTCTCTCTCTCTCTCTCTCTCTCTCTCTCTCTCTCTCTCCTCTCCCATCTCTCTTCTCCCCTCTCTCTCTCTCTCCACCTATTCATTTGCTGCCCTCTCTCTCTCTTCTCCCCTCAGCCACTGTAGCTATTCAGCTTTCTCTCTCTTCCTCCTTCACAAACTTAGCTATCATTCTCTATGTGTTGGTTCGTTATCATTGAATTGCTCACCTCATGTGTGTCAGTGTGTGTATCTTGGTGTGTTGTGTGTTCTTGTCTTGTGTGTGTGTCTCTGTGTGTGTGTGAGACACTTCTGGAAAAGACACCATGGTGAATTCTATTAGGAAGCCGCTCATTTTCCAAAACGCTCAAAACGCAGCAAGTCATCAACCTTCCCTTCCATCCTTCGTTTCATTTTTCCCTTTGGAACATTACAGAAATTATTTTGACCATAAAACCAATTAATTTGTGTTTTTACACAAGTTTAGATTTTATTTTTAGAAAATTCTTGCGGCCACTGCAGAAGGGCTAGAGCCTGGGGGGGGGACCCAGTCACACACGTGAGCTATTGGGGATCCCAATAGTTAAAACCAAATTTGTACTGCACATGCCAGGTTTGAGACCTGGAGACTTTTTTTGTGCATTAATTCATGCAAACACACAAATAAACTCTTTCAGCCACTTCCTTATTATTCACTTTCACAGCTGTGGGTCCCAGCTTGACAATAATCTTTCCTTGGGACATTCACAACGGTTCAGGTGGAGGAAACTCATACATCTTTGTACGTCTGCGTTTGCCGGTGAACCGTACATCATCAACATGACAAATATGGCGTCCCCCTGGGCACGATGGGCAGAGTGAGGGAGTCGCACTTGGAGGTCACGATCTTCACACACACTCGTCCTTTGTGTACAGTTCACTGAAGGTCCGGTGTGTTGTTATACAAGATGTCCCCAGTTAGAATGTCCAGAGCAACATAGTATCACAGAAGGTGTTATTGAGATTGTATATGAGAGGCATTTAACTCCAGACAAGATACGGTGTGTGTGCTAGGGAGTGAGTGAGTGTGTGTGTGTGTGTGTGTGTGTGTGTGTGTGTGTGTGTGTGTGTGTGTGTGTGAAGTCTATAAGACAGCCTGGGGGTTAATTAGAGAATAGTAAACAGAACACATGTGGCAGTTTAATATCCCCTCTGCCTTACAGCTCATGTCACACCCCACCTGCTCTGTTGCTCTCTTCCTGTTGTGTGTGTGTGTGTGTGTGTGTGTGTGTGTGTGTGTGTGTGTGTGTGTGTGTGTGTGTGTGTGTGTGTGGTGTGTGTGTGTGTGTGTGCGTTCATCTGCATGGTCGGGGTCATGGGTGTTCCCCCGCCACCTATCCCAGAGGCACTAACGCCCCCCCTCCCCCGCGCCCCATGCACCCACCCACACACACACTCATGCCGGCTCCGCGGTGCTGGTGCAGGTGTGTATGCAGTTTGGAGGTAATTTAAACCAGATGAGGTGGTGTCTCTCAGCCTGGGGCCCATCGCTTCATCATTATCGAAGAGATGGTGGGATGGAGGAATGAGGAGATGGATGGATGGGTGGGTGGAGTTGAGGAAAGGGGGAGTGGGGAGGGGGGAAGCATTGTCTCACAAAAAAGTCAAGACGGAAGATCCTGGAATCTATCCGTCTCAAAGGAGAGAGATAAAAGAAGAAGTAATCCAACTTATATTGGTCCTTTGAACATACTTTCATTGGTGGTTTGTTGCTGCTTTTGTGGCCTGAAAACGACACAAAACAGAACCAAATGGGCAAATGTCCCCCACGCACTGTTGTTTAGGATCGTTACCTCTGTCCAGGAGGCTCCTGTCAGTAAGTCCGTTGGCTGGTTTGTATGTTTGTTTTTGAGCATGATTACAGAAAAACTACTGAACTGATTTCCATGAAACTTGGTGTAAGGATCCGGCATGGATCAGAAAAGAGCCCATTCAATTTTGATGCAGATCTAGTAAATTTTAAATGTGGTGAGTGTTAGGCCTTGGTGGAGATAAGTGATCTCTGAGTGAAATTCTAGTTTTATTATCACTGAAAACTTTCAGGGGGTAAACGCTGCGGTAATCGCTCATTTCCTTAAGTAGCCTAATTTCCTCATATAGTTATATGATGTTTGAAAAGTTTTAGAGATTATTGTGTATCTTTTATTACACACAGTCAAACCCCCACCAACACACACACACACATGCATGTAAATATATGTTTAAATTTATGAAAGACGTGTATATACACAGACAGTATATGAACGTGTTTTTATTATCGATATAGCCCACGAAAAGGGCTAAAACCTTTAGAATGAACTGTCATGTTTGGTTAGGGTCAAGAGCTAAAACCTTCTTTACCAAATGATAACTTGCCAACAACAGAATCTCCCCGTGAGGAAACCGGGAGACCTTGTTGTTGGTGCTGAAGGCAATCACACTCATTCATCCGTCACACACTTACTCTCCCCTGCGTCTGTTCCTCGTCAAACTACTGTCTGTTTATGGAGCCTCTTATTTCCTAATTATAACACAAATTTCATAGGAGGTCTGGTCTCAGCATTTAAGGCATTTATGCTTGACGACAGGGAGCTTTCCCCCCCGAGCGCCGTAGTCTGAACTTCAGCAGTTCTTCCAGCGTGAACCAGCGACCGAGCAACAAAGGACCAATCTGTTAGACCAATAAATGAGCAGTCAGGTGTGTGCGAGGGTGTGTTTGTGTGTGTGGGGCGGTAAATGAACACTCTCTCTATCTCTCATCTATCAAAGGCTTGACACCAGGAGCAGCTGTGAGGGCGCGCACACACACACCTACACACACCCATACACACACATCCCAGAGGACCCCTGGGGACCCCAGGCGGACATTGTATAGTAGGCTAATTATCCCAAATTGCTAAAGTAGTAGAGAGTGCGTGTGTGTGTGTGAATGTGGGTGGGTGTCTGGTAAGGATCAGCTGTGTTAAGCGTCCCGTGACATCTAAACTACTAATTCATTGCAACATTAACGGCATTGATTAACATACGGCTATAGACACATTGACACACACACACACACACACTGACACACATCTGGGATTCCCTTGTGATGCCAGCCTGCAAGCAGGGTTTTCTCTGTCAGTTCAAACACAAAAGAAACAACCTGCAGATTAATTCACACAATCTCTTGTCATCGACATAACTGAGACATTACCTTAAACATCTAAACTCATACGTGACAGGACCTTTCCACCAAAAACATGATCTCACAATTTTAAAGAAAGAAAAAAAAATATCCTCGAAAACACTCTGAAAGTTTGTGGGTTCTTCCTCGGCTCGTACGTCCACCAAGTTTTAATAAACTCTGTTCTGTAGTTTTTACGTAATCCTGCTGACTGACAGACATCTCGTTAATTCAAAGCTGTGTTTCCAAAAAGTGTCCACGCAGACAGTCAGACCTGATCGTTTCACCTGCACTTGTGCGCTGACCTCCAAGTGGCATGTGATATTAAAATATTACTTCAGCTTGTCACAGCTTTTATTTTCAAATTTGAAACGATAAGGAAATGTGAGATTAACCAGTTTATTGTAGAGTGAATGGGAAGTAAAGTTTAGAGGATGGAAACAGTTGGTGTCCCAAAAATTGTTGCAGAAAAGCAGCCAATCATGATTGGAGAGCAGAGGGGAGCAGAAGTGTGGTTCGTTTCAGAGCCAGTGGCCAGGGAGGGAGAGAGAGGGAGAGGGGGAGAGAGAGAGAGAGAGAGAGAGAGAGAGAGAGAGAGAGAGAGAGAGAGAGAGAGAGAGAGAGAGAGAGAGAGAGAGAGAGAGAGAGAGAGACAGAGCATGTGTGTGTACTGTACTTCAAAAGAGAAAAGTGTGCATGTAAGATGGAAAGATAATGATGTGTAACTGTCTCTGCTGCTATTGAGCCTCAGTGTCCCACTGTGAGAGAGCCAGGTGCTGGTGGGAGAGCGAGGGAGGGAAGGAGGGAGGGAGGAGAGGGAGAGGGAGAGGGAGAGGGAGAGAGAGAGAGAGAAATCAAGCACCAAATCAATACCATCGTGATTGGAGATGATTACACGTCTCATTCCCTCTCTTCCTGTGTATGTGTGTGTGCACGTTATTTTTTTGTCATCATGATCTCCTTTTGTCTGCTCCTGTCCTCACAATATGTTCAATCAGACACACACACACACACACACACACACACACATACACACAGAGACCACCATGACTCTATCTATCTATCTATCTATCTATCTATCTATCTATCTATCTATCTATCTATCTATCTATCTATCTATCTATCTATCTATCTATCTATCCATCTGCCTGTCCTTCCATCCTTCCATCCTTCCTCCTCTCCCTCCCTCCATTCATCTATCTATCTATAAAAATAGACAGTGCGTATAGATAGACAAAAAAAGTGTATTGATCAGGTGGTGATACTTCACTCTCTCTCTCTTTCTCTCTCTCGGTAGTTCCCTCTCTGACCTCACTGCCCTGTCCACAGCCTTTGGAGAAACAAAAAGAAAACGAGAGGCAGAACCATTGTTCCTTTCATTGACGTGGCCATAAAACAAGTCTTTCCATTTCCTCTTGTCGTCTTTCTCTTCTTTCTCTCTCCTCCATCTGCCCGTTTTCACTGCTGACCCATCTCTCTGTCAATGCTAATCCTTTATCCATCTACCTCTCTCCCTCTGAGACAAGCTGAGTCTGAGACACACACAGAGAGAGAGAGAGAGAAAGAGAGAGAGAAAATCAGACAGTGATGGAGGTAAAGATGGAGCGAGGGAGATAAACAGACAGGTAGAAAAATAAAATAGAGATATGGATACAGCTCTCCATGTGTGTGATCTCGGTGTGAGGCTGATCCCTGCTTGGCCCAGTTCTCTATCTCCACACCTCCATCAGCGTTGTCTCTTTCTCTATTTATTCATTCATTTTATCAGCCCACACATACTTCTATAGGCTGATTAATATCTGAACTGCTTATTGCAACTTAAAGAATTTAATTTGGTGTATATGACGCTGCAGGAATTTCTCCCTCTTCATCTCTTTTCTTTGCCGCCTTTACCTCCTCTCCTCCTGAGTAGCCATCCGTCTGCTGACATGTGTCTCTGCCCCCCCACAATTACTGTCACGTTTTGGCAAAGATTAAAGACAGACGGGGGGGATGATAAGCAGACAGGATGTGATGTCATGTCAGGTTTCCTTCTGACACTCATGTTCACCTCCAGCAGGTTTGATGGTTTTGTCGACCTTTTATTTTGCAGTACAATTTCTGTACCATGTGTACAAATACCACACGACTCCCCAAAAGTTAATTTCAGAGCCTCTCGATCACCACCTGGTGGCTGGTTGCAGTATAAGTTCTGCCTCCTCCATGTTAATGACTTAAAAAGTCAAAGTACAGGTCAAATAAAGATGGTTTCTTCCACTTCTTCCACAGCGGAGACCTTATTGGTCAGGCATGTGTATCAATGGGACCTTGCTACTTCGGTTCTATCCCTCAATCATTACTGTGCAAAATCCAGCTCAAAATGTGCAAGATGGTCGAAGCTCGTATCCAGGATATTTGAGCTTAATTTCGGGATAGTGGAAGGAAGTGTAGATTTATATGTACAGTATACTGTATGTGCCGTACTGTTGCATGCAAAGCGGGGCAAACAGGGTTGTTTTGGGTTTGAAGATATTGGTCATTTTCCATGTTTCTCTGTCATTTCAGAGGTAAACAAAGCTTCAAAGCTGCATCTGAACATTCATTATGCAGGTTAGAGGCTGCATGGTGACACACGAAGATTAAAATTGATGAAAAGAGGAAGTCAAGCTCTCCTGACACTGTAATTTCACAATCTCTCCACAGGAGCCGGGAGAAAGTTAAAGTTAAACACTCGTCATTAGTCGTCATTAAGGAGCACTGACCTTTCCCATGTGAATGTAAACACAGTGTGTCTGTAATCTAATCAAGACTCACGGTGCATTATTGAGCTCAGTTTGTGATGTGATACATAAGAAGAAAAAGTGCTGGTTCCCTCTTAACCATTCTTCCTGGGTCTCTTCTCAAATTTAAGATGGATTTCAAGATTTTTCAAGTGGAATTACTCTCTAATTATACTTGGGAGTGTTTAACTTTGCAGTAGAGGGTCTGAAGTCTTCCTACACCTCCGTCAGGATATATTCCTGAAACTTCCAGAGAACGAAAATGTCAGAGTCAGTTGCTCGGGATATTTTCCTGAACTTTTCCTGCCAGCCTCTGAATGAAATGTACAAGTGAGCCGGTGTCAGAATAGAGCTGGATAATTTCCTGGAATGTCCAGTTTCTAAATCGCAACGGTCGCAAAGCTGGAGGAATAAAAATGTGTCAAGATGAAAAAGAGGATCATACATGTAGACAACACCAACGAAGATGTCAACTTAAGAGACAACAATATTCGAAAACTTTTGGTGATAACGGCAAACACCGGTGTGTGGATGTGCTGTAAATAAAAACACAAGATTTCCACAGTAGAATATATACGTCATGTCCTGCCTCCTTTGTGCTCTACCGAGGCTCCATCCCTGACCCGAACGTTCCGAAAAATGTTCCTGTTGTTGCGAACGCATCAGACCTGAACAATTTCCTACTGCTTTCTTCTCCTTCAAGGTCTGTACACAATTTTCTGGGCATTTTTCTGGACAGACTTCATTTTTTTTTGGTGGCTGAACCTTTAATATGTTGAAGACTCTTCATCCACCCATGTGAGTGAAAATATGAAGACAAACACCTTCCTGCCCGCATCTCGCTTCCTCCTCAGCCTCCGCGTTTGACCTTGTTGCTGCGGCGCCTGAGGGGGGGAAGGGGGGAGAGAGAGAGAGAGAGAGAGAATGATTAGGTTGGCGGTCAAACCTCCTCCGGTTAACGAGCTGTCATCTGCAGACTGAAGTTCCCACACATCCGAGCAGACCTGAGGTCCATGTGCCTCTGACCTGCTATTCACACTCACCCCTCATAATGTGTTTATTCATAGACACGTGTGTCAACTCTCATCAAGGTTTCACCATTAAACTGCTCCATCAAAATATTCAGAACAGAGCTTTTGATATGGCCTCTGGAAATCGTTTTATATTATTTTTCATCTTGGATCACTGTTCAGGGCACACAGGCACACACACACACACACACACACACACACACACACACACACACACACACATGCAGAATTTCTCCTCAGAGTCAAAATTTTGACCTCTTTGACCTCCGTGGTCAAAGGTCTCAACAAATCAAGGGTCTAAATGTGAACAAAAAGGGCAATGGACTCCCTTGACTGTTCATTACAGCTCGCTCTCCCTCCTTCTATGTGTGTGTGTTGTGTGTGTGTGTGTGTGTGTGTGTGTGTGTGGTGTGTGTGTGTCAGCAGGTTAAGAGCCTTTCCATTGGCACCATAGAGACAGAGTGAATAGACTCTAATGATTGATTCTATCCTTTCACCCCCCCTCCCTGTGTGTCTTTCTCTCAACGTCAAAGCTGAAATCAGAGTCAGAGTCACGGGTTGCAGGACATGATTCAAACAGTCGACCCAGTCTGACCTCTAATGCCTCAGGTTGATATGATGCAGGAAATGTCTTCTAAAAATATGCATCTTGTCTTAGGTCAGTTTAAATAAGAGAGATGACGTCTGCATTTCGTGTGTTTTTGCCATTTTTGTCTTCAGGACTTTAAACTACTCGTCTGTTTTTTAAATGATATATCTGCAGGAATAATAAAAACCTGCTTGAAGCATATTCTCGTCTGATTTTGCTGCAAAATCGTTCAAATCCTACTTATTGCCAGTTGCCTTCGTGCAGCGGTGGGTTTCTCAGCGTCGTCCCGCTCAGCGGCTGCACATCAAGAGGCCAGTGTATCATCAGCTGTTTGTTTCTCTATAGTTACTCTTCCACCGAGTTGTCGTTCTTGCTTGGTAATGATCTTCGGCTTTTATTTTCCAGGCCGGGGTCTATTAGTTCTCTGTTTAAAAGCCCAAAGGGGGAGGAGACCTCTGTGTGTGCAGCTATCAGCAGGGAGCACATCGGAGTCTCTGCAGGTCTGACGGTTGCTGATAAGAGCCGCGTGATTAACACACACTCACATGCGGCGAGAGGGGCTGCTGGTGGTTCTCTATTGTTGGGGGAACAACAGACGTCTGGGCGAGCGCTGATAATCAGCCATCAAACCAGATTTTACAAAACGCTTTCTGGAAAAGCGTGAAAACATGGGGAAGCGTTCGCATGCTCTACGCGACGGAATACTGGATAAAAACGTCAAGTTTACACCGAAAAACATGCAGTAAAATTGACAAAAAATGAAATAAAATGTCAGATAATAAAGGTTTTGAAAGCAAATAGCCTCATAATTGTTTTTTGTCGCTAAACGTAACACTTTGGAACATCATTCACTTTTTGTCAAATCATTTGAATAGGTTGGTGAAGCAGATCTTGAGCCATTGAGAGATTGGTATGTAGATTAGATAAGATTCATTGTCTAGTCGAGTACAAGTACAATGCCAATGAAATGCAGTTTTTATTTAACCAGAAGTGCACAGACAGTATTATTTACAGATAAATGCAGGGTTAAGAGTAAATGCATAGAAATCTTTTATCCCTTGTGTTATTCAACATGTGCTTATTTTCACTTTTTCTTCCTTGACTTGAATGACCTCATTTGAAATGATTCTTTGTCTCTTTTGCTTGTTCCACCATCTGGCACCGAGAGACTTTGAAGACTTTTGCTCTGTTTCGCAAACTGGCCTCTTTCTGTTTGCTCCCATAAAACCGTTCAGCAGATTCCACACTAAATTGTACCCAATTGTTAAAAAAAAAAAAAACCTTTGTAGAAACTGCTGTTGGAGCCTGTCACTGTCTGGAACTGAAATTATTATTATTATCCATTTGCACTCCAAGCCGGTGTATGTTTACTGTTTCAGCTGCAGTGCAGAAACTACAAGTCCTTCAGACAAAGTCAGACGAGGATTAAAAATTTGCATTGAGCAAAAGGTCAGACTGACTTTGCCGGCGTCGGCCCAGAATTCAGGTGACTAGTTTACGCACTGACTCGACTGCAGCCTCCCGTTAACTCAGCTGACATAAGCGGACTTAACTGCACTTCCTCTGAGCTTCTTCACAAAGTTGAATGAGGTCGAGCTGAGGGGAAAAAACAGAAGCCCTCAAAAGTGCTCAACCCTAAAACCATTAAAGCATGTCTTTCTGAAACTTCCTTGTCATTTATTCCTCATTTATCCTCTGATCCCCCTCTTCTGGTGGCTCAACTCTTCCAGAGTCGCTCCACGGCTCCACTGGGTTGTGTTTTTCCTAATTTATCCTCCTCCTCCTCTCCTCCTCCTCCGACCCCTCCCTATCCCCCACCCCCACCCCTTCAGTCCCGTCCTGGGCCCCTTGTGTCACGGAAATCCTTTGTTCCCCCTGCGTCCTGTAACACATGCACCCACACATGAACACAGATGGACTGAGTCAGTCTATTTACGCAGTCTCATCATCCAACAGTGACAGTCTTTTGTTGGACCATTGTCCGACAAAATAGGAAAATGAGCTGGACACATCTGAGTGAAACAACACATATATCTTACTTCATGTATTACAGTTGCAAGTAATTTATAATTATTTGTCATTCTAAATTTTACTGAAAAGTAACTAAAAGTTAAATTCAGTTAACTGTATTTGTAGTAAATTTCAAATGGATTGGTGCAAGAAGACAAAAGCAGATCTTCCAAGGTCAGTGTGAGCTCCAGGGACGAGGAGCGTCATTAGCCCCAGTGCATTGTGGTCCACTGGACCAAACCAACATGGAAGTAATGTATGAAAAGCAGCTTTCTAATAAGAGCCTAGAGATAAACACATACATATGCAAATCACTCCTCATAGAGAAAAAGACCATCCATCCTTTTGTACCAAACGCAGTAATGAGAGTTACAAGCATCACCAGAAATGAACATGAGTTTAGAGGCTAAAAAATAAAAAAAACAGTTTTAATATATCCTGAACTGAGGTCCGTTGCAATGGGAAATGTTGAATCTGATTTGTTTTCAAATTGCAAAGGTAGGATTTAAACTAACTATAATCTAAATTTCAAATTATATAATTTAAAACAATTATAAATAAAATACAAAACAACGTGTTGATAATATCCATAGTTTTGGAAAGAGAACAAAGAATTATGTCTTCTCATTTTTCACTTTTCGTAGGCAAAGAAATTAAATTTATTACCCTGATGAAAAGCGATAACGATGAAAGATTCATTGAGTTAATAATAACATCAAAGCCTTTTATCCCTTATCATTAATTTGCTCTTTTTTTTTTTGTTGAAAACCTTCAGTGAGGTCCATGTGGTTTCTGGAGATTAAACACATAACTTCCTTCTTGTCTCGACTGAAGGAAACCGAGATATGATCCAGTTCTCCTCCACTGGAGTAGATGCAGTATAACTCAATGGAATAACTGCACGGCTCTGCAACTCTGTCACACTGGAATCAGCAGAATTACAGAGAGGGAGAGCGAGGCTCGCTCGCACTGAGGAAAAGGGAGAGAGAGGGATTGGCCGGTGCATACGTGGGTATATTTGTGCCAAACGTCTATATGATATTCTCCTCTGATCCATTTACTGTCTTAGCTGACCAAGAAATTCCTACGCAATAATCCACTATTTCACATATATGACTCAAATTGTATATAAATGTACTGACATTGACAAAGAACGAAAATAATACAGCTCCATCATCTGCGTCCATGTGTGGATGAGTCACGTTTAAAGCACAATACAAGTAGAAAATAGCTTTTATGTCTCTTCTGTCCACAATGTCCCGGTTTTAGGTGTAATAACTGCAAAACATTAATAAATTACAAACAGTGGACAAAAGAAACAACCAAACTGTAAAGACTTCTATCTGTAAATGTGTATTTGACTTCGGTGAAATCAAGGAACTCAAATGCACTTAATGTTTTTAAAAAAAAGGGTAAATCTTCAGGATTATAACTTCAACCAAACACATGAAGGTGAATGTTTGGAGGCCATCACATATCCCGTCAGTCAGTTTTCAGATCATCAGGTGATCGATTGATATTTTTGTTGAGACTGCCGTCTGCTGAAAAGGTATATGTGCCAAATAAGAATTAAATGTGAGGCATGGGAGCTGTAAATATGACCTGACCTGATTCTAGTATTTTATCTGTGATCACAGTTCTCCGCAGAGGCCTCAAACAGACAGATTCTTCTCCCTAAAAACGAGGTATTTGTGTTAACTCTGTAGCAGCGGGACTTACTTACTATTATCTAGGTCACAAAATAATTTCTATTCTGTCCAAATATGTAAAACTGGCAACAATACAAGTCTGAAGACATCTGGGTTTGACATAAAAGCAAAAAATGAGAATGAAAGACTTTATTTGGAGTTTCAGAGTAACTCGGGTGTGCAGAGGGGAGAAAGTATTTTATTTTAGGATTAAGTAAAGCTCTATTTTTCATTATTCACACCTCTGTCTTTTCTGTGTTTACAACGCTGTGAATACCCTCGAGGAGAATCTTGAGTAAACCTGATGCATCATTATCCCCAATTCTATAATGCATCACTTCTTGGCCTGTTTGTGATAACAGCTTCTCCACCTTCAAGCATCACCAATCACGACATGGTTCAACCTGTTCAGGTGATGACAACAGGACGTACGCATTTCATTGAAAATTCTTTAGTCCGCTTCATAAATTGCAACGTGAAACCAAAACTAACCGGATCAAATGTAAACAGAGACATAAACCTTCAGTGAAAATGCCCTTAGGGTTGAGATCATAGCTCATGGTCAATACAATATATTCAAATATGATAAACGCAACATGTATGTGTCTCTGCAGAGCAAGTCCTCAGCTTAGCTTGTTGGTGAAAACCTTATATCACCAATTTACGGTTTTGGCGACTTTTATGGTGAACGAACTCTAGAAAGACGACACGTTAAGACTCCAATCTTAAAGGTTCAGTGTGTAGAATTTAGTGACAACTAGTGGTGAAGTTGCGTGTTGCAGCTGAATACCCCTCACCTCACGCTCTCCTTCCGAACATGAAAGAGAACCTGTGGCAGCCTTCAGTCGTCACAGAAACTCAAAAGGTGTTTAGTTTGTCCAGTTTGCTACTGTAAAAAACATGGCGGCCTCTGTAGAGAGGACATTTAAAGTATTTAAATACAAAGGCCCATTCTAGGGTAAAGAAAACAACAAGTTTTACAATTTAGATGAAACACACTAGTGAAAACATCACTAGGATTATTTTGTATTCAATTTCTGCCAAAAGATCCCTTTCACCTAAATCTTACACACTGGACCTTTAAATTAATTATAACACCTTTCAATGTTATAAAGAAGCTTAGACTGAGAATGTGAGAATGGAAGAAAGAATAAAGAAGGAGAACTTAGATGAAGAACTTCCAGCTGCGTAAAGTAAACAAAAATGCAATGGCTAATTTCTACTGACTCTATAAACGTATATCAAAACTCCACACATTCACTTGAGAGTGAAAAGAGCAATTAATCTAAAAAGCCAGAGTCGAATAAAAGCCAAACCAGAACAAAGGCAGACATGTGCCCACAGTGTTTCATTAGCCTGCAACAACATGCTACCGCTCGCGCAAACGCAACAGCGGCTTAACAAGATATCACAGGAGGTTTAACAAGCAGGTTACTTCCTCGCCTCTGGGGCTGACAAAAATGTGTGTTTCCATGGCAACAAAGCATTGTTATTTCACAATCCACTCCTAACTGTCGCCCCTTCAACTTTTTCTCCCCCCGTCTCCCGTCTCACTTTTCCTTCCACCGCAGCACCCCTACGTTTTTATCCCTCGGTGTTTATCCTTTTATCTTGACCAACATCTCCGTCTCTCTTCTTTCTTTCCCTCGTGTCTCCATCCTCGTCCTCTTTCTCCTCTTCCCCGTTTCACCGTATTTATCTCGACTTCTCCTTCTCCCTTCATTATAAAGCTAAGAGGATTATTTGGTGGGTGATGTGTGTGTGTGTGTGTGTGTGTGTGTGTGTGTGTGTGTGTGGTGCACTGCCCCTCGACCCAATTAACCCCCTGAATCTCATCACTCTGCGGAGTTGTTGCACAAAACGAGAGACAATTTAAATGACGAGCCTCATGTGTGACCTTCTCATGTTTGCAAATGGAGACTAAAATGTCCCCGATCACACACGGAGAAGACGGTTCAACTCGCTTTTCGGCGCGTTGACACGGCTGCGACCTGAGCTGAAATCAGACGTGGATAACAACAAACATCTCCGTCGATCACAAACCACCGTTGCTTTTCCCCGTTACCTCTAATTTAGCTGATTTTCATACTTCTTTGGATTTCGGAGCGGTGACATCAACTCCACCTGACGCAGACTTTGAAGATGGTTTAATTTACACAGCAGTGGGGAGGGTAAATGGATCACTGGTGCTCCTGCTGGTTGCATTCCTTCCAATTAGAGGATAAACACAAAAATGGATCAGGAATTGTTGACATTATTTAAAATGCATGTATTTATACCCAGAAGAGCTCCTGTTGATTATTTTACAGGAAACAAGCATTTAATCTCAGTAGAGCAAGAAATTAGAATCAATACAGGGATATATTTTGCATGGAAATGTTGTTATGGAGAGGTCTGTTTCTTTTTTTCTCCCACTGAGCTCTGAATGCAACCACCAGAGGTTGAAATGAAACTTTTTGCAGGATTATTGCATTAAAGCAGATGTTGTGTTTGCATGCTACAGTCACTTTTTCGACTTAAATGTTTTTTTAGGCTATTAATATTCTAGTTATAACTGAAATCGTCACAGTCTGAGTTGACTTCGTGTGGCAACTTCCTTCACAACCTGTGAGTAATGAACTCTGAACGTTAACTCTGCAAATACAGTAGATTATGTTCAACTGTATCTTGGTTTAATGTCTTGGTTTGAAGGCAAAGCAGGTAATTGCCTGGGGCCCCAAGCTGAAAGGGGGTCTCAGAGAACGCCTGATACTTTAATCCTCAGCAACAATAATTTTGTAAAATGACATAATGGTGGAAAAAAACCTTAATGAGGCCTCAAGCCCTAAGTCTCGGTCAAAGACTTAGGGGGAGGTGTTGATGTAGGACCCCAAGGTCCTTTTTGCCTTGGGCCCCAAAGTCCCGTTAACTGCTCCGGGACGTCACTTCACTTAGAAATTGACACTGCAACTAAAATCCCAAAGAACCCCGGCCAATATGTTTGACAAATCCTCCCATTGACACATGTGTTGCCCGCTCTTACAGCATGGTAATCTGTTCTTGTATGGGAACTCTTCTACGTGTAGTATACTGAAGTCACTAATGCAATGTCCCATTTCTCCTGTCTTTTTCTATTAGCGTTATTTCATCCACTCTTGTCTCATGTGCTGCATCAGTACTTACAAAGTGCCTAAATGCTTTGATAATATGAGCTGACATCCACCGCAGTGGGGCAGAGGAGACAGTGGACTTATTTCCTATGATTTTAATGCACCGCAGGAGCATGTAACTATGCACCCAAACGTATCAGCGTGTATTCATGCGTGCACGTGCAGACACACACACACACACACACACACACATGGTTGACGGTGTCTAGGGGCTATGGACGGTATCAGGTGTGAGCCAGCTGTGAACACAGACTGGTTAATAAGCCGTCTGTGTTTGAATTAATGACTCATAAACCTGTCAGTCTGCTCATCTATCTATCTATCTATCTATCTATCTATCTATCTATCTATCTATCTATCTATCTATCTATCTATCTATCTATATGTACATACAAATTATACAATTTGTTCATGTCACGTGAAACTGTCCCATGATAAACATAAAGAAAACATTAACTTTCCATGGCAGCCCCATTTCCAGTGTGTAACTTTCGTCAACATCGTCCGTGATAAAACTGGAAAAATTCGTCTGTGCTCATATTTTACCGGGAGACAAATACACCAGTTATATCATAAGGTGTTCAGATCATTGCGTAACGGCAAATCCAGTTTACGGTAAATAGATGAAATGAAACCGCAGGGAGCCACGACACACAGGATCCAATAAACATCCTGATTCTCGACAGTACAAGGACTTAAATCTTTTAAATGTGAACAAATGAATCTTTAGCACTGTTAGAAAACTTTTATACAGTTTAAAGTCATCTAATTTTCTGCTGTTCATCCTTTTCCCTGACAGAGGGAAATGGTTTTAAAATCTTATGAAGGACACAGAGGTGGTATTACATTGTCACAGGCAGTTATCCAGTTCTTACACAAGCCTCTGAAGGCTTCTCCCTAATGATCATGCCTCACCCAAAGTGCTTTATCATTCCACGAGCATCTACCAGAGGCCTGGAGGTTGATCCTCTCCCAACAAGATGGCCGTCACTGCAACTTTTAAACCATGGTAATAAGAGGGGGATTAGGGCTCTGTCGGTGTGTAAAGCACCGGGGAAGAGAGCAGCTTCCTTTCCTTGTAGTGACGACCACCAACAAGTCAGATAACTCCCAAGTACAAGAGAGATTTAAAGCAGAGCTGGAGATTCATTATGACTTATGGGCTCCTGGTTTAATATCACACATTGCACAATGACGGCAGAGGCACATTTCTTGGATTTTATGCAATATCATCGAATGAGGTATTAGATGATGTTTCTAAATAAGAATATGTAGGGAATGTAAGAATCCGACGGGCGGATCCTTTACGGGCCAAACCATCCCACAGTTCATTGAAATTGAATTTGAATTGAATTAATTCAAAGTAGCCAACGATTCACAAGTTGGTGACGCAGATGGGAAATCCTTCGTGGACCAGACGTCTTATTTCCAAAGTTTACCACCTGTAAAATCTGGTCAATTGTCACAAACATATGGTCTTTAGATTTTATAGTAAGACAAGCTGCACTGAGAGACACCAGGTTCCAGTGATACGCTGTAAGTCCGTATCCCCACAACGCCCACGTGGGCATCAGCTGCCGTATATCAACCTACTCTAATGACACACAAGTGAGTAGTTAATATGAACCTAACTGCCTGTTCTGCTGCTCTCGATCCACTGGATGACATTTTGTTTGTGTCTTCAGGATTTCAACGAATAGCTGCCAAATATCACTAGAATTATTGTTTGTCTCAAATACCTGCTCTCATTAGGCCTGAGGGTAATATTGACCACTTCTAACGGCTCAAAATATATCATCACCTCAATTCCAGGTTTTTACCCATGATGATTTTTTAAAACGCTCCTGTCCACATATAGGTCAGAGGTCAGGGTCAACTACGGGAGCAGCGGGTGTCTTGAATGTCGTGCTCCGGGACACTATCACTCCCATTTGAACTTCACTCTACCTCCGTCTACCCTTCCTGTCAGCTCCCCTGTCAGACGCGGTTCACGTCCCAATGTTGACATTTGTCTCGCCGTGTCCCCGCCGTCTCTCTGTGTCCTGCTGGTAAAAACAAATATGACATGGAATAATTCTCGGGGTGCGGGAGTCGTCTTGATGGTATCAGGTGCTCTGTGCGGCCCCGTCCTAATGAGCCACATGTGACCAGTTAAAAAGGACCCATCTGATCTGGCCATTCGCCTCATTACCACCCAATACATATTAATGTCCAGGGTCACATCTTATACATACAACATACATATTCATAGCACACATGCAGGGTCATACATGTATCTTGATGACAGAGCCATGACGGCTTTACTGGTCATATTCTCTTCTTTTATTCTCCATGATTTGTTTTATTAGGACCAGCTGTGTGCTGCTCTGCAAAAAAATGAGCCACCGAAATCATTTCCTTCTGCGTTGATGATCTTTCCATCACACGTTCAACTACGTGTATATTCGTCTATAAAGTCGCAATGAGATTTAGTAGTATCATCATCTTTGCTCATATATCTTTAGAATGACTATTCATTTAGAGAAAAAAAAGATTTATTCGTGTATAAATGAGAAACGCATCAACTCCACAGTCACACGGAAAGAGTCAACACTTTAAAATGAGCCGCATGAGCTTTTTACTAGAAAATGTCTTAACTGAAGAAATGTATTACTAGTATGATTCATTTGTATTGTCCAGAGGAAAATAGAGTTTATATTTTCGGCCTCAATCCAAAGCAGCGCTGCAAGAATCCAGAGTCTTTTATTTGTCCTTGTAGTTTGAGTACAATAAATCCTACAAATGGGGACAATTGTATATGTGTGTCTTCTCAAAGACGTCTGTTGTGTTGCACTTGGTTGTACACACAAAATGGGATGGAAATATGTACGTGGAGATTGGGAGAAAAGTCACCTGCTGTTCAGACGCCGTCAGGTGATTTAACACTTTGTTCGAACCTCATCGAGGCATCAACAGCATCTTCTAGGTAAAGAGTTTACATTACAGGGAGTCTTTGACATAGAATGCCATTGTCTCTCTCCTGTTTCCAACCAACTGGCTTTTAACCAGGGACATGGTCGTTCTCTTTCAGTTTGAGATCAGGACCTATTGATTTCACGTGTATATTTTGCACTCACACACAATTAGCCCCTGCTTGTGCTTAGATTTCCTCTACTTGTGCTCAAACGCAGATATTTTGTTGCTTGCACTCAGATTTCCTCACTCAGCCTCTCTCGGATTTCTCTTCTGCTCTTGGTTTTTTTTTTGGGATGCTGGGCGCAGATGTTTCACAAAGAAGCAGCGTGAGTGCAAAGGAGAGGAGCTAAAGCTGGAGCGCAGGAAATCAGAGTGCAAGCAACAACAAATCTGAGTGTAAGCGCAGAGTCTGAGCCGAAGCAGAGCAAATCTGAGCACAAGCAGGGCCTGTTTGAGTTTGGGCGCAGGGTTTTGAGTAAAAACTTAAATGTAAGTCCTGCTCTCCTGGGCTTTTTCCGCCGCTATATGGTAACAAATAGGACTAGAAACCTGTAACTACCACCAATGTGTAGCTAATGTGGCCTTAGCTATATGGCTGGTTTTAATTGAAGGCAACTGTTGGGCCTTCGTTAAGGGTTTACGCTCGACTGAGTGCAATTTTAGTTTAACGATTGTTGCAATGTTCGGAGGGAAAGCAATGTCCTCTTGCTTGGGCTGTGCGTTAAGGAAAGACTTAAATGGCTGATTTAGGAAAGGACTAAAAAAACAACACATTTTGAAAGTATCGAGTTTCAAGGACTTCATCGGGCACTTTGTGTTGTGTTTTTCTTTTTACGACATCGAATGGTTCCATATCAAACTGTTGTCGCATTAAAAACCAACATAAAGTGTCTCAAGCTCATGTTTTATAAGAAGAAGACAAGCTGATGCATGGCTTGAGGAGCAGTGAATAACTTGGGGTCGAACAACAGACCAATGTAAGAAATTTATGTTCGCTGAAATCAGACTCACGATCATCCATCACTACCTTTATCAACCGAGTGTGACACTTATGTTTCTGTGAACTGCTTCTCTCTCTCTCTCCTTTGCATTTAAACCTCCCCTGACCTTCCCTTTGTCCTCCATAAGTATTTTTGCTCTTTTATTTTTCTCCGTTCTGCTCCCTTTCTTTGTTTTTCTGTCTGTCTTTTCGCCCTTCTTCTGTTTTCTCTCCTCCTCCCATCCCTGCCCCGTATCTCTCTCTGTCACTTTTTGTTTACAAACCCTTTCATCTGGATATTGCTTTGTATGTAAAACCCTTCTATTTGAATGGTTTTATTTAAAAGCTTGTCATTTAAATGGCTCTTTAAAAGACAGAGGAATGAAAAGTCAACAAGGACCATTCGATTGTGTTTCCTGAGAGGATGCACACACACACACACACACACACACACACACACACACACACACACACACACACACACACACACACACACACACACACACACACACACACACACACACACACACACACACACACACATGCTCACACACCGCCTGCCTGTCTACATGCATCTGAGTCTATTATTATGCTAATGAGTCTCCAGTCTCCACATGTCCCCACAGCCTCCACACACACACACACACACACACACACACACATCACACACACACACACACACACACACACACACACACACACACACACACACACACACACACACACACACACACACACACACACACACACACACACACACACACACACACACACACACACAGATCTATTTCGCTGAGCTCAGCAGTATAGCTGCACTCGGAGGCTCGCAGGAAAATATAATGAGGAGTGGACAATTTTGCAATCATAGAAATAGTCCTGATAGAATTGGTTTTACCTGGTGTGTCATTGATCGGCACAGACAGACAGTCAGCGAGAGAATAACGCTCCACTCTCTCCGACAGAAATCCTTCAATACTGTGACTCTTTCTGCGTCGGTCTCTGCCTCTGCAGCCAAGAAACCATCAGACATTGTACATTTTGCTCAACAGGTTTACAGATGTGTGTGGTAGTGGACGTCACAGTCTGCATTAAACACAGATGTCACATTTTATAAAAGCATGAAACAGTAAATTATAATCCATCTGATTTTAGATAAATTCACATCAATCATAAAATTCAAAGTAGTAATAGTTGTTTGACAGTCCATCAATCCATCCATCCAGCCATCCTAATATTCATTGGTATACATTAACACACTATAATATCATCACCTGACCTTCAACTCTTTGGGATCTTGCTACAGGAGCACGCCTGGTGTTAAAGGCTAGTAGTTGCTTCATTTTCAAACCAAAATAACACAATAAAACAGCCCAAAACGTGCTGAGAACTGCTCCAGTGGCACGTTGACCCTCAGTGGTTTCAGTGCTGCAAACAATCACTTTGCAAAGAAAAAAAACTGGGCTGGAAGTTGGGCAGATTTATCTCAAATTCTGGAAATCCTCTTTATTTTTGGAGGCTTTTAAAACCCTGGATTACTTGTTCAGACCCACATTGTCGGCCCCTGTATCTACAGTCCATCAGAGAGAACAAGAAACGGCTTCAATACAGAGCATCATCACATAAATAAAGCAGGAACGGTAAGTGACAACCAACGAGACAGACGGACTGATGAGTATAAAAGCAATGCTCTGTCATGCACTTCACTACACAAGCACATATAAGTTTAAAACACATACACACACACTCTCTCTCACACACATACACACACACACACATACTCACACACACGGGGCATCCTCTCTGTCTCTCTCAAACATTTATCAATGAACTATAAAAATAGGATAACTCCAAGGACCTCGCTGAAAAGATCTTACATAAATGCACACGTCACTGAATTACATCACACACCATCATCCTGCCCGAATGGATGTGTATGAATGGGGGTAGTGCTTTGCATAAGTGTGTGTCTGTGTGTGTGTGTGTGCGTGTTGTCTACCGGCTGGAGGGAGAATTCGGTTTGCATAAGTGTGTAAATAACGAAACAGAGCGTATTCACTCTGTACAATGTCCCCGTCCTCTGAGACTGACAGACACACACACACACACACACACACACACACACACACACACACACACACACACACACACACACACACACACAGTGACCTGAAGCTCTAATATTGTCTCTGTTTCTCTGACTCTGTGAACCATTCAACAAAACACACCTTCCATTGACTCAACTCACCGGTTAATGCTGAGTGTGGATTCACACACAGAGGGATCTGATTGGCCCAGGGGGCTCGCTGATTTGCATAAAGGGAATCTACACGTGCAGTGTAAAGGGAAATGGTCTGAGTTCAGTGCCACAAGAAGTTGGTTTTCTGCGGTTAGTTTGATGGTTCTCGGCTCCTCTGAACGGCTGTGATCATAAGGTGGGAGGGTAAAGCAGTGGTTCCTGGCATGTCTTTGTTTTCACAGTATTATTGTGTTATAAATGGGTCATCCACACAACATTCGTTGTTTAGACACTTATTTAATAACATCGACTGAGGGAGATCGTCAATATTTGTAGCTGTTTCATTAGGAACATGGTTTAGAAACATAGTGACTCTGAAGTTTTGCTTGAAAAAAAGCTGCTGAGTTCTAACAATAGTTTACATTTGACAATATTTTCATTCATTAATTGATTAGATTTTTAAACCTTTTGTAACCAACTGTTAAAGTATCTTCATAGTCTTTTTTATATATATAATTCAATATTATAATCATGGAATGTTATTAGATAATGTATTGTTTCTGTTTTTGAAAGACAACTTTAAAAAAAAAAAAAAGTTTTCTCCATGGCTCATGGGGTGGTACAGTAATACAGTGGTACAGTGGTACAGTGGTAAGCACAGTTGCCTCACAGAAGAGGCTTTTGGATTCGAACCTGACCACCAAACATTGCCTAAACCATGTGGAGTCTGCATATCTCCCAGCATTACTGTATTCCCAACGGCACCACTAGTCATGAACCCCGCATGGGTTCACACCACTATCTCAACTGCAGGAATAACCCTATAGCTTTACGTTCACAATCTCTGCCCAAGTTGAACAACACAAGTCTACCATTAGTCATACAGCCTTCCACTGTCCAAGACCTACTTTCTAGATCTGAAGACTCATTTTAAATTCTCGCCCTTTCACCCACGATAATCTAGTCATCACTACTGCTAGCGGACATTATCTCTTTCTATTAGCTTTAACTTTTTTTCACAAATGCCTCTGTCAAGTTTGTATAATAATTACTAACTATGTCATACATTTTAGTCACTACAACTTCCACTGGCGAATCATGAAACCACCTTTAAATTAAACCATTCTTATAATACTTTACATCAACAGCTTTGTGTAGGTCCACGACAAGAAGCACTTTTACTTGTTTTTAAAGTCTATATGAGATATAAATATTAAGTCACTTTTCCACTCCACAATCACTCGCCTCCCACCCCCCCCCCCACACAACCTTCCTGCTGGCCCACACTCTCTTTCTTTTCTTTCGCTTTCACTCCTCCCCTCCTCCCCTCCCCCCCCCCCCCCTCTCCTATAAGCGGCAACAGCTGATCTCGTGCATCAGAGAGAGCCGCAGCTCCGCACGCGCCGAGGAGAGAAGGAGAGAGAGAGAGAGAGAGAGAGAGAGAGAGAGAGAGAGAGAGAGAGAGAGAGAGAGAGAGAGAGAGAGTTAGTCACGCGGAGACGTCTTCCATCCGATGCTTTTTTTATTTTCATATTAGTAATCTGTTGTGTCTGAGGGACTACACGCGATGACGATGAGAGACGCGTGATGCTGATTCATTGACTCGTTGGTCTGTTGGAACATCTCTAACCTTCCTGTCTCTTTGACCGACTCTCTGCTGGTTCCGGAGACACCAGTGCACCCACGGGGTTTATTGTCCACACAACAACACATCAGCAGCAGCAGCAGCAGAACAGCCCGAGTGGACCGGACTCACCTGAATGGGGTTTCCCGTCAGAAGTGCGCGTTTCTCTTTCTTTTCCTCTCTTTCTTCCTCCGGTGCTGAAAAGAACAGCGGCAGACTTGACGGAGGAACGACGACGGGAGCTGTCCGGTGCTGAAACCACGAGGCTGCACGGGAGCTGTTCGCTGGAAGGTGCTGAAGACCGACGACTTTTAAAAACGAAAAAAGATCGACTCGAATTTTTCCGTATGAAGAAGAAAGCAAACGAAGAAGAGAAAAGAACATTTGACTGGATTCCCCGCCTTACAGGGGAACTTAGCCATACAGGAATTATTCTATTTCACTTTAAAAATATATATTTTTGACCTTTTCAGAGCGCTACAGGTCTTCCAGCTGCAAGTTATCCGAATGAAAACGGACTTTTCTTTTCCCTCATAGCTTCCATCAATCGCACACACAATCATAGCCTGTAGGTTAACATAAGTGGGTATGATAAAGATGCACAAGCACGTGAGGAGCGCTTGTTGACTTTGTTCTTTAAAGGCCATGTCTCCTCTGCACTTTCCAGCCAGTCTGATGGGAGCACAGTAGAGTTCAATCAGGTGTTTCAGATTTCAGGGTTTTTGGTCAACTTGGACGAGGGTTAGTGTAGAAAGAGGAAGTGCAAGTGTGTGTGTGGTTTTGTATTAGTATCGGAGAAACTACTGTGCCATCATGCCTCGCTCTTTCTTGGTGAAGAAAGTCAAACTGGACGGTTTTTCAGCTGCGGAGCTGGAGAGCTCGTATGGTCACAGCCGAAGAGAGTCGCTCAGCCTGCGCTTCCACCACCATGATAAAGGTTAGTCACCCTCATACCCACACACACCCACAGCCCCCACCACACACACACACACACACACACACACACACACACACACACACACACACACACACACACACACACACACACACACACACACACACACACACACACAATCACCATCCAGGGTATTTTTGTCATCCCCAGGTTTAAAGCATTAGTCATGACTGCTTCAGGAGGAGGAGGTACAGGGAGCTACAGGGTCAAATTCCAGTCACAACCCAAAAATATACCAACTTAAAGCTCAGAAATAAATGGAATGTACTGTAATCTTACTCATATTCTTGCAAATAGTTTCCATGAAGCATTGGGAAACAATGTTCAAGTGCTGGGGGGAGAACAGGATCCCTGGTTCAACGTTAGGCTGTTTGTTGGAATCAGCAAAGGAATGAATTTATAAAACAGCAAAGTATTGTTTTAGTTTAACTGTAACATTTACATTTTTGGTTTTCCAATGAAGTCCTAACATCCTGAAATGTATTTTGATGGCACTTAAATTGAAAAGTTAATTTGTTGATCATCTTTTTAACATGTGTTAGATGTGATGAGCTACAGAGAACCTAGGATCTAAGATCATTGCACGAAATCAATGCTAAATCACTAAGTTGTTTACACACATACAGGGATTATCTCCACCAGTCTTTTCCCAGGTATATCAGTCAGGTTAGTTTTTTTTCCCAAGCAGCTGTGAGTTTCTCTCCAAGAGTTCGATAATATTGCCGTGCTGCATTGACTGTAAATGGTTCCCACGCACCTCGGAGTCCTGGACACAGGCAAAATACACCACAGTCAGTAAGACTTGACATTATTGGGTCAAATGTTCAATTTCAAGCATCGATGAAATTCTTGCCTGGTTTTTCTGAGCAAAGAAAGTCTCATATTCACATGGATGTTATGTTTTGTGTTTTGTGTTAAGAATGAAAAATATCTGGAAACAACATGTAACAGAAACTCTGAGGATTTAGAGGTTAGGACTTTGAACAAAGAGAGACGCCTCAGTACCATAGATTAGTGGAGACAAAAACATCATTAAAAGGGAAGAGAATATTGGAATCGATGTTGTACTTTGTGCTGCTCCTTGTCACAGTGTGATGTGTAAACAGGCAATTGTGTGTAAATATGTTGACCAACATGTTGCCTGTGGGTTGTGCGTGAATCAGCTTGTTTCTGTCCACAATGGCCCGAAAAACTGCAGCTTTAAAGAGTTAAAGGAAAGATTGTGGCTGTCAGTGCACAGTGAGAAGTGTGTTACAGTGTTAGTGCAGCTCGGTGGTGTTCACTTTGTACCAAGGTCAGATGTGAGAGGCAGAAATCCCAGGTGTTCTGACGACTGACTGAGCAGAGACATGCAGCAGCTGCAGCAGCAGCAGCAGCAGCAGTGCGGCAAGCATGTAAAGACTGAGACTGCCAACCCTTGTTATAAATATAACAAGAGTTTGACTGAAGCAACTGCAGCTTGTTGCTCTCTCTCTCTCTCTCTCCTCTCTCTCTCTCTAGCCCCATACCCAAACCTTAACCATCCAAACTAAATGCCTAACCCTAACCCTAACCTAAACCCTATTCTAACCCTTACCCTTAAACCAAGTCTTAACCCTCAAACAGCCATTTGAAGAAGTGAGGACCAGTCAAAATGTCCTCACTCTGTAAGGGCTATGCTTAAAATGGTCCTCACAAAGATCCAAGTACAGGAATGAACACACACACATGAACAGACGCACACTGCTTTGTTTCTGTCAACTCGGCACATTTCCAAGGCAGCTTGCACAGCTGATTGCACAGCATTGCATGCATACGCACATACAGACACACACTCTCTCACACACACACAGAGGAGGGAGAGGAGAGGGAGAGAGAGGGGAGAGGAGAGGAGAGAGAGAGAGAGAGAGAGAGGAGAGAGAGAGAGAGAGAGGAGAGAGAGAGAGAGAGAGACAGAGAGACAGAGACAGAGACAGAGAGAGAGAGAGAAAGAGAGGGGAAACAGTCTGTGACCTACAAGTGTCCAACGCACACAAGTGTGTGTCAGTTGCTGCTGGTTTGGATCAAAAATTAAATTGTAGCTTGCAGCTGTCTCTCTCTCTCTCTCTCTCTCCTTGTTCCTGTTTCTCATCATCTCCTATTGTCTCTCTGTCCCTCTCTCCGTCTCTAATTCTCTGTTTTTCAAAGACACATCAAAGACGGACGGCTCTGGTCTGGCCGACTATTTTAATCTTTAATAAGCATTTAGAGCAGCCATCAGCTCTAATGCTGCAGAAGTACTTTGAAACGAATTCATCGTTGACACAGCGAGACGGAGACGGAGACAGTTGGAGGGAGACAAAAACAAACAAGCGAAGAAGGCGCACAGATGCTGAGACGCTGCAGCAGCTACAGTTCGCAACAGTGCTTTTTCTAAAGAGGATACACGGGAACGGTCATGTTTAATTGGCAGTGACTATGGAGAGAAACTCTAGGAGAGGAAGGAGTGTTTGTACCCTCACACTTTGGATCCTGAAAGTAGGGATGGAGTTGTTTTTTATTTCTGTTCCTGCGTCTCAGCCACATGCACAAGTCAGGAGTAAACAAACACATCTATTGAAAAGGTCCAATTATACGCTATATATACTGGAAGGGGGTAGAATTGTAGATGGTATTTTTTCGTTTGCTTTACTAATTTCAAATTGGAGTCAGACTCTCTCTCTCTATTAAAAGACAACAATTCTTCATTAAAATGTCCCAAACTGACAAGTGTTATATATTTATTTGACTTGTGTACGCACATGATACAAAATCTTTCCAAAATGTTCAAACCCAGAGGAATCAACTATTTTTTAAAGGTAACGGGATGTTTCCCTTTGTACGACTTTTACTTACGTCATATTTGCGTTCCCTTGAGCAAGGCAGTGACTGCTCCAGTGGAGCTGTTCAATTTCAGCCAGCACCAGTTGATAGTTCAGCAGGACGAGCAAACTCGAGCTGTTAGTCAACTTACCTGGTTAAATAAGGGTTAAAAGCAACATCATTTTACAAATTCACAGACAGACGCACACACACACACACACACACACACACACACACACACACACACACACACACACACACACACACACACACACACCGTACCCTGTTCCAAAGTGCAGTGATTGAATATTCATGATTCATGATTTTCTCTCTCTCTCTCTTCTCAACCTCTTTCCAACTTCCTCTCTCTCACCTTCCTCCATTTATTTTCTGTTTTTCTATTGCTAGACGTCTAAATTTCACTCAAAATATTGAATCATCACGAGCAGTAAACATCCACAACCACCAAACCACAACCAAAATCACCCTCTCCACATCTCCTCTATATCTATCTTTCTTTCTGTCTTCCTTCCTTCCTTCCCTTCCCCACCTCTCACCTCACCTCTCCTCTCTTTCACCCCCCCCCCCTCTCTCCGTCTCTGTCTCTTCTTCTCATCACATTATCGATCAACTTCTGAGCTTTTCTCAGAACTGCGTCATGAAATTATATTACCAGCAACAGTATCTCCTCTGCAGCCTGTGTCTAAATGCTCACAGAGTGCTAATTGAAATGGAGAGCTATTGATCGCCACGGATCCACAGGAGTCATGGCTGTGGGATATTAGCTGCCAGTCTCTCCTTGTCTCCCTCGGACTCCAGCCTGTTGAGCTCGGAACCCTTAATGCAAATAATAAAGCAGCTAACGTTGTAACATGACGGCTAAATTCATCAGGTTGGCAGTGCAATGACATACAGATCGCTCGGGCAAATATACTCCAGAGCGAGACTAAACGGTTAAATGTAAGTGTGGCAGGGTGCCCTTGAGCAAAGCACGGGACTCCCGCTGCTGGGAGAGTTGCTCAGCGGTTGAGGATTTGACAGCTGTGAGGTGTGACTGTGCAGTTGTAGACCTGTCAGGAGAGGTGCTGCTGATGAGGAGAAAGTGTGCTCACTCAACCCCTCCATGAAAAATAGAGATTTCCCACTCGGGGGGGGGGAGAGTGTCTCCTCGCTGGCAAAGACATAAAAGCACTTTCTTACCACTATAAATACCACGAGCCCCTTCTCCTCCTTCTCTTCTGCTTTGTGTTGCCTCCAAAATAGTTGTGCCTTACTCTTCTCTCTCAGCAGGAGGATGTTAATGTTAATGGAGAGGCACCAGTTCATCTTAAAGCATAATGCACATTTTGTTAATGGGATCCCTGGGAGGTCCGATTGATATTTTCGAAACCAGAGACACCAGGCTGTAATCAGTAATACTATCCGGAGACAATATGTTTTTAATAATGAATGAACGTGGACCAATGAGTTTGATTTGTGCATTTAGTTTTTATAATTATATAAAAGATTTTTTAATCGTGTTGGACACCGCAGAGCCCACAACCCTGAGAAAGATAGAAACTTGTACTTTCCTGTAAAGGTTTTTTTTATTTTTTTCACTCCAGGTTGATTCATGGTTAAGTGCAGTGTAATAATTATTTTGCATATTTCCCTAAATGCTTTCATTGTCTTTAATTTCTTTCTTTCTTTGATATTATCATGATACAACTTACATATGATGAATGAATGAAACACATGATATGATTTCATACAAAGCCGTTCAGTTTTGTTTGTGTAATCTTGCTTACAAACAACAACAAACACAAAAACCAGCCACAAACAAATGGACAGAGATGAAAAGCAGCTCTATGATTATGGGAGGTCACCGTGACACTTGACTCATGTAGCATCACTGTAAAGATTTTCTACACAATCAGTTTCTAATTTCCGAATCAATCCCTCTGCCATGTCTCATTGATTAACCTCTTCCTCTGTCTCTTCAGGCTACGTCAGCGATTATCTGAGTCCAAACCCGTACGATGATGTGGTGGAAGGTGACTCATCCGTCATCTCTAAAGTACCCTCCCCAAGCCACTCGTCAATCATCTATAGCCGCATCAACAACACCTACACCGATATCCATGCAGACATCCACAGTGACATCCACAGTGACATTCACAGTGACATCCACAGTGACATCCACAGTGACATCCATGGGGATTCGGACCAGCCAGACAGCCCGAGGTCTGAGGTCTCGTCCTCGGCCGGCGGCTACATCAACGGGGACACGGCCGTTAGCGAGGGCTACACGGTGGACGCCTTTTTCATCATGGACGGACGATCGCGGAGGAAAGCCACAGAAAGCCCCAGAGGAGCCACCCAGAGGCACACCTGCAGCGAGTGCGGCAAAACCTACGCCACCTCCTCCAACCTGAGCCGGCACAAGCAGACGCACAGGAGCATAGACAGCAAAATGGCCAAGAAGTGCCCCACCTGCGGGAAAGTGTACGTGTCCATGCCCGCGATGGCCATGCACCTGCTGACCCACGACCTCAAGCACAAGTGCGACGTGTGCAGCAAGGCGTTCAGCCGGCCGTGGCTGCTGCAGGGCCACATGCGCTCACACACGGGCGAGAAGCCGTTCGGGTGTGCACACTGTGGGAAGGCCTTCGCCGACCGGTCCAAACCTACGCGCTCACATGCAGACGCACTCGGCCTTCAAACACTACAAGTGCAAACGCTGCGACAAGACGTTTGCACTCAAGAGTTACCTGAACAAACATTACGAGTCTGCGTGCTTCAAGGGGGCGTTCTCCCCCATGAGCTCGTTGGGGGAATGATGGATTCTCGAAGCACAGCTTGGGTTTAACCTACTTATTTAGATCAAATTGGACTCACCTACTGCTTTTTATGCTTCCCCCCCAACGACATGACCAGTACGCCTGAGCGCTACAAGGGAGGAGCGTTTTTCTCTGCCAGGATCGTGAGGCAAACGACAAAAATAGATTTTCATCAAGACAATTCCACTTCCATTTCCTCCTTTGTCTCCAATTTCCTTATCTGGAGCAAAACGTTTTCAACGCCTGATTTAGATTGTCACCTGCTTCGATAATTTACGTCCCCTTCGGAGGCTGTTTTGAGAATCTGTGAAGATAAATAAAGCACAGCACATCTAGCTCATCATTTCTGAAGAAACCTAGATCTATTTATGTCCATATCTGTCCTTGTTGTTCTCTTTTTTCAACCAATGACGACACAACGGTGAAGCACAATTCCATCTTCCACCTCCCTGTCTTTTTCTGTGACAGGAGTTTAAAGCATGAATCACATCTTTGATTTTCTTGCAAAGAGATTCAATTAACTTATATTTTATGCTTTTTTTTTTTAAAACGAAAATTTCAGAACCCCAGGATGCATCTGGTGTCCTGCTTTTTTGTGGAACTGACATCGGACCGAACGAACGAGAAGATGAAGTACATGGTTCTCTGCAAGTCAACAAAATATACTTTACGTACTGTAAATGTGTCAATGGATACAACACAACTACACTGAACTGAAGGAAATATAACGTCCACACCTGCCATAATATAGTAGACATGGCCAAGTACTACACCAGTGTAATGGGAAATAATGTTTTTATGTGATTTTCCTTTAAACAAATGTCTTATCTGGACACACACACACTTATACTGATTATACTGGATTTTGTGCTTTTCTTGACAATTTACATTGGAGAGAAGGAATTAATGAGGCAAACGTGACTTCCAGTTAAGGATCAAATGACTGAAAACTCCCACTGAGCCACCAGGGTGTTCCTTAACAAACAGTGTTTTCCTATTAACTCAGTATTACGTTATATCATTTTAGTTTTTTATGTTAAATGGGGATCGAGACATTAAAAATGTCCTAAAGTCCCCAAAAGGTCAGACCTTTCTTTTGTTGCCAGTGGATCACATACAGCTTTGAGGTTTACATCTTTTTTTAATATCTATTTATTGCCTATTTATTTAATTATTTAATTATTTATATGTTTTTTTTGTATTCATTTGCACTTTGTTATAGTTTTTTGCCTTTGTTACAAATATGCCAAAGCATTTGACACTTTTGAATTTACCGAATACCTTTTTACTTTGTCCGCCACTTTAATTGTAAGGAAAAAAACTACTGCATGCAAAAAATGACAGCCTAATAATGGAATCTATGCCAATTTTAGGAATCTTTGGGATCTTTAGCCAAACCTCTTAGATAATAGGCAAGTCAAGCAAAATTCTGTCTTGGGCAATATTTCGTTCATATCTGAGAGAGCAATAATGCATGATATTTTTCTTTGTTTTTTGAAGAAACAGGTCATAACTGCCTGTAACATCTTGATTTGTTCAAGTACCACTATTCTATGTAGTTATGAGAAACGAAATTTCAGGGAGTTAGCAAACCAAGTTAGTGTTAAATAAGGAGGGTTGGGTCAAGAGCTCTATGTTTAAAGGAACCGGGACACTGTTGTGGTTTTTCGAGGCCTTAGCCAGCGACTTTTGTGAATGTGAAGTGTTTAAATAGAATAGAAAGATCTCATCAGAGAAGCCAGAGAGTCCGTTTTTGTTCTCCTAGTTATAATTATAACTTGGCATCTTTACGTTATTGACAGTTATGTCTGTACGTGCATTAGGAGCTGTTGGGGCTTCCAGAGATTCACACAGATGGCACAACTCCTTTTAGATGCAGGGCTCTGGGTTGGGTAGGGATGGGTCTTTTTGTACATGGTTTATGCACTGCCTGCCTCGTATTATTATTCTAAAATATTGTAGAAAGTAGATGGTACAACCGTAGGCCTCTGGTGCTGAAACATGGATGAAAACACAAACCCAAAAACAAGAAAAGTTTGGTACTTGATATGTTCCTGGTTGTATTTGTCAAATAAGTGACACAACTTAACAACAGCTGTGGTTCTTTGACTCTCAGTGGTCCGGCTGAGTTGGTGAGAATTAGGGATCGACCTTTTGTCTGTCTGGATCTCATCAAATGATCAGTTTTGCTCCTTGGTTTTACACAAGACATTGATCTACAAACTCCCTGTGAGGACTCCAGAGAGGACTATGGTCATCAAACCTCCTTCATAATTTCAGCTCTGTTTCTTTTCCATCATCTCTTGCTGTTGTCAGGTTGTTGTGGTGGCCACCGATGCAATTACACGCATTGTTGGGAAAGGAGTGGAGACTTTCAGGTCGATATTTCAGCACCAGAGCGCATTGACAAACACTTAGATTCTACTATGAACTACTGTAGCCTACTATAGCCACAAGCTAGTTTACGTATTCTTATATAAAAGCACTTCCTCTTACAAATTATATCTTGCAACTTTGTTTTTTTTCAAAGATAGTAGCACAATGAAAGAGTTAGATTCAGGTAGAAAATGCCTTGTGTGTAGAAATAACAACCTCTTTCCTCTTTTTTCTACGATAACGAATCAAGGGTAAAAACAACATCAAAGGAAAAGGTAAAAGTGACACATGGTGTAAATCAACAGCTTCAGTACACGCTGTGTCATTTTTTAATGAACTTGTGTGAGAATCTTCAGCACAACTTTTTTTAGAGAGAATGGAAACTCGAATATTTTGCGGAAAGAGGCCTTGTAAATAAGCACTGACGTGACTGCGGAGTCCGATTATTTCTACAGATCTGTATAAACTGACGATGATGATGATGATGATGATGATGATGATGATGATGATGATGATGATGATGATGATGATGATGAGTTTTTCTGGAGCTTCCTGCTTTGTTTTGAGTTCTTCCTCTGAGGATTTTAAAACAATGTAAAGCACAAAGACAACACTGGGCATTTTGTTTCACTTCCTAAATAAAAACTAGTTTAAAGAAGTTGTGTGGAGGGTTTTTTACTTTCTTTTTCTCACTTCACAAGAAATATGCATCATAAACAAGTAGTGGTGAATCATAATTTAAATTTTAGGCTGAAATAAACAACCACTTGTTTATTTCCTGTTGTTGTTAATGCTTCAGCAAATCAATCTTATTTAAGAGCTTAACTGGTTACCAGGGACATACTGTAGTTAGTCGTGCGTTCTTTAAAATGTTCTGCATGTCCCTTTTACTCAACAATGTAATATAAAATATTTTAAACCATCAAATAAATTAGAAAAACAATTTTTAATCCCAACTGTAACATTACAATGTTCTACAATAACCATTATAACCATAAACAAGAGAAAATGCTTGTGTTATTTAACTGGTCTTCACAAAACACACACACACACACACAGTATATGTACATGAAGCACGTGGGTTACAAAATGTCACGTAAATGGCTGCGGCCATGGCAACAAAAAGTAAATTAAGTACATTTTTATTTAATTAAGAGTGAACATGTTTTCTTCAATTGCCACAGTGGTTTCAATCAATTAGATTGTGTACAAGAAAAAGAGGAAAAGAGAAAAATTAGGCTCAGGAGCATAAAGTCGGTCTCAAGCATACTTTGTCTTGATTTGTTGTTATTCCTTTGGTGAACAGCTTGTTATCGCCGAAAACAAAATTTGGCTGGGAGTCAAAATTTTTAAATTACTGTATGAAAAAGTGGAGAGAGAACAGATTTTAGCTGAAGCCAAAAGAAACAGTAGTACTTACCGATATTCCTTTTTTTTTCTACCACACACACACACACACCACACACACACACAACACACACACACATTGCAGTTGCATGGGTACCTTCTCTTTGTCCGTATGTTGATATGATTGTGTGTCTTTTTGTATGCGAGTCTTTGTACAGTTGTTTTATGTTATTGTTTAACAAGACTAAAGGTCTTTGCACAACAAGTCTGCACAAACTCTTTACAAAAATCTGTAAATAATACGTGGAATAATACAGCTTTGAATTTGAGATGGTGTCTACGGATCACAAAACAAAGGATGTACGGAAAATTTGATAGTAATTTTGCTCTAGGTGACTAGTTAGCTGAAGCCGTAGATGATAAACTGCCTTGTTTTGTACAGTTGAAGCAGCAACGGGTTGGGTGCAAAGACCTGAAGTGAATAGGATTCAAATTCTGTTTTCCCTTATCAGATATTTATCTCTTCAACCATAATACACCATAAAACCAGCAGCAGATTAGCTCCAGCTCCAGAGTAATTTAGCGTATCTAACCATCACATGCTCTCACTGGCTTCCAATGACTCTTATTGAAGCTGGCCTCCATCACAGTGTGGCTTAGATTACTATTGGCCACATGGAGGATCCCATTGACTGCGATTGGCTGCCATCTGCCAGCAGTCTACCCATATAGACAAATGACCTTCTATTAAAAGGTGATTGATTTCTCCTATTCCCACTAAAGGTATTGATTTTCTTATATTGCCTTTTGTCCACTAATGACTCTAATTCTAACGTTCACTGGACCCTAAAACAAAAGTCTTCCATGGTATAATGCCTAAGTGTGTGTGTGTGTGTGTGTGTGTGTGTGTGTGTGCGTGCGTAGTCTGGTTATTAGTTGTTTTCAGGACCTATATTTGTTTACACAGTAACATTATGGGGATTGTCTTCATTTGGACGGCATTTAAAAATGCGTCAGACGTCTGGGTTTTGGACGTTGAAATTCCCTGATCCTCACAAGGATCCAACTCATCACCTGAAATCTCATAAGCTGCCCTCTATCACCAAAAGCCATTCGCTCAGACAAGTGACCTTTATTTCTGCAGCCTTTGAATGTTTAATTTTAGGCACCGGACTACAAAGTACCACAACTTGCCTGAGGATCGAGCCCACAGCCTCAAAATAAGAAGAAACACTGTTCACATGGAGCTGAACAAATGGCCGAAGGCATCAGAGGAGTAAGGGAAGATCACTGCTCACTATGTGAAGTCCAGTGATCAAAAGGAAGAATCAAAAGCTCCGAGAGGTTCAGTTCAAATGTGTGTGGGAGAGAAACAGCTCAGAGTCAGAGGATCGCTCTGAAGTTTTGATATATTGGTGAAATCTTCCCCAATATATCTGAAGACCAAAACCTACGGTTAACAATCAAAGGCTCTAACAACATACACTATAGTTGTCAAAGCAGGACATTTAAACCTTAAAAAAACATTGATTAATAAATGCAAAAGAAGAATGTGTTGTTGTACAGTATATTTCACGTAATATAAGATGTTAGCAACGATTTTCCATGTTCTACATTGTTTTATCCTCAAAAAGCTGCAGTATGTCATCAGTTGTTTATGAAAATGTTCAGTTCTGTGACACAACAACAAATCAAGAAGCTGATAAACCAAATAACTGCATTTTATAATAATTGAATACTTGATAATAATAAATACAGTTCATCTGTGTGCATAAAACAGACGGAGGAAAGAAAGCAGACAGATGGTGAAACACCGACAATGAGAAGAAAAGAAGAAAACACAGAGAATATTTTATTTATCGCCCCAAAGCATTTAAATATGTTAATTTCTGTTTCCCATGATGCCTGACCTCCTCGCCTTCGGCAGGCGACGGTTTAAATAGTTCATACACTGTCCCGACGTCTTCACCTTAAATCATGCATAAAGCAGAAGCGCCGTGAAACTCAAACCTACACACGGACATCGTACCTTATCAGAGAGTCCTGTATTTGTCCTGACTAAAGCAAAAAACTAACTGAGAAAAGTTTGGACTGTGAAAATGATTCAAAACTGTGTGATATGCTTGTGTAAGATAAACTGCCGCTTCATTATTTTACTGGAAAGTATGCTGACCTACATTTTTAGGAGTCAATAAAGCAGCCCAAAAGCAATCTTTGACTTTACTTTACTTTTATTTGGTGTGGTTATGAGATAAAACTTTATTATATTTGATTTTGCTTAGTATATTTCCACATAACTGTCACGCTCACAAAAAACTGCCCCTCTTGTCTTCCGGCTGAGACCTGCAACATGTTTACCTTTCCTAGAAAAACAAACACTGTATGAACATTTTCTAAAAAATATGGATATTTATGCATGATGATATCACAGCATCAGTTTAATGGGGCCTTCGAGGGCAAGCGACTTTTAGTGTCAGTGTGTGTATGTGTGTGTGTGCAGCTATATGAATATGTATATAAGCTTTGAGTGTAATATCACGGTTCAGTAATCTTATAGGGAACATATAGAGGGTTTCTTATACACACACACACACACACACACACACACACACACACACACACACACACACACACACACACACACACACACACACACACACAGGGGGGGGGCATCTATATGCAAACACCTGCAGCACAAAGGTTGCATGCATGAGAGCAGGGACCCGCTCATAAACTCACTTATATCCACTAACACAGACACACATACACATCGTGTGCTCCTCAGGGATCAGCGGCCAAAACTGTTTTAGTAATTAGCCAAAAACATTCCACTGTAAAGTCAAATTCACACAGGCTGCTTTACCAAAAATTAAACCCACTGGTGACATTTCTGCTTCATTTATTATGCTCCATATTAGACAGTAACTACTAAGAAGAGTGGGTTTGCCTTTTTTTTGTGGGTCTAGATTGTTTCCTAGAAAGTTAATATTGTTTTTTTATTCATTCATTTTTGGAAACTTTATTTAAAGAGAAATAAAATTGAATGACTTCACACAAGTAACTAAACTCAAGGGGTTCTCTGGGCCCATCTCCTTCCTATCACAGGATCATATTACATATTTCCTTCCAGGTCACTTAAAAACTGTGAAGAGGCTGCAGAGCTGTGAAGACTAGAGCTGCAGAGGAGTGTTTTCAAGGTTGTGGAAAACAGGTAAAACGGTAGTAAAGTAACCACACGGGAAGAGAGGGAGAGGAGAGAGAGAGAGAGAGAGAGAGAGAGAGAGAGGAGAGAGAGAGATGAGAGAATCCAGAGCGAGGAGGAGACAAAGATAATGAGACGGAGATGGAGAAAAGATGGTGGAAGTCAGAGAGGCAGTGAGGAGGAAAGAAGAAGTGTCAGGAGGCGCTGAGGAAACTCAACCTGAGCTCTAAATGGTTCCTTAACAAGAGGCTGAGACAGCAAAATTAAATTATACACACACACACACAACACACACGCTCTGCACACATGCTTTATTGTTGCGTCACATGCACATCACTTGTATATGATGACACTGTGACACATACAAACGTGTTCACATTACAAACGGGCATTAGCATACATTGTATCGCTACATATTGATGTGTTGCGTACAAACAGGTACATCACTACTTGAGCATGGCGCGCACACATTTGCATTTAACATGCTCACACACACAATCACACACTTTATTATGTCTGTGCTCAGAATGAGTAAATGGGCATTGCGCACGTGCGCACACACACACACACATGCACGTACACTCCACCTAACACATATTTAGCCTCACTCACGGTGATAGGTCTTTTAAAGGGGTGTTTCACACCTCATCGCATTTCAATTAGTAGGTAAGACACTCACACTCACACACTCACACTCACACACACACACACACACACACACACACACACACACACACACACACACACACACACACACACACACATGAGGGAGAGCGAGAGCGCGAGAGAGAGAGAGATCTTGACAGTCTGTCCGCTGGGTGAAGAAGATTCATTTGGATTCTCATCTCTCTTTCCTCTTGCCCTTTCTTTTCACTTTCCCTCTTTTCTCTACTTATCTCTCCTCTGTATATTCACTTTGCTCTCTCTCCCTCCCTCTCTCTCTCTCTCTCTCTCTGTATCACAGTGAGTGACAGTGGTTTGACCCCCCGGCCTGTCAGAGGAGGCTGTTGCACCGACAGCCAGTATAGGGGGGTGACTCCCTGGGTACACGTCTGTCTGCTGAGGGCTGGAGGAAGAGGACATCCAGCAGCAACCGCACACACACGGTGCAAATGCAACAGCGGCAACACAGCTCGGCCTCGTCAGCAAGATCATTTACCTCCAAAGCTGCATAATATGATGCATTATGAAGGGACACGTCTTATTCTTGCATCATGTCCGTCAGTCATCCTCACACTGTACTCATTTAAGTAATCACTTGGATGTGGAAACACGGCAACATTGAAGTGCAGGAAACTAAAGTGAAGCCAAGTCTATTTTATTTATAAAGCCTAAAACCACAGACTGAGTAAGCTTCACAGTGCACTTCACTTTAATGCCCACATGACAAGAGTTGCTCGAATTTGTATTTAGTTCAGCATGGGAAAAAAAATGCTCAGCACAACATATAGGACACACTGTGCTCGCCCTCTGTTTTTAGACTCTAACGTGGAATGAGGGAAATGGTGGAAAAGGGAGAATTCAGTAAGAAAGACAATTGGTGCCATATTTCGGGAGCAGAGAGAATCAGCAGCGGTAGAAGAAGGATTGAGCAGTCAGATGATCAGACAAATTACAAACAAACCAACAGTCTAAAGCACTTTATTTTGAGGTAAAACAGAAATTGAAAATGTCAGCGCTCATCCCTCATTCGGCAGGAAAAAAAAACGAGCGTGAGCGCAAACATAGCAGCTCCGCACGTCCACGTCGAACCACGGCTGGTTTGTGTTCTCCGCGGATGTATTTAGAGATCTTGTCTAATTCATGTCACACTGATGTTTGTTGAAGTGTTAGATTTCCCAGTGAGTTTAGTATCATTGGGACCTTTGCTAATGTAGCTCCACTCCTCTGCAGCGACTCGGGCTCCACACGATGTCACCAGTGCAAGACGGCAGCACCTGTATCCCAATTATTTACAGGAAGTGGAGCTGGGCTGCACAACACAAGCAATAAGAAAAAGTGCAACTTTCATTGGAATGAATTGGCATCCAGTTATCACAATAAATCACATAAACCTATCTATAGACATTTTTTTCGCCATTTGCTCTGCATTCTCCTCGAGTGTCCATTTTGACACTATTTAATTATTTCTGTACTCTCTGTATGTTGTTGTGATATATTTGTTGAATATGCACTGATGCTCTTGAACAAATGAAGTACCACACCGATGAATAAAGTTATTTGAATGTGTGACTGTCCGATTGCTCATGTTTGTGATGTCACCATGTTCCCGGATCTCACCTAACTTGTTGAGTATAATGATTTTATGAACCACAGGCGTCTGTGATCGCTACAAAAACAAGATAAAACTCATAATAAATCCAGATTATCCTTCAGAGACTTAAATCATCTCCACAATCTCTGCATCTGCGACGTTCCTCTGCACCTTCAAGCTTAACTTTACTCTGTAACACATCAGTAATCACGTCAGCCTGGTCTGTAATAGTTCACCCTGCATTTTGGGGGGGGGGGAAAACTCATTCTCCAACGTAGCTGCCGGATAGTGAACGGGACAAGAACTCTGAGCCGAGGCAGAGCAGCGTCGTCGGTCTAATTTCATATGACTGACACGCAGGTAAGAGGAAACAGGCAGAGGTCACAGAGGGTTGACCCCCCCCGTGTAAGAGCTGTCGTACAGGATGCGTGTGTGTGTGTAAGAGTCAGACGCAGAAGATAGATTGGGTATAAATTGAATCCTTTCCAATTGGGAAGCTATTGTCTGTTCATCACCTCTAAAACACACACACACACCTGCCGCACAGACACACACACACACTCAGAGGGGGAGGAAAGTCGAAAGCATGATGGGAAAACTGATTCTACCCTCAACTCAATACATACACACACCAGTAACCCTTGTTTTCTTTCCTCCAATCTTTCTTCGCTCCCTTATCTTTCAGCCTCTCATCCCCCTTTTTCTCTCTTTCTTCGTCCTCTTGATTCTTCCGTACAAACTTCTGACTCCGACCGTGTGTCAGGGCTGCAAAATGTTTCTTTGCCGCATTACAACAAACTCAATGTCCCCCCAAAAAAATGTATGTTGCCGTGGATCATTGCATTTCCAGGATTTCCAGGCAGATGCATCATGTGAAACTCTGCTCTGTTGCTTCTCACACCCACACAGATTTATTGTTTTTTTTCCCTATGAGATGAAGAAAAAAACCCACCATTTATGGCTGATAATGTTTTTTTTTTCTGTAATCTCTCTCTTTCTCTAATGTGTCTTTTATTGCACCAGTACAGAACAAAGCCCTCAGGCGCTGTACGCACACACACAACACACACACACACAGACAGACACACATTTATAACCCCTCTTCTTCCTCACACACATACACACACAAATACACATACAGGCCACATGCTGAAACACAACAGAGTATGTTTGACTTAATATTATTATCTCATTTCACAACATGTAAGAGACACAAACATGCACGTTGCACGTGCACACACACACACAGGCTCGACACTTTTGATGTCAAGATCTGTGTCTGTGAAGCACTAATTCTGTGTCGTTTGTCAGTTCGCTGACAGTCGCTCACACAGAACAATAACTGCCTGTGTGTTTTTCACTGGTTTTATGAGTGAGGAGCTGTATTTCCGCCGGTAGCCCTCGGCTACGGAGCCGGTTATGAAGATGAAGAAAGAGAAGAGACAGAGAACAAAAGTGGAGGAGACGGAGAAACCAGACATTGCAAATAAGGGAAGAGAAAATCTCTCTCTCTCTCTCTCTCTCTCTCTCTCTCTCTCCTCTCCCTCTCCCTCTCCTCTCCCTCTCCCTCCCTCTCCTCTCTCCTCTCTCTCTCTTCTCTCTCTCTCTCTTCTCTCTCTCTCTCTCTCTCTCTCTCTCTCTCTCTCTCTCTCTCTCTCTCTCTCTCTCTCTCTCTCTCTCCTCTCTCTCTCTCTCTCTCTCTCTCTGTGTGTGTGTGTGTGTATACCCTGTTGCCAGTGCTATTAAAGTTGTATTGCATAGGGCTTTTAGAACATCGACCATCACCCAAGCAACTTTAGCTAATAATTTTTTTAAACCCTCTGTGCTTTGTGCATGTCAGTGCTCCTTCGATGTGTGTGGGTGTGTACTTGTTCTGATGTCTCTGTGAGGACCATGTTGAGCCTAGAACCTACGGAGGTTCGGACTTGGTTTAAGGGTTTGTCTTCGAATTAAGCATTTAGTTGTGATGGTTAAAGTTAGGGTAAGGGGCTAGGAAATGCATTATGCCAAAGAGTGTCCTCACTAGAATAGATGTACCAACGTGTGTGTGGTGGTCTGTGCTATAGTCGGGATTTGAGCCTGTATTTGTCGGGTATACGACCTCTCGTCATATCTTCTAGAGCACACATAAGCTCCCCTCAGACGTGTGCGGCCGTGTGCAAATGCTCTGCTAATTTCAAACGTTGGCAGCGAAACGTTTGAAAAGGAGCCAGAGTTTTTATCTGAAAGTCTCTCTCGTAATCTGTCTAAGAACCGAGGAACATTTTGTCACATCTCGAACACTTCTGACTGAAGGCGGCCACACAGGCAGCTCAGTCAGCGACGCGTCAAGAGACTGAGAATTTCTGTTACAGCTTTATAGGTTTTGCAGAAAAGATTGTTCTTTGAGGGAATCCTTAAAGAACCTTTGCAGCAACAAGGATTCAACGGTGACAACTGATCTCCCTCAACAAACATACACGACCATCATCTTTATTGCATTAATCATCGGCCTGTAAGAAAGAGATTCAGGTGGACGAGGGAGCCGAGGCAGCAAAGTGTGTAGCAAGAGGGAGAAGTATCAGGTCCTAACACTTCCTCGAATATCTTTAGATGTTAAAAGCTGCAAATTAGAAAAGAGCAGTCGAGCATGAATGGAACAGCTGATGCTGATCAGATGTTACAAGTGAGGCTTTGTTGCTCTGCATCATATAACGCTCTGCTTTATTTACAGTAGTTGCCAAGAACTCACATGGGCTCCTTTGGGCATTTCCACAGTTTTACACCAGGGGCGGGCGAGAAAATCTGCAGAGAATGTCAAAACCAACAGACTCACACATTTTCTTTCCCAAGTACAGCCCCTCCGGATAATTTCAAGAAAATATCCAAAGTTCAGTGCATGTCTGAAAGCAGCTTTATTAACTTTGACCGTGAAACGATTGTTTTCGTGCCACATCCGCTGGCGTAAGTATTTTAGGAAACTGTTGATCTCCTGGGATTTTCAACTGTCTCTTGAGTTTTTGCTCAAAACGATGTGGAAAAACCAAAGAACAACAACATCCAGTGTCCTGCAGACGGAAACGACGTATTGATGAGAGAGAGAGGTCAGGGGAGAGTGGCCCGACTGGCTGGAGCGGACAGAAATGCTAAGTTATCTCAGATAACCACATTTTATGACTGCGGCGAGCAGAGAGGCATTTTAGAAAGCACAACAAGTCAAACCATGAGGCAGATGAGCTACAACAGAGGAAAACCACTTCTGCTAAGAACAGAAATCTGAGACACATGTTCCCCAGAACTGAACATTTCTGCTGAGACACGCAGATGGAGTCAGTGCTGGGAAGTAGGAGGAGAAGGTGCACATGGGTCGGATGAGCAGCAGAGGAGAGAGAGTGGACCTGTTGATACACTTTGTACAACATGTCCTTCACCTGTCACTTCTTTTGCTCTGCATTATTCCTGACGAGCATTTTTGTGTCCTCTGAGGCCTGTCAGGGCGGCGACTGCCAAGTCCTGACAAGACCTCCACGACCCGCCCTGTCTCGCTTCGCCTTCATCTGTTGTGTGAGGCACTCAGTGATAAATACAGTATTTCTGTATACAGTATTTCTGGATGCAAATGGGATGCTCGTGAATACATTTTAAAAACTTGAAGGTCAGCCGTTCAAGACTAAAAGATATTAACAGCAGAAAATCATATTTAATACTCACACAAAGAGACAGGAATGTTAAAATAAGACCGTTTCATAATCAGTTAAAAACTCCTTGTAGGGGCTTTAACAGTAGAAAAACATTTAATAACAAAACAAATGTATAAATGAGCGACTACCTTCTTTCAGTGTGTTTTAGTGACGTGTCCAGAAATGCTTTAAATAATTGGAAGTATTTTAGAGCGCAAACCTCCATCAAGGCCCAAAAGTCCCCAATGAAACTACATTTAACTTCACTAGTTCAAGTTTCACATCATATCAGCCTCCTGTGTGTCAGGCATATGAAACTGGACACACTCATATCCGTCCCCTTAATATGACAGATTTTTTTTCATCAGCATCCATGAATTTACTCTCCAAAAGGTCAAAGAAAATGAAAAAGATATTCCTGGATCCGCCACCTGATTTAGATCCACACTGAGATTGTATTTGTTTTTCCTTGGCTCTTGCTCCACCCCTCCACAAAATTTCATGGGAATCGGTTGAGTAGTTTTTGCGTAATCATGCTAACCAACAAACAAACTGTGGAAAGTATTCCAGTACGTGGGCATTCGAACTGTACAGACAATCCCAAAGCAGATGTACTCAAACTCGCCACTCTTCGCCTCAAGGTGACTGGGCCCAAATACAACTATAACTTCTTCTGCGAGATAAAAAGCAAAGACAAAAAGACGGAGTACAGAGAGGAGGGGACAGAGAGGAAGAGAGAGATTAAGAGAGACGGAGAGAGGAGCGAGTGCATGCGACAAAAAAAAAAACAGAGGACAGACTGAAGTCATTCAAGCTTTTCTTCCTTCCCCCGAATAATCCCAGTTTTGGAGGAGAGGAGATTGTGGAACATCCAGTCCTTGACATCAGCCAGAAAGTCATGTAACAGCACTAAACTTACACTGAGACTGAATCCCTCTGACATTATTCCTGTACACGCTTCTCTCTGCGGATCTCTGTCTCTCTCTTTCACTCTATTCTCTTCTACTCCTTCACTCTTATAACGTCTCCCCATTAGTCAATATGTTCATTTATATCCACCTGATCGTGAGTGCATTTTCAATTTGGGCATAAAAATACCTCTGAAACACAGAAAATTCCCTCTGAAGTACTTTTGCATAATTTCGGAGTATTTGGTTTAAATTTGGGCTGAATTACATTTAGGACGGATGGAACAGTAAGTGTATGTCCCAGCAGGAATTGTCTGGGAAGTGGTTGAATGGCCCATCAGTGCTTTTCTAGAGGGTCATTGTTCCATCCAATGAGGACTATGAAAGTGCTGCAGCTTAGAGATGAAGCAGATATTTGCAAACTGCGAAATACCGATAAAGTTATCTGGGCAGAGATGCTCACCAAGGACATTGCAGCAGGTTTTTTGACGACTACTATACTATCAGCTGCTAGAATTAAGTTCTGTACGACATCCTCCATTGCTGAAAGAGCTGGTGGATGCATAATCAGTGACGAAATGATTGCTATGAGCTCAGGAGACAAGGATGTTAAAGAGCTTCCTGTCTGTGATGGAGCAGCATCCGAGGAGGAACTCTGAGAGTCAAGAAAATAAATATTCAACCTTTTATATAAACTTCTTATAGCACTTCTCATGCAGAAGTGAAAAGGACAATTCTAACAAATGACAGTTGTCAAATTGAAAATTGAAACCAATGGACCCAGCAAACTGCCCCCTAGAGGGCATAGTCATTGTGATTGTCGGGGCGCATTTAAAAATCTTGCAGGGATGTTTTAATAATATTACATCAAAACTAAATATAATTCAAATGAACCAAATATTCACAAAATATGTAAAAGAAAAGGAGAAGGAGTTCTCATTGTTTCCATCCACAAGTATGGCAGTGATGAAGGTATGCTATAGTAATAATACAGTCAATACATACAGTATATAATATACTGGCCTTTACAATGTTGTGTTTTCAACAGGATATTTAAATTCTTTAATATTTTACTAAAATATGTTTATTGTCAAATTTTATTTACAGCAAGAACAGAACCTTTGATATTGATTATCCACACAACTAATCAATAAATGTATTATCTATCATTTTGTAAAAGATAAACACCTTATACCATTAGTATTACGGACAAAGTAAAGTTTAGAAAGTGTATTATTCTGATATGAAATGTACCTTCCTCCATAATTTGTAATAATCAACACTTATCCACACACATACATTACTCACATGCAGCAAAGAATTCATGAAGATATTATCACAGAGTGAAAACACATTTATCGCCCAGAAATCTGCACTTTTATCGCCGTTATTAAATTTCTGTTTCCCTCTCGGGCAAACACAGCAGGTAGCCCCAGATCTAATTAGCTAGTTAGCCTTTGGTTGAGTGAGTAAAGACTCGATCAAGAAGAAATCTGAGCCCAGTTCATGACATTTCGCTCTGATAAAAGAGGAAATGTGTGCGGCAGTGGAGCATTGTGTTGATGAACGGCTGCTAAACACAGCAGCTTCTGATTAAACACTATCTGAGAAGGTGTTTCGTACCCAAACAGAAAGGCAGAGGGGGAAAAATGAGTGTAATCAAACAGATTTCATCCAACTACTTGAACTTATTTATGGAGGTCATTGTGCCTGTTTTCAAATCGCTGGCCCCGCTAATCTGTCTGGAAGGCAAAACAACTCAGGAGTGAGATGTCAGATCATTCAGACACACAGCGTGAGCGGAATATTTAAAAGGGAAATAAGTTTTTCCTCCGCTCCGAAAGGAAAAAACCTGGCACTATAAATAACCGCGTGGGGCTGATGGAGGCGGTCGTCAATACCAGTGAGTGAGCACCTCGACGTGTGCCGAGATTCATGAGCTTCAAAAACTCAATTTACACATTTAGAGAAACAATAATATCAGTTTACTGGAGCCACTTGAATTCATAATCTCTGAGAGATGACTCATAGAGCAACGGGTTTATATTACCACTATAGTAATGGTAGGAAATACCAGGATACTAACATTGTGAACATTGTACATGCTAAACACTAAAGTATATTAGCATTGTCATGGTGTTTTTCTGCCAGGTAGCAATGAATTTAATGTTAATGCGGTTAAGTGCAGCTACACAGAAGATACTACTAAGATATTTAAAGGACCAGTGTGATCTATTGGAAGAAATTGAGCTATTCATTTAATTCAATTTTACAGTATATTTATAATACTTATAGTCCTGAAACTGTCATTGTGCTTGCATTACTTTAAAATGAGCTCATTATATCTGACAGTGCGTCCTCCTCCACAGACTCCACCATGCTGAACCGCCATATTTGTTCGGTAGCCCAGAATGGAAAAAAGCAAACAGTCTCTGGGGAGGTGTTATGTAATTTTTCTTTTTAGCTGAAGGCCACTCGAGGTTCTCCTACAGACTAATTGTCACGGTGTGTCAGGCAGATGGACCCAGATGCAGAGTTTAATTTAAAGGGGATTTAATGACCGGAACAGGAATCAGGACGGGAGCTCAGAAGACACAGGAATACAAAACAACAGCTCAGAAGACACAAGAATACAAAACAACTGGGAGCACGAAGGGAGAGAACACAGGAAGCTTACACATGGGATGCAGAGGTGCAGAGGCTCAGGAGACACTAGAAACGAACAGCACAGGAGATCAGGACAGGAGGACAGGACAGGAGATTAGGACAGGAGGACAGGACAGGAGATTAGGACAGGAGGACAGGCATGAGAACACCAATACAAACGACAAGAGACAACGATCCGACCAGGACAAGGAGAAGCACAGAGGCTTAAATACACACAGGGAAGGGAGGGGCAATTAGCCACAGGTGAGACACATGAGGACTGGTGCAGACAATCACGGACAGGAAGTAAAGTTGGAGACGAGACACAAGAACCCAGACACTACAAAATAAAACAGGAAACAGAACCCGGAGTGTGAAAACATGAAACACAGGAGCAACTAAAGTAGCTAGACAAACCAACAGGGATATATTAATAAACATAAAACACTTAAATAACCCTCAGATCATGACAGTACCCCCCCCTCAAGGTCCGGATTCCAGACGGACCGAAATAATGAACTGAGCCGGGAGGGAGGAGGGGGGATCCGGAGGAGGGAATCCTGGACAGAAAACAGAGTCTCAGGTGGGCGGCACCGTGGCCGATCCTGGACAGAGTACCGAGTATCAGGTGGGGCGGTGGAGGCCGGTCAGGGGCACGGCACGGGGACTCGGGCGGACGGCGCGGAGGCCGGTCAGGGGCAAGGCACGGAGACTCGGGCGGACGGCGCGGAGGCCGGTCAGGGGCAAGGCACGGAGACTCGGGCGGACGGCGCGGAGGCCGGTCAGGGGCACGGCACGGGGACTCGGGCGGACGGCGCGGAGGCCGGTCAGGGGCACGGCACGGGGACTCGGGCGGACGGCGTGGAGGCCGGTCAGGGGCACGGCACGGGGACTCGGGCGGACGGCCCGGAGGCCGATCAGGGACAAGGCTCGGGGACTCGGGCGGACGGCCCGGAGGCCGATCAGGGACAAGGCTCGGGGACTCGGGCGGACGGCCCGGAGGCCGATCAGGGACAGGGAACAAAGATTCAGGCGGACGGCACCGTGGCCGCTCAGGAACCGAGAACAAGGGCTCAGGTGGACGGCCCGGAGGCCGGTCAGGGACTGAGCACTGGGACTTAGGCGGAGATAGCTGCCTCTGCAGCTGTCCAAAAACACGAAGGGGCGTAGACCTCAGCCCCAAACGTGGGGCAGGAACCGGAGTAGCCGCTGACGGGACCCTAGACGCCGGAACAGGTGCGACCTCTGCCGGGACCCCCGACGCCGGAACAGAAGCGACGTCAGCCGGGACCCCCGACGCCGGAACAGGAGCTGGGACTGGAATAGACACTGCGAGGAGCCCCAACGCCGGAACTGGAGTGACGTCAGCCGGGACCCTCCGGCGCTGGACAGGAACTGGAGTAGGTGCAGCGAAGACCCCCGACGCTGAAACAGGAGTTGCGTCAGCCGGGACCCTCCGGCGCGGAACAGGAACTGGAATAGACGCTGCGAGGACCCCCGACGCAGGAACTGGAGTGGCGTCAGCCGGGACCCTCCGGCGCGGAACAGGAACTGGAGTAGGCGCAGCGAAGACCCCCGACGCAGGAACTGGAGTGGCGTCAGCCGGGACCCTCCGGCGCGGAACAGGAACTGGAGTAGGCGCAGCGAAGACCCCCGACGCAGGAACTGGAGTGGCGTCAGCCGGGACCCTTCGGCGCGGAACAGGAATGGGAATGGTCCGTGCCGAGACCCCCGACGCCGGAACTGGAGTGGCGTCAGCCGGAACCCTCCGGCGCGGAACAGGAACTGGAGTAGGCGCAGCGAAGACCCCCGACGCAGGAACTGGAGTGGCGTCAGCAGGGACCCTCCGGCGTGGGACAGGAACTGGAGTAGGCGCTGCGAGGACCCCCGACGCCAAAACTAGAGTGGCGTCAGCCGGGACCCTCCGGCGCGGAACAGGGACTGGAGTAGATGCCGCGAGAACCCCCGATGCCAGAACAGGAGTGGCATCAGCCGGGACCCTCCGGCGCGGGACAGGAACTGGAGTAGACGCTGCGAGGACCCCCGACGCCAAAACTGGAGTGGCGTCAGCCGGGACCCTCCGGCGCGGAACTGGGACTGGCGTAGATGCCGCGAGAACCCCCGATGCCAGAACAGGAGTGGCATCAGCCGGGACCCTCCGGCGCGGAACAGGAACTGGAATAGACGCTGCGAGGACCCCCGACGCAGGAACTGGAGTGGCGTCAGCCGGGACCCTCCGGCGCGGAACAGGAACCGGAGCAGGCGCAGCGAGGACCCCCGACGCAAGAACTGGAGTGACGTCAGCAGGGACCCTCCGGCGCGGGACAGGAACTGGAGTAGATGCCGCGAGGACCCCCGATGCCGGAACTGGAGTGACATCAACCGGGACCCTCCGGCGTGGAACAGGAATAGGAGGAATCAGTGCCAGGAACCCCGACGCCAGAACTGGAGCGGTGTCTGCCGGGACCCTCCGGCGCTGGACAGGAGGAGACTGAGACCCAGCCAGGACTGGAGGTGGCAGCGGCCCAGCCAGGAGTGGAGGTGAGGAGTTCCTGCTGTAAGTGCCTCCTCGCTGACGTCTGCCACCCCCAGCAGAAGCCCTCTCCCTAAGGCTGCGGGGTCCTCCCAATGCCAGGCGGCTTCCGACGTACGGGTTTGCGGATGGGACCGGAGGCTGGTACCTGTGAGCAGGCTGTAGAGGTGAGGGATTCCTGCTGTGAGGGCCCCCTCTTCCCTCGTACGGGTTTGCGGATGGAGCTGGAGGGTTGAGGAATCCCCTCAGCCTGTCCTGCACCACCACAAGGTGTGGCACAAAATGGCTCACCCACGGACGGTCCTTCAGCCATGCCTGAAGTACTGAGATCTCTGTAAGTGTCTCAGCTTGGTGCTGGCTGCCCGGTGAACAAAGTTTGTGTACCAGGGCATCGAAAGAAAAAACTTGTCTCCAAAATAAACTAATATCTGCTGGGTCCATATTCTTGGTCGGATCGTTCTGTCACGGTGTGTCAGGCAGATGGACCCAGATGCAGAGTTTAATTTAAAGGGGATTTAATGACCGGAACAGGACGGGAGCTCAGAAGACACAGGAATACAAAACAACAGCTCAGAAGACACAAGAATACAAAACAACTGGGAGCACGAAGGGAGAGAACACAGGAAGCTTACACATGGGATGCAGAGGTGCAGAGGCTCAGGAGACACTAGAAACGAACAGCACAGGAGATCAGGACAGGAGGACAGGACAGGAGATTAGGACAGGAGGACAGGACAGGAGATTAGGACAGGAGGACAGGCATGAGAACACCAATACAAACGACAAGAGACAACGATCCGACCAGGACAAGGAGAAGCACAGAGGCTTAAATACACACAGGGAAGGGAGGGGCAATTAGCCACAGGTGAGACACATGAGGACTGGTGCAGACAATCACGGACAGGAAGTAAAGTTGGAGACGAGACACAAGAACCCAGACACTACAAAATAAAACAGGAAACAGAACCCGGAGTGTGAAAACATGAAACACAGGAGCAACTAAAGTAGCTAGACAAACCAACAGGGATATATTAATAAACATAAAACACTTAAATAACCCTCAGATCATGACACTAATGAAGAGAGGGAGATGTAGGAGTTAGTTTCTATGTGCAATTTCACTGCTAGACGCCACTGAAAAGAGGAATAAAAGATTCAGAACCAAGTGTATATGTTGTGTGATTTGTCGTTTCGATGGCAAAAGTTTCTTTGTCTTTTTAATTAGTTAAAAATGTCCAACAAACCTTAATATCTTCAATAAGTCGCTATTTAAGAAAAAAGGTGTTCCTATATGTTTTGAACTATCATTATAATACTTTAAATAGTCATTGCACTCACTTTGGAGAGTTATTAGGTTTAAATCTAAAAATGGGTTTTGAAAAATGTGGCTACAGAAAAAAAGGTGACTGTGTTTCATAATTATTTATTATCTATTTAGTTGATGTTACAAAAACAAGTCCACTTTCATTTTGCAGGTGAAATATTTCTGCCAACCTCACAGATCAGAGGTTGTGTTTCTCCTTTGATTTGTCTTCAAACTCACCATCACTCAGGAGAAATTATTGCCATAAATTCCACTCATTGCAATAAAATGGAAATTGAGTCATATTTGTCACGCGCACCTCCCTCTCTCTCTCTCTCTCTCCCCCAAAGATGTTTCCTGCGCGAGGTTAAGCAAGCATATCCATGATTAACTGGAAATTTGACTAAACAATCCTCTGAGCGTCTCTCAGTCATTACGCCTAAATATGACAGAGTGTTAATACTCAGAGATTTTAACATTCATGAGGGAGAAACAAAGAAACTGGAGCCACAAAGTGGGAGAAGAACAGAGATATGACTGGACACTAATGAAGATGTATGATGCTAATACAGTAGTGTGTGTGTGTGTGTGTGTGTGTGTGTGTGTGTGTGTGTGTGTGTGTGTGTGTGTGTGTGTGTGTGTGTGTGTGTGTGTGTGTGTGTGTGTGTGTGTGTGTGTGTGTGTGTGTGTGTGCGCGTCTGCTTTGGGATCTAAATTGCCTCTAAAATAGCTTGATAAATGCAAGTTGAAAAAAAATAAATTACACTTGTCAGTTACAGCTTAGTCAAACGGTAAAACCTCTATTGCTCTATCACCCATGTCATCAATCTGCTGTTACCACATCCTACTGATTCATAAATTATCCCCCGCTGATTTTTTTTTATTACTTCTCTGTGCTACTGCAGTTTTAACAGTGTGTTTATATTAAATAAATATCAAATATTACAAAGAGAATGTGCGTCCATACAGAGGAAACTCAAATATTCTCTCCTCTGTCCGATCCCACGCCGCCTGTCACAAAAATGTGGACACGATCGTGAAAGCTCTCGCGACCTCTGACCTTTGCGTGAGGAACTGCCTGTGGCCAGACTTGACTTTTTGTGCGTCTGTAACAAAGTCAAATTTCAAGAGAAACATAGTCAAACGTGTTGCCCCAAATTTGAAAGAACACAAAGTCACGTTAAAGGAAAACACCTCAGAGCAAAGATGAGCTGCTGGAGGAAGTCGAGATTTAGTAAGTCTGTTAAATCCTGAAAAAAAAACTAAAAATAGATTTCCTCCGACAAACTCACGAGGCCTCAAGACAAGTTTTCGCTCTAAAATAAAATCAACAGCATCCGTCGTTTCAGCAAATATCCCAAAACAACATGGTAACGTTCATGTGACAAAGACCTCGAGCAGCCACACTGATAATGACTGTGTGTGTGTGTGTGTGTGTGTGTGTGTGTGTGTGTGTGTGTGTGTGTGTGTGTGTGTGTGTGTGTGTGTGTTTCAGGCGTAAGGAAGAAACAATGTGATGTTATAGTGGAGGGAGAAAATATGAAGACGAAAAAAGTTTGGTTGGCTTTAAACATCAGACACAGTTGGGAACTGCTGTTTGATTTCCATTTCCAACCAAGGGTCAGTATACGTCTCTTTTAAGCAGAGTTGTTCCCTAACAATTGATTTGTGGCCATTTTGGAGGCACAGATGTCGTCATCCTTCTATATAGGGGCATATATTTGCTCAGGACAGTATCCAGCACGTGATTTTATTGGGAGACTAGTTAGTTTACCATGAACTTTTAACTGAGAATTTGATGCAACATTGATAAATCTGCTCCCTAAATTACACTGTGAAACCAAAATGAACCGGATCTAATGTAACCAACCTAAGAAAGACATGAACCTTGGTTAACACTTTCAAATGTAAAGATTTGACTCACTAACGACCAGAGAGGAAGGATAAAAGCAGCGACACAAACATTTACTGTCTGAGTTTCACTGTGATCACAGCAGTTATCTAAAAGGCTCAGGTGCAATATGCAGGAGGGTGAAAGTAGGTCTGTAGTGCTGCAATGCCTCTCTTTAAAAAAAAAAAGAGGAAAAGCTGACAGAGCAGAAAAAGCAGCACTTTGATCCATATTCATATTTCCATTAATTTGACTGAGAACTCTCCACAACTGTTGATTCACTCTGAAGAATCACTTGTTCGTGTTCAGGAGCATGTGCAGCCGGTTTCTTATGCATAATTATACTGTTACTTTACAGGGATTTCCTGTGAGAGTGTGGTTAGTGCAGATACATTCACACACCAGTCAGGTGTGTGTCTGTCTGCGACACACACACACACACACACACACACACACACACACACACACACACACACACACACACACACACACACACACACACACACACACACACACACACACACACCCCATAGCCTTCTGCAGAAATTACACATTCAGTTTAAGGGCCCGTTTTTCATTAACCTATATTTGTCTGGGTTAAGCTGGCTGAGCAAACGTGGTGTTTTTCATTACTTTTTGTTTTCACACATTCACACCGGTGAGTCTCACTAAAAGAAAGGATCAGACATATTTACCTCAAGCAGCAGTTCGTTTACTATTAGGTTAAAGGTTCAGTGTGTAAGAGTTAGTGACACCTTGTGGTGAAGTTGGATATTGCAGCTGAATACCCCTCACCTCACCCTCCCCTTCCAAACATGATAGAGAACATGTGGGAGCCTTCAGTTGTCCTAAAAACTCAAAAGGTGTTTAGTTTGTCCAGTCTGGGCTACTGTAAAGAACATGGCTGCCTCCGTAGAAAGGACCTGCTCCTGATGTACATATAAAGTATTTAAATACAAAAGGACCCATTCTAGGGCAGAGAAAACAACAATTCATACAATTTAGAAGATTACACACTAGTGAAAAAACTCACTTGGATTATTTTATATTCACTTTCTGCCAACAGATCCCTTTGACCTAAATCTTACACACTGGACATTTAAGTCGTTTTTTGAGAAATCTAGAACAAGACTATCTGGGGATGAATTTAGTGGCTTTGGGAGAGGAACTGCCTTTTTAGTTTATTGGAAAATACATTTTGTCATTCTGTTTTTTGATGCAGGGACTATGTCACTTATGTGTGGTGTAAATATGCAATTCACATATATATTCAGCTTTTCTTTTTGTGCTTTTTGTCTCGCTCTTATCATTCTGTCAAAAGCGACTCGTCTTTGTTTTGAAAAAAGGATATGAATAAAGTTTATTGTTATAATTATTGCATTTTGCTTAATTTGACAGAGATGCCGTTTAAACCATATAAACATACGTTCATTTTTTTTTTCCCCAGAAGCTTATAGCCAAATAAAATCCTGCTGACTCATCATAAATCAAAAACGCCGTCGTGGCCACCAAAAGGAACCAGCGGCAGCAGTAACCTCAGAGCTTTCTCCTCTGAGCAGATCAATATCACTGTAATGAATTGCACTCACACACACTCACACAGACCCACACACAGGTATTTTTCATTATTTCCGCTCTGTGTTGCTTTTTGAAGTGTAACAGAGTCGAGCAAGGAGCAAATTTAGCAACACTGATGAGAGGAAAAACCCAACAATGTACGTTTGTAAGGGGGGGATTCTGGATGCTGTGAGTCTGGGGTTGTGCAAGGTTAAAAGGAAAGAAGACTTGGAGGTGTGTGTGTGTGTGTGTGTGTGTGTGTGTGTGTGTGTGTGTGTGTGTGTGTGTGTGTGTGTGTGTGTGTGTGTGTGTGTGTGTGTGTGTCTGTGCTTGAGGGGATGGTGCAGTTTCCTGCGTCTCCCCGTCGCTCCTTGAGAAATCAACTCCAGCTGCTGCAGCGCCTCTCTCTCCTCCTTGTGTCCTTTCTCTTTCGCCCTCGTTTCTCTCCCTCCGTTTCCTCTGTCTCAGTTTCCCTCTTTCATCTCTCCTGTACTTCTCACTAATACAGAAATCACACGTCTTCCCATCCTTCTTTCCGTCGGTCTGTCATCAGATCGACTTCAAACTCGGCACATGGACCTCTGAGCACTCTGGGTAGAGCAGTGTTGGCTGTGAAGTATTTTTGATGATCGGTTGTCAAGACACCAACAGGATATTTCCTCTTTTTTTTTCCAAACAAATCCACGAGCTGACAGGCACGTGTTGAGTAAAAGAAAAGATTATGGCTGATAAACTAAACATTCTCTTGAAAACAATCATTAGCTGGTGTTGGCCATTGATCCCAAAAGAAACAGCAACTGGAAGCGTTTTTTTCTATAGTGATCATGTGTATTGAACATGGCTCTGGTCATTTCCTCGCCTCAGGAAAACTGCATTTGGCCAATTGCTCATTTTCTTTTGAAAAATAGAAATTCACTAGAAGACAATGAAAAGACTTGACAGGGTTTTTGCAGGAAAGGGGGGGGGGGGGGGGGGGGGGAGCAGACTGATTTATAAACAGCCCTTTCTATTCAGGCCTTTTCTTATTGACCGACTCGGAACCACATTTAGACTTCAGTCATATTAATCCATGTGATTAAGCCAAAAACAAACATGAAGAGTTTGAAAAGACAGGTAGAGGAAAGACATTTAAGAGCTCAATTTTACACATCACAGACGTTTCTTCTCAGATTTCTGTCATTACCCAGATCAGGCAGCATTATCACATTCACATCTCTCCAGATTGCAAGTCATCAAAATCACAAATTTTCAAGCCAAAAACACACAAGAAAACTAAAAACTGAGTTGACAGGCTGAGAAAAGATATTTAACCACCAACTTTTTCAGACTGGATTCATAGATTTGTCATTTACCAGTTCAGACATCAGGATTAGATTCAGATTTTCATATTTAGATGGATTTTAGTCTTTGAAAATGTTAATATTATTATAAAAAAAGACTATACTGAAATCAGATTTTTGGATTTGTGGTTTAACTACAAGCAGTTGATGGAGTTGAGTAGATGACGATAAACGAAGACGGAATGTAGAAAGTGAATAAATATATCGTATTATTAACAGACTACTATAGAAAACAGGGAAAGAAAAGGAATTTCAGAACAAAAGCACGAGAAAGCCTTAACCTGAACTCTCGCTTTAACCTGTGTAATGATTTTTCCCGCACATCTCCATCCCTCAGCTAACAAACTGTTCCCAAGACGACCAAGAAACTGTAACTCTGGCTTAACAGGCACAAAACAGCTGACACACACACACAGCGGCATATTACAGGTCCACCAGGGAACTAAACTGCTTACAGGACACACTGGTAGGAGCCCTTAATGACCAAAGGTGTTGGTGTGTGTGTGTGTTTGTTTGCAAACAATTTTCACATCTGCATTTCCACGTCACACACAACAAAGATGTGTGTGTGTGTGTCTTCTTGTGCACTTAGTTGAATGCAGCCAGGTGTTGTGTCTCTGAGTGCAAGTATATACCTGTGTGTGTACGTGTATTTGTGTGTGTTTTGGGCTGTTTGTGTGTGTTTGGATCAATAAAGCTATAGCTGTAATAAGCTTGCTCGGCTGTTGTGACAGTATTGCAGCTGTCTCTGGAGAACAGATATGAGAAACTGTTGTGTAATTTACCTCAACAGCAAAATTCAGCACTTAATTTCCAAACATCACACACACACACACACACACACACACACACACACACACACACCACACACACAGCACAGCACAGCACAGCACAGCACATTGTTATCTTATCAATTGGATAAAATAGCAAGTAAGTACGCAGCAAAGTTTAATTAAGTGGTTATTACACAAAACATTGTAAAATGTTGAGATAATGGAAAACTAATAGTAAAAATTATGTTGGACACAAACACAGCAAAAATCTATATAATAAATCCCCTTTTGAATTATAAAGCACGCTCGTTTATGAAAAGGTTTGTACAGTAAACTCTATTTATCGGTTAATTAATGGTCGTAAATAATTTTCCAATTTATTCTGAGCAGTTATACTACTATTTCATCAAGAAGAACCCTCCAGTGGACTTTCACAACACAAACTCTATGGAAACTAATATTCTTAAAACCTAAAGAAACTCACTCTCTCTCTCAACATTTCTTTACAACAGCATTATTTGGGCCTTATTATCTCTTTGGGGCCTTAAACAGCTAATTCATTGCTTTGGCTGGACTCTGGTAGAATAACAGTGTAGTGAGTGAATAAATCAGGCTCAGCCCTTGTAACTGTCCCACACATCAGGTCTCAGTTAAATCAAGGTCGGACACTGGCAAGAAATAACTTGGTTTTGTCAGTTATTGGTCGGTGAAGAGAATCAGCAAAGCAGAACTCATAAGAAAGTTTGCTGGTGAATCCTCTTGAGACACTGAAATGTAAACAATCTAGCTTGAAACAAAAATACTTGCTTTTTTCCCCCATCTACTTGAATGTACTTGTGGCTCAAGGTCAGTCCTGCCCTACAGTGTGTGTGTGTGTGTGTGTGTGTGTGTGTGTGTGTGTGTGTGTGTGTGTGTGTGTGTGTGTATGTGTGTGTGTGTGTGTTCTTGTGTGTAAGTAGATTTGTGCGCGGTTCAGGAGCATATTGTAAAGTCCAGTTCAGGGAGAATCTCAAGCACGAGAGGAGAAGACAGAGAGACACACAATCCAAACATTGATTAATTGCTTTTGGAGCAGCTAGTCGCGCCCACAGCCTCGAATCAAACAGTTTCATTCCTTGTGTCATGTCTCCTCTTCATTGATAATTAATCAAATGAAAACCATTAACCTGCGGACAACATCTTAGCACGTCCATGTGTACAGAATAAACAAAAACAAATCAATAGAACATGATCAAGTATCCACGATTAAATGGTTTATTGATTACTTTGGATATGGCACAATGGTTTGACTAGAATGAAGCAGCTGTTCATGCAAGTAGCTGCAAACTATTATCATCATGAAATGTGAGTTTTTTGCAACTAAGACTATCACTGCCTGTGAATCGGTTCCGTTTACACACCAGTTTTTTGTAAAAATGTAGATCTATGCAAGAACTATCTTATACCTCAGTTTGAATTCTGTATTAATTTATCATATATTGCTTGTCATTTGCCAAATATCTGCCAAAAAACATTATCCTAGTATTTAACACCACAATCTTTTTCAATTCTCCTTCTTGGCATATTTACACATTTTGCCTGGAATGATAAAGCCCCTCCTCCCGTGACTATACATGTGTAAGTAAAGTAAATGAGACCCATAGAGTGACAGGTGTAGGGAAGTAAACCAAGAGAAAGGAGATGATCACACAGAACAGCAGTGAGAAGGCAACGTGAAAATCCTCATCATATATATAATGTCTTCACAAAGTAATATGTACACATGTATTACATACGTAAATATGTATTTATTTATGTTCTCTCGATGTGAGTAATGCAAGTAAACACACGCAACACCAATTCAATTTAACTCCACCTTCCCATCGCTTACATACAAAAGTTTAGCCGCTCACAGCGGAGGCACACGTGCAAAACACCGGAAACAGCTTCTGCACAACAGAAATAACAAACACATTTTTTAGCTGATGATGTTTGGCGAAATGTGGAGCAGAAAGAACCCACCTAGGAAATAATGATGGAGTGTTAGAGGAGAGAAGGAGCTAACAGGTGTGCACAAACTGACACCTGTTAGGGAGAAATATAAAAGTGCATACACACTCATGGAGAAAAATACACTTAGATGTGAGTGAAAAACAGCAGGAGACAGAGAGAGAAATGCTCACAGAGAGAGTTCCCTGGACAGAGAGAGGGATGATGTAAGGTTATGAAATTACAGCTGAGGGTATCTGATGGCACAGACCTCTCCTTCTCTCCTTCTCTCCTTCTCTCCTCTCCTTCTCTCCTTCTCTCCTCTCCACTGCATCGTGTGTTTATCCTCAGGTTAATCTTAGTCATGTCTGTGTGCATGTGACGGTGAATCATCTGAGAGTGGTACAGTGGATTATTTAAATATACCTTTAAAATAGTATTACAAATGATTCGGTGTCTGTCTGAGTGCATGCTTCTCTACCCCCACCTCTCTCTGTCACACACACACTTCTGTTGCTCCTCTCTGCTTTTATCTCTCATAGAATATAGATGATGTTACCATTAGAGAAGAGAAGAGAAGAGAAGAGAAGAGAAGAGAAGAGAAGAGAAGAGAAGAGAAGAGAAGAGAAGAGAAGAGAAGAGAAATCCTCATTCGATGACTCATTGTTAAATTAGCTCATTTCCTAGAGCAAGTGTCCGACTTTGTGTGTGTGTGTGTGTGTGTGTGTGTGTGTGTGTGTGTGTGAGAGAGAGAGAATTTGTATTTGCACGTATAGAGTATAATACATATACTGTACATGCATACACACACATATGCTTGCATGTATTCAGATATATGTACTATATTCATATTTCAGTATATGCATGCATTAGCAGGTACATGCTGAATTTGACTATTTGTCATAAGTATCTGTTACATTTGGATTTATACCAGGAAAAAAATTGAAAAGTTAAGTGTTTAAAAGAAAATGTTGAGCAGTTATAAGATCATTTTCAACCTATTATTCTTCTGTTTCTTTCTTTCTCTCTAATTGGACAAAAAACGACTTGTTTGGGTGCCGAGACCGTATGAGCAGCATTAACCAATTAACCTTCCTCACCGTGAAACTGCCCACATCCAACATCTATTCATCTAGTGGAAGATTTAAAGAGTAATTATAGATCAAATTCTCTCCCAGTATATTTAAACAGAGGAGTGAGGGACCTCTCCCTAAGGAGGAGGTGGCACATTTTGAACCAAACATTAAAACTGAGTGAAGAGAAAATGTAATTGTGTCTACATTACGTTATATTCACAAAACAATAACTCTTGCAAATGAGTTGAATATAAATATACATTTCCAGGAGACAGGGTTGATTTCTAGGTTAATTACTGTGTTGTACTTCTTAGAGGAAGCCAGTATTGTTCCGGTGTTTCTTCATGAGGGACAATGGAGACCAACTAATTTCACAGTCAGTCAGCTTTGAGGACCAGCATCCTTATTATTGTACTAATTTATTTTTACGTTACCCTCGCTATGTTCTTTATAACAGTGTTTCTGATTATATTACATTTTAATCAACCAGTTCAAACCAAATCTTAATACTCCAACTTAACAGCCCAGAGCAAACAATGAGGAAATAGAATGACTGAATGAATGTGATATAGTTCACCTGTTTACATTAGAGGTTTACTTTTTTTCAACATGTTAGGTTTTCTGTAGGCGGGGATGTAGAGTTCAGGTCTTGATAGTCCTGGCTGCACACACACACACACACACACACACACGCACACACACACAATCTGGTGTGTGTGTTTGGTGCAGAGCACAGGAGACTGTTGCTGTTAAAAAATGCACATCCTGCTCTGTTGCACAAGCTGCTGCCACTGCTGCATGGCAGACAAAGTGGGTCAGCACGCGCGCACACACACGCGCGCACACACACACACACACACACACACACACACACACACACACACACACACACACACACACACACACACACACACACACACACACACACACACACACACACACACACACACACACACAGAGATAATCTGGGGACATATTCACACACACTTGCATTCATATGTTCTCTCTTATTAATTGTCTTTCTTTTACTCTCTCAGTAACAAACACACACACACACACACACGCACACACGCACACACGCACTCAGCAACGCCCTGATGAGAGCGGTTTTCTTGCATTTGGCAATATTTGCTGTGCTCCAGCTGTTCCAGCACTTAGAGCTCGAAGTGATGAAGACTATATGAGAGAGACACAGACCTGATATAGTACCGCAAAGACACAATGGAAGATATAATGAGGGGAGGAGAGGGAAGATAAGGAGGAAAGGAAAGGAAAAGGAAGGAACGGAAAAGGACAGAAACAAGATTGGATATAATAACGACGGAGGAACCAAACAAGAGAGGAACAAAATGGAATCTATTTCTACAATCTTCCCTGTGTTCAAAGTGTGTTCAAAGGCAAACACTGATTATTTGCCAAATGAGTCTCTTGATTAACTTACTGTTGTGTAACGAAAAGGGCTGATGGCAGTTTCAACGCTGTGTCCAGTGTTTAATTAGATCACAAAGATGCCTTTTAAAGCTTTAGCACCCGAAGACTGTTTATTGGACCATAAAAACTTGTGTTGCATCATCCCAGAAGAACTAAACACACACACACACGCACACGCACACACAAACACTGCTGCATGGTGATCAAAGAGTGTGTGCGCTGAGGTCCAGGAGGAGAAAGTGAAACAAGTAATACACCAACCTCCAACCTGAAAGACATAACTGGGTGATGTAGTCGCAGGTGTGATGACACAACACATGCTGTACACAGGGTGTCATGAACACACACACATACACACACATGGGCGCATGTGTAAATAAACCAGACACCAACACACTTCCTCCTGACACATTCAGTAGTGCATCACATTATCACCCTCAAATCCCTCTGTTCTCTCACTTTCTGTCAAATACACACACACATACAGACACACAGCTACACTTTGACACAAACACACACACACTCGCACAGGAGAAGCACGGAAGCCAATAGTCTCTTGTCCTTCAAGAGCCACCTGTCAACAAACACCAAAACAATCTGTTTTATATCAATCACAATGGATGCACACTGGTGTTTCCACACCTAGAGGGGGACCTACACACACACACACACACTCAAATTCTCATATATCTTGTAACACAGTTGTTACGTGTGTGTAATAAAACATCTATCCACTGAATCTAGTACGAATGAAACTCCTCAGGCTGGAGGAAACTGCACAGCTGCCCACAGTGAGACACAGACACAGCACGTTCATTTATTATGAATTCTCTGCCAGAATTTTCAAAATGCAGGTTATCCATGTTCACTTAAATAATGCAGTGACAGTTCTCTGGTCATACAGTTAAAGCTCCAGCAAATATCAGGATTTTTAAAAAACTAACTCATGTGGTTTTCCTCGTGTCCCTCAATATAAAAACAAATTTGACATTTTTCTTTACTTGTAAAATGAAGTTTTAAAAATATCAGTTATGTACTGACACAATCTAGAAAATGCTTACAATAACATTTGATTGCAATTTTTTTAGGGGGCAACTGAACGAGCACATCATCACCTAACAAAATAAATATTCAAATGTAAAAACAAGACACGTGCACTTGCCAATCGGTCAGAAACACTCAAGAATTGACTGAATCAGTGCAGCCATGAGGGTTTTTGCTGGAAGAAGTAAACAGAACCTCTCCTTTGCTGTTTGAACAAGAACTAAAAAAAGGAAGAGCAGCTGTTGTCACTTCTCTTGCAGGAGCGTCAATTTAGCAGCTCGGATGTAACACATTAAACTACATGTGAACACACCTGCACATGCCACAGTATTTTATAGAGGCTGATGTGGTCCTTACTCTTTCACAACCACGAAGAACGCACTGTCTCTAACTTGCCTGTAAATACAACAAACTGTCCACTAACAACACACAGATCCATATTATAGAAAATACTACGAATTAGAAACAGCAGGGGTAAAAAGTTAGACGAGGGATTTCTTGACTTGCGCCGACATTGAGGCGGAACTGTTGCTGACGGTAAGCGCGAGCAACATGTCGCTTATAAATCGTGACTGAAAACAACCAATCAGAAAGCGACAGAAACCTGAAATATCGTCATGATATCGAACAAACTAAAGATCGTACAATTTGTTCATCACTTTTCGTAAGATATCCCACAAACCTTTTCATGAGACTACGTTGCATTGCCAAACGTCTCAGGTCCTGCTCGTCCAGACTACAACGCTAACCTAGAGTTGTCAGACTTAAAAAGAGACTGCTGCGTTTTCAAAATCCTCTTTCAGGGGCTCGAAAAGGTCGTGGGGACGGATGGCGTGAATGTAGCTAGAGCGATGCACTTTCAGAATAAATAGTGAGGATGTAGCACAAGTCTGAGAAAAAAGAACGACACTATTTTTTAACAATTTGAGCTGGACAACCAGATCTGCGAACATATAAACATGTATCAACCTGTTGTCTGAAAACGTTGTCTCAGAAAAGTCTTTGATACAAAGAGTTTTTGGAATCCTTCTCCGTCGTCACACTTTTTCAAAATGTGGAGACAATTTCTTGTGTTGTTCCTCTCGTTGTCCCGCAGCCTCAGCAGACTTTTACACTGGCTCGTCACCATGATGACGCAAGCATCTTGTGTGAGTCAGAGAGAATCTGGTGATGAAGAGAGAAGGTTGACTTGATCAGTCTGCTGTTATAAATTACATTTCCTCCTTTTCTTCCTGTCTGCAGAAAGATGAAAATGTCCCTTAGTCCAATGGAGAGAGACTGACATCCCCAATTAGAGGCCTCCACTCCTCTGTTTATTTATCTTACTTTATTTGATGGCTTAAATTTCATCTCCTCCTTTCTTCATTCTATCACCTCCCCACCCACCTAATGCCTTCTTCCTTTCTAGGTTATTTTTTGATTTGCCTTATCACACACTTTCTCAGGGTTCTCCGTCCCTCCCTGTGTTACACCCCGCCTGTCTGTCTCTTTCACCCCCATCACCAACCCTCCGTCATCTGATCAGTAGAATTAATGGCTTTATTTCCATCGCTTCGCCATGGTGATGAATCATGTCGTTAATCATCATATCGCCGGGGTGACAGATCGTGTCATTAATCTGGATTTTTTTTTTTTCTGGGCTAAAGCAGCAGGTTAGAGAAAGCCAAACCACACGGTGGTGATTAGCAGTTAACACAACCCCACACACACAAACACACACAAACACACACACAGGAGGCCCCCTGCAGCTTTGCAGCAGAGTGACTTCATCGCTGCTGACTTAATCAAACCATCTACTGCTAGGATCAGAGCACACACACACAATATAAAGACAGTGTGACCTAAAACAAAGTCCAAACAATAACCAAACAATTGGGTGGTGAACATGTTTCCTTCTAAGAGCCATTTCGATTCATTAAAAATCCTTCATAGTCCAAACTAAAAGATTGTGAGAAGAAAGTCCAAGACGCCCCAGAGACCTCAAGATTTTCTTTGGTGAACTAACCAAAGAGAAAGTGACCTGTGGTGATGTGTTTTCTCCTCTGAGAAATCATCTTACAACAGAATCAATTTCTTTTTCCAAATTAAAGAGACAGTCAGATGAAACCTGCCACCCTTTGGTCTGTCTTGATTTCCTGTATCCTTTAATCCCACTTTTACTCTGTCATCCTCTAAAGCTCCTCGTGTCCCGTTTCCTCGAAACTGTCCAACTGTCCAACTGTGTCCCACAGCTCCTCTCTGAAGGTGGGGAGGAAAAGAGTGGGATCACGTCTAAATTACTGATTAACATCATAACAACAATCTCCCTCTCTCTCTCTCTCTGTAACACACACACACACACAGACTTTATTTCCCCCAATGATCTCAGATGAATCAGATGAATCTGAGATCATTGCTTCATTAGTGAAGCTCTAGTTATTCAGATTGATTTAATTATCAAATCATCTATGCATCTGTGTGTGTGTGTGTGTGTGAGAGAGAGAGAGGGAGAGATTACGCAGTGATCTTGGCTGACATTGATCAGCCTCGTCTAATTGGGAGCATCTAGCCGTGTAATTGATTCTGCTACACTTCACAACTAGATGAGTTTAGCAACATCAACAACACTGATTCACACTGATGAACAGAACTACGCTGAACCAAACCGAACTGAGCCGAGCTGAGCTGAACTGAGCTGAACTGAGTGACAGAGAAAAACAAAGCTAACATCAGATAATGGTGCTTTTTCTGTTTGTTTACCTCTGTGACCATCACTACTGGAGGAAATAAAACTTTACGTTGATAAAACGCACACAACCATGGCACATGTGATATTATATAAATGAGTTAAGCTGGTATATTATCACCCCCATGTCCGAATGTAAAGATCAGCAGTGTGTGGACTGTAGCTCGACCACAAAGTGACGGCTACACTTCCTAGTAGTGTCCAGGAAGTGTCGCCATGATGACAAAATAGCCCAGATATGAACGCTGTCATCTTAAGACACTTTGGCTTCACTTCTGTGGAGCTGTCATGTCGTCCATCTTTATATGCAGTCTATGGTGTGTTCACTTCTGTGTGCATTATTCTACCATCACTGCAATAACATCCATAAACCCAATATGCATATCACATCAAGGCCTTAGATGCTGATTCTGATTGGCCAGAGAAAGTAAATTATATCTGTGACTAATGTCTGAATCGTTGTTTTCAGCGGTTACCGGACGACAGCTTCTCAAAGCTTCAGTTATAAAGGAGAGGATAAAACTTTTTTTTTTTTTTTTTTTTAAAGGTTGAAAGTGATAGTGTTAAAGATCTCATTGGCCCTGATTGTCATGTGGATTGCTGGCCAGAGGCTATGTGGGAACATATAGAAAACCACTGTACTCTGTGGAGACAAACACTGAAGGTGAATACCCTTCATATCAAATTATTTCTGTCCATTGTGGATTTAAAGGAAATTTCTCCCTGTCTTTGGACTGTGGGAGGAAGCCAGAGTTCCTGCAGAAAACCCACACAGACTCATGGAGAACATACAAACTCCAAGCTGGGAATCAAACTGGGAAGTCAGCCTGCAGCAGTGCTAACCCCAACTCCACCGTGCTGCCCATCAAACAACCAGCAAAAGGCAAAATAATGAAAAAGTGTTTACTGGGAATTTCCTAACAGATTTTTTAATAAACACTCAAAACTGGAATATATCAAAGTAGCTGCATTCGGACGAAATGTTGCAAGTGCATCATGGGAATGGGCTGGGAGGACTGAAACTGCCTTTTCAAGAGGCTGCCATCTTTCTGCACCTGGTCAATTTGAATGAAAAATTACCTGGGCAGGAGCTAAGTACACTGGCAGATCAGCACAATGCCAGGAAACTGGTGTTTATGCTAGTGCCAACTTTACTGTGTGTGTGTGTGTGTGTGTGTGTGTGTGTGTGTGTGTGTGTGTGTGTGTGTGTGTGTGTGTGTGTGTGTGTGTGTGTGTGTGTGTGTGTGTGTGTGTGTGTGTGTGTGTGTGTCCTGAGGATTAGTCATGCTCTCCTGCCTCTGCAGCACTGCCTACTTCCTGCCCCTCTCTCTCTCTCTCACACTCACACACACACACACACACACACACACCTGCATCCATCTGGCCGGTCCCCTCTGATAGCAGAGGTGTGAAACACAGGAAATCAGTCGACTGAGAGAAAGAGAGAGGAACAGAGGGATCGTGGGGGAGAAAGGAGGAAGAGGAGAAAAAAAAGAAAAGAGGGGACATTAAAGAGAGAGGAGGAGTAATGGACAGAGAAGAGGTAGAAAGGGTGAGAGATGGGGGGAGTGAAAGAGTGGGAGAGTGATATTAAACACCAGGGAGCTAACTGAGCAAATTCACCTGCCCACTCTCTCTTTTCCGTTGTCTCTCTCTCCCATTTCCCCCATTTTCCCCACTCATCTGCCTCTCCTTCCCTTCTTCCTCTCTCTCCGTCTCCCTCTCTCATCTGTTTCTCCTCTCGCCTCCTACTCCCCTAATTAGCTCCAAATCCTCTTACATCTCTCGCTCTGTTCATCTTCCTCCTCCTCCTCTTTCTCACCGCCTCTCCCCACTCTCGCCCAAAAAAAAAAAAAATCAGGTTGACCTTAATGAACAGATGAAGAGAGGAGGGGAGCGACTGCATCGAGGGAGCCCGCAGAAAGGCTGGATCAGCGCTTTCTGGATCAGCGTTTGTTTACTCAGGACTCCCCCATGTGAAACTGTCAGTGTTTTTTTGTTTTTGCCTTATTGTCCTTTTTGAGGTAAAACTATGTGGGCTTTAGGATCATTTGGATGGTTTAAATGTTTCTTTACTCGATGGAAGGGGAGTGGAAGGAGAGTCATTAGGGTTTTACAGAGTTTACTAAGAGTTTGACATTGAGCAGTGACAGGAAAGAGGCCAGAAGACGGGGGAAGAACGTAAATTGAATAGAATTATATAATATTTTGTGTCATTAAACAGTGACACTCCTCTCACCTGAGAGTTGGAACTCAAAAAAATACTCACAAACCTGTGCTCTGAGTAGATATGATATAATATAATATTTTTAAAGCTACAGTATTAATGTCCTAAAGTCCACATATCAAACGTAACTTGTTTTTGCTCTTAAACCTGCATTGACTGGTGTTATTGCTCGTTTGGAGGCAGCAGGAGCATTAACGCAAAAAATCACACAGAGAGATGATCGTCTTATATTAAAGTTGATATAGCAAAGCTCTTATCTGTTTATCTAATCTAATCTGCATCTAGCAGATACAGAGAAAGGTTCCTGGCCACCTGATGAATGAAAGTCAATCTGCTTATTATTGCCTTTGATCTCTGCAAACTCCTGAAGCCGATTTCTGGCTCGGTAGCTGCTAAATAAATGATTATGTTCACAAGCTGGTTATTTGGTGAAGGAGAGGGGAAAAAAAACCAACTCTCCGAACACAGCTGCCTGAGAACGGGGGGAGAGTGAACCAAAGCAGTTGAGAGCCGGAAAACCAAAACAATGAGCTTAAAGACCCCAAAAAGCTCCACAGAACTGGAGTCCAGGGATTGTTCTTGGTCGGTGACTCACTACAAGTGACATCTCTCACATGCAAGAACTCACTGATCAGACCACGGTACAAAATAATAATTAGATTAGCTTTATTACAATAAATTCCATCTTGATATCAGAGATGGCAACTCTGACGCGTTGACTTTTTGCCAGAACTGCAGTCTACCAGCGATCACAACATTGGCCGACTTGTGATGTGGAGAGAATGACATGTAATTATTTCTGTTGCAAATTTCCCATCATCCTACAAACCTCTGAGCCTTTTTACAAATAGTCTCATCAACTTAGATCCATGAACAATTCCCTGGGAAATCTGACGACGTCAAAAAACACACATTTTTTGCATTGTTAAAGAAAGTGAAAAATAATTCCTGGATCCGCTCTCTGATCCAGAGCTGGATGGAAAATTGAATGGGTTCTTTCTTGGCCCATCCGTCAACCAAGTTTCATGCAAATCCGATCAGTAGTTTCTGCGTAATCCTGCTGATAAACAAACAAACAGACAGGGGTGAAAACATTACCTAATTGGCGAAGACAAAAGAAGAACAGCCTCTCCTCTAGTGAGTATTTGTTCATCCAGTTTGTTACCGGGGTGGTTTTCTGCTTTCTGTGGACAGCCAGCTGAATCGGATGATGCGACGCAACATGGGGACACCTCCAGCACAGCAACAAAGATTTTAATGGTCAAAATAAAGTTTACATATTTACTGTGTAATCGGTAAACATCAGGTTTTAAGACCAATTACAGGAATACAACTTTCACCAACAACAGTTTGCCTGAAAGAGAGAATAGTGCAGCAGCTTGTATCTGTGTAGCATTTGAGGACCAGCACAACGTGACAGCGTTTCCGTACAGTAATTTGGGCGACCAGGGACCTCGTCATCAACTCTCGTACTGTTCTCGGCTCCAAACATAAAGTCTTTCTTTGCTGATTGGAGCTGCAGCCTCTTGTTCATCCTTCTCTCCACTAACACACATGAATCTGTTTGGGTTGTTTCGAGGCTTTCGGGAAATACTCGAAGCCACTTGACAGAAAGACTTGGTGCTCCCAAACAAGCAAACACAAAATACTCCTGCCGAGACTGATGATATACAAATTTATATATTATATGAGAAAATTCAGGGTTGATTATACTTTAGTGACACACATCCAATTTTTTTTACTTTACCAAAACAATGAGGGATATTCTGTGATTAGAGAAAGGGGAGGAAGGGAAAAATAATTTATAATCCCTTATCGTTTTTTGTAAATATTGGTATTTACAGGGTGTGAACAGGCAACAGAACTACTTTGATCTTCAGAGTCCTTGAGATAACAACATATGAATCCAAATCCAAAGATGTAACACAAATCCATTTATTGTGTAGGTGAATGAAAAAAGCATTTATATCTATGATTGTAAATAAGGACAATAACATAAAGTAATAATGTAACTTAAATATAGGTGGATCACACGTGGCTGGTTTTTAATGAGGATTCTTGTAATAATTGATTCTTTTAATTTAACAGTAAGAAGAAGGTTGTTAACACCTCTTTATTGTTATTCTCTTTTCTTCAAGTGCCTCATTGTTACTCCCTTGTTTCTCATTGGCTTGTTTTCATCCACCAGCAGGAACCAATAAGTGTTTTACTGGTATTTGACTTATACTTTTAATTACACTTTACATTATAGACTGTATTATGAAGTGTTACCAGAGATTGTTAAATGGTTAAACAGATGCCATCTTCTCTTGTAAACACTTATTGATCAGAACTTTAGACTGTAAATTAGCATGAAACTGAATGTGTCCGAACTTTGTTGCAGAACTTCCACCTCAGTCTTTTTTCACGCCATGTTTAGATCACTTCTTCTTCTTCTTTTTTTATGTCCATTTTCAGGACATGTTTTAATACTTGCTGTCTCCTCTGAGTCATTCTGTCGAGTGACTATACCTCCTTCCTCTGTACATCCTCCATCCTCCGTCAGTCTGCGGTGACCTCGCTGAAGCCTGGCCAGCGAGATAAGCTCACACCTTTCTCTCCTGTCCAGCTCTCCCGCTCTCCCGCTCTCCCCTTCCTTCCCTCCTTCCTTCCCATCAGCCTGCAAGATTTCAGGCTCCTCAGCATTTTTTGTTTAATTTTTTCACTCTCTCTAACCCGTCTCTGCCTTTCTCCTCCTGTCTCTTTCCTGGTATTTTATCTTGTCTTTTTTCACAAGCCCTCTCTAACCAAGTTAAGATATAGGATCAACAGAGAAAGGAAAAAAAAAACACAGCAAGGAGTTGTTTTTCTTGCCAGGTGTGTATGTGTGCAAGCATGTGTGTGTCTGTCAGAGGGGGGATTTGTGCTGACTGGTAAGGGTAAAAGATTCATGACCCAACAAAGCTTGTAAAGCTTGTCAGGGCCACACATAACACACACACACGCACACACGCATATATCTACACACATTCACTCAATTTTGAGACCAGGTGAGTCGGCAGATTTTCCTCTCGGGGAGAGACAAATGGAGGGAGAGGCTTAAAGAAAATGTTAGAAGGGGAAAATGTTAAAAAGACTCGTGAGCGCGAGAAAAATGGAGACTGACCTGGGTAAACAAAAAGGAGGAGGGGGATAGGAAGAGGAGGAGGAGGAGGAGGAGATAAAGGCGTCTCATGAAGCAGAAAGGTCTTTCAGCCATTTAGTGCACGAGGGATTTCTTGGCTGTGATGACACGTCGGATGAAATAAACAGAGGAGAAGGACGGAGGAAGCACAGAAGCAGAAAGGACTGACTCACCTTTTTAATCACGACTCAATGGTGTCTTCAGCTGGTCAACTCTGGGTTGATTGCCTATCATACTCTGGAAAAACTGACTATCAGCAGTATCAACGTCTTTCAACAACCTGCAGAGAGCATCACATGTGGAGTTTTCTTTATCTTCCTATAGCAGCACTCACACACTATGACATGAAGACATTTTAGTGATAATACACGTGCCTGGACAAGGTCACGTCACAATGTGAGAATGTAATGCCCATTTTGCACTGCGAAACCTTGAAGTCTATGATCTTGAACTCTGTCCCTGATCACTCAAAGACAACAAAAAACATAAAATATTTTCAATGTTTTAATCAGCTACAGAACGTTTCGTCTGTTGCTTGATTGCTAGGCGACGGCTGTAAGGGCGGGACGACAATAAGACGCAATAATACACCAAAAGACACCTACACGACCATGGAGCATGCAACAGACGCTGTCTTCATAGTCCAAGTCCTCCGAAGGATGCGGCTGCCAAATTGAGACGCAGCTCCTGTGTTAGGAGTTGTCCCTTGTACACCTGTATGCATGTCAAGTGTGACTGTGAGCATGCACTGGTGCACTTGGGATGCACGCCCAGCCCTTCTCCAGTTCACCCGGCGACAGCAGAGGAGAAGCTCAGTGTAACGCGAGAGGGCAAAGCATTATTTTATCTGAATACATTCAACTCCCTCTCTGTCTCTTCTGCTCCTACAGAATCAATAGTCATTACACTCGGAGTGAATTGATCTCTCAGCGCTGTTTGATGATTCCAGGGACTAAACTAACACCAGCTGAATCCTGGCTCCTTTGTACGGGACACTGATGCTATCTGATGAATGAATGTCGAATGCCGAGGTGGCCGGCAGGTGAAGCCGGAGAGCAGCGGCGGTCAGGAGGAATCTGCTTCCTTTCATGCCACAGCTTCGGTTTACTGAGATCTTCATGTGTCACCTGGTGAAGCGTCCTATTGGAATCAGGCATGGAGCAAACGACTGCAGGTCTCTGTGATATGTGATGGAGGAGTGAGAGGAGGGTCTGAGACGAAGAGCTGAGATCCAGATGAAAGGGAATGAGACGGAGAGGAGGTGTGAGTGAGTGGGATTGTGAATACGTATAATTGAGAGACGACATCAAAAGAAGCCCGACCATGGCAACTCAAAGTGATCATCATACTTGTGAAGATTTTTGCTAAAGCACCAAAATCCTGCTTTAATGTATTATTACGTATTACTGGTAGTGTCACTTACTGCTGCCTGTGTCTCTGTTTATATAACCTTTGTTTAACTTGAATTTTAAAAAATGTAAAGTTCTCCAGACATAAAATCTGATTTTAGTCAAAGTAATAAATGGTAATAAACATTACTTCAAACCTGTTTTCTCTTATAAACTTCAATAAACTTAAAACTGTCTTTAGAGAAAAGTTAAATATCACATGGCTGCTTGTTTCACATGTGAAAAATGATAATAATGGTTCTTTTTATTGTGATTAAAAGTGCATTTGTTTGATTAAAGAGAGAAAACATGAAGGAGAGAAGAAGTTCATGTACACGACAGAGTCAGATACAGTGGAACCACCTCTTTCTATAAGAGGAAGGAAGTAGGGAATTAACTGTGTGTGTGTGTGTGTGTGTGTGTGTGTGTGTGTGTGTGTGTGTGTGTGTGTGTGTGTGTGTGTGTGTGTGTGTGTGTGTGTGTGTGTGTGTGTGTGTGTGTGTGTGTGTGTGTGTGTGTGTGTGTGTGTGTGTGTGTGTGTGTGTGTGTGTGTGTGTGTGTCCTTGAGTTCCTGCCTTCCAACACGAGGAGGATATTTTGTCAGTTTCCATTTCCAAACAGCCGTAAACAGAAACATTTAAATTTATGGTGGACGGCAACTTAAGCTGATAGTCAATTCCAACCCGGAGAGGATGAGGATCTGCAGCGGAATGAGATTGAAACGGGATTTCAAGTAATGTCACCTCCAAACTTGTGACAGCGTAATCAAACATCGACATGCACATGCTCAGATGTATTTATTTATAACATAATCTGTGGTCATGGATATGGGTTTATGGCTTTGGATCGCTCTCACACACACACCAACACACAAACACACACACTTAAAATCCTATTAGTAATAATAACAGAGATGCGTTTGCATGTGGAAAATAATTTGCATTTTCTGCTTCTGGTGACCATCCTGCTGCGAGTAAAAACACCAATCCTTGATAGATCCTTATCCCTGCCTCTTCCCCTCTCCCGGCGTTTTAATGTCCTTTTATCCTCCACCATCTCCTGTCACCATCTCTGTTTGTTGACAGCACTGACACCCAAAACTGGAGCTTTAAATTGCTCCTTGCAGCATTATTTCGGTTCTGCCAGCCCCGCTGGTGCAGACGGGAGGAGACGGACCAGACACGGCACATCCGTGTGTCACACACTTACAGCACACAGCCGGCGTAGCGTAACTACTGAACCAGGAGATTAGATTACTCTCTCACAAAACACATTATTTATTTTGCGGTCGAGCTGAATGTGGTTTGTAAGGAAGTAAATGCATTGAAACTGGATGCAGCCAAAGGCTTTTCTGGGCCATGTATAAATGACTATTACCCTTTGCTTGGTAACCATGATATTATTTCCTGCTCATGCATCTTTTCGCAGATTAATTTTGAGCCCACTCTGTCCTTAAGTGCTCCACCATGGTCGTCCATTTGATTTCTAATAGAGTGTGGTTCTCATTTAAAACGTTTAGAGCTTTACTCTCTAAGTGTAATGACCGACTCCGAGCTTATCTGTGACCACATATTTACTTACTCAATGTAGGACACTTGTTAGTTAACCGTGACCCATTACGCTGTGTGATGTGTGTTAATGTCAAGGATTATACAACTAGCTCAGTTTTTTGGGTGTATATTGAAACTTAGAATATGTAGAGTAAGACTTTAAACATACAAAATCCACCAGCAAATTATATAATGACAAAGCTTCACATAACCTAAGGGGAGGTACATTCAAATAATCTAAAAATTATGACAACAAATTTGAAATTCCCATTTTGATTTACGATTTTTTAAATAAGTTGAATATAAACTGTTGTACCAGACGTCCTTAGTTGTGTGATACAATATTTTATTCCTCTAGGACCATGATCACACCAGCTGACTTCAGTTTCTCCTTTAAGTTTCTTGTAAAGTGAAGCACAGTAAAAACCATGTTCCGCCAGCAACCACCACGCAGACTGCCCCCCCCCCCCCCCCACTCCCACCAACTGAATAAGAACTCTTCAGCACTGAAGGGAGACTCTGCTGGAAGATCCTCCATCACTAGGCAACCAACGATGCTTCTGGGAAAGACCACCAAAATTTAACGGATGCCAAGCGGCATCATCACCAGTACACCTCACCACCCATTTCATCGCCCTTAGTCAGGATTGTTCATTTGTTCCACTGTGCAATCTTTGATTAATTATACGTCACTGCATTTACCCCATGTCAGTGGATAGTAGTAAATTAATGACCTTTCATTTGGACCCAGTTGTAGCATGTGTGCTCGTAGAGAAGTGGAAGAACACAGATCGATTGAATCAGAACTCGTTGCCTCTTATCTGAATTGAACTAACTGAATTCAAAGTTCTTGGTAAATAAGGTTCAAAGAATTGCTCTAAGAACATGAAGTACAAGACAACAGATACATCCACCCGGTCTATTGCACGAGAGGTGTCCAACACTTGTCCTCTGTAGTCCAATATTTCAAGAATTAAAACAAGTGTGTGTTTTATTTGATCGACAAACTTCCGAAATTTTCAAAACAAGTTTCTTACTTCTCAAAAAGATGAAAGTAGAAAACGCAACATGCAACTCTGAATGAAGTTAAACTGGTACAACACTGCAGCACCGTTTTGCTCTATACTCTGTTACGCAAACTACACACACACACACACACACACTTCCCCGCTATGACAGTTGCATTAGAATGAATGAGAATCTCTGAACCAATCACTTTACGGCTTTATGGCTCATCTGTCAGTGCAGCCATTAGACTGCCAACTTCTTGACATTTACCAACAAATTCATATTTCTCACACACACACACACACACTCCCACACTTGTGTGCACCCGCTCTCAAACACACAAACACACACACGGAGAAAGGCGCTCACTCAGTCACCCTGTTGGTCCTCACAGTGGTAGACGTGCTCTCACAAACACCCACACCCGACACACACTGAACGCTTGTTGACATTTTGCCAGCTCTACACATTTTTTTTTCTGCCAGGCCTTTTCAAATGAAGGACATGAGATAGAGCCCTGTGACTGAAGACAGATTGATCCGTTCCCACCATAAAACTTGTTTCACGGCCTGCGAAGATGTGCTCCTCTGCGGCGTTGCACACACTTGACACAGACAGATCCAATTCGAGCGGAAAATTTACTCGCCGTCTCTTGTTAGCCCCTTCTACACAGAGTTTGTGTGCGTAAATTAGATTATGTGAGGTCGGTATAATGGATGGGGGCTGAGCGGGGAACTGAACCGCTGAGAGCTAGTCTGAAAGATTAACCAGACATCACGATTTAGTTATGACACATCTTAAATTAGTCAGCGGAGAAAGGGGGAGTAAACTTGGACCGAAATGCCAAACTGTGTAAACAGCCTGCAAAGAATCAGCTGAAATCACGCGGCAAAATAACTTTTACACAACAGCCTTTGAACCCTGAGGACAAGGACAGATTCTTTCTCATGGATCAGATGAATATTAAAACAGGGAAATCTGTTTCTAAACTTTCATAGGATCACTATCCAGGCCTATAAAATCATTTAGGTAACTGAGGTCATAACAGATAAGATTATATATAGATTCTTTAAATTCCAATCTACCTCTTCTAATGTTCTTTGAGTGTCATTTGTCTTGTGTGTAATTTGGTTGCTGCCATTTCTTTCTCTCGTCAGCCAAAGGTGATGCTACAAACCTCCAGAGCGAGGCTGGACATCGAGTCATCCATCACATTGGAAAGGCGAAGTTGTGCACTCTCTTTTAAAGTGGTAAGCTCAACCATGTGTACTTGCGCTAACATTTCCAGTCCTTTCCTCACCACCCCCCCATCTCATTCCCCGACCACCTACTCATCACCTGTGCTTCCCATGTTATGAGTTTAATGTTTGAGACCTATGGTGGGTGTAGTTAACCTGATGGAATCAAAGAAGGAAGTCAGGTGACGTAGGTTGGGGTGGATGGGTCAAAAAACATAACATCCATACATCAGACCGCTTTCCATTTCCTACATTTTGGGGAAGTTTTTTTTTTATAACCTAAATAATAATCTTCCCCAAAGTGAACCAAGTAGATTTTGTGCCTCAACTTAAAGAAAACATTCCAATTGACGACACTATATAAATCTACACGGTTGGAGGGCTTGTTGATGACAGATTATTTCTTTCAAAACAGCTGAATACTGGGCGGATTTGAGATTTCACACTGACTTCATTACGTGAAAGACTGGTAATAATCTGATCATGTTATAGCTCACCTGCCTGTTCCTTCTTAGGCTTGTCCACTAACTGTTTACCTGTTGCTATAACCATGTCACCACGTGCATGTAAAGCATAAGCACGACTGATTGTTGGTTTTGAAAAGACAAATAAATCTTTCACCACTTCCAGTCCGGTAGAGGAGCACGTAAAAAGGTGAGACCCAAGACTCGTTGGGACCCTTCCCAAAATCCTCTGGTGTCCATAGAAACAGGAGTGAGGTCAGCAGAGGTTGGGTCCAATGGGAGGAGGCAACCAGGAGGACAAGAGGTCATGTGTGAAAGGCACAGGAGGTCAGTCCCAAGTGTCCACACAGACGCTCACCAAGCGCCCACACGGCGTAATGAGTATCAGGTATTAATAGAGCTGTATGGACCGGGCCCGGTTTAAGCTAATGAGGCCCGGGGGTTATCAGAGATTCACAGTGATATGACTGTGTTAGAGCGTGAAAGCAGTAAAACACATTCCAGTTTCAAAGTTTCACATTTCGCTGAATCACACCTGATAGATGCTTTCAACTTTGGTCCTAGTTTTGTCCTCAATATGTATCTGCTACAGTAGGTTGATATATACTGTATATTATCAAGAATACTTGCTTAATTTACTGGACTTCTTTCTTGTTAAATGACATGTTCTATATCGCCACTTTTTTAATGATGTTAATATTGTTATTTTTAGCCGTGCTAGTGGCATTGCTTTGGGGATGTCAGTGTTAATCCGCCACATTGCTCCAGACTAAAATAACTCAGCAGCTATTGGATGGATTAACATTACATTTTGGTGATCCCCTCAGTGTCCTGCTGTGACTAACTACAGCCGCACAGAGCTGCTGCTATGTCCCGCTATTTCACAACTCAGTGTATTTATCTACCACAGCATTTTGATGATTTCACTATCTTAATGGGATTTTCTTTTATCTAATGCCCTTTCTTGTTTGTTTAGTTTGATTTTGCTATTCACTTATCTTTTAATGACACTGGACCTGTTTGGAGAAAACAAGTGCAATGTTCAACAGTTACCAAAAAGAAGAATCTCCTGAAAAGTGAATGACTGAAATCTGGTCAAATTCATTCATCATTCAGGTTTTAAATGAGCCTCCAGATAAACAGTTTAACTGTTCAATGAATATAACTTACAAGTGATGTAGAAACTTTCATTGCTGTCGTCTGCAACTGCCGAGCCAATAAATCGGGCTTTTAAAAAAAGATTTCACTATAATTTAATTCCCAAAGCAACCTTTTTATTATGTGGCATCTAAATAAAAAATGATTGGTTTACCTATCTAAATTTCTAAGTTGTATTAAGGTAACATGAGAGGTCACGGGACCACACCACACACACACCACGCTGTCCTGGGCTGTAAAGTCACATGAGCGTGCAGGGATATGCTGCACGTGTGTTGCCTGTAAAACACTTTGGGACATGTTCTCTGATCCATGACAGAGTGAAGGGCTGCAAGTGGGATCAAGGGGCGGATGGAGCAGGAAAAGAAGCTGTAGACAACGAGTTTGTGTGACAGCTGCCTGTGTGTGTGTGTGTGTGTGTGTGTGTGTGTGTGTGTGTGTGTGTGTGTGTGTGTGTGTGTGTGTGTGTGTGTGTGTGTGTGTGTGTGTGTGTGTGTGTGTGTGTGTGTGTGTGTGTGTGTGTGTTGGCTTCACATGGGGAAATCCAGCCTCATAAGCGTTTGTGATCGATAAAGCTAAAAACTTTCTCAAATTCATTCAGACTAAAAAACAACCTTTGTAAGATCTTTGCAAAATACCTGAAGCTGCTTTAATCAATAATGAATAAAAAAAATGCCAACTTGTAATGAAAAAGTTACTGTTCACAGTGAAAGACCTACAGGGAGTTATCTGTTATTTTGGTTTTGCGGCTAAAGACGTAACTGTATTGACCTGCTCTCACAGTTCTGATCAGGCAGCTGTTTCACAATAAAAGCTTGAATATCCCCACTGTTTGCCGCTCACCAGCACCAAACAACCCACAGTCAAAGTTAGTAACTACCTGATGAACATTGACCAACATTTATCAGCAAAGTTGGAGTTGAGACCAAAAACCGAGCTGATAGGAAGACTGAATATTACATTGATTCATCAGGTGACATGATTTCAAATACATGATAATTAACACAATCACCATAACAACTAAATACAGATTACAGCTTGCCTGACAGTATAATGTACACTACGTCCAAATTAAATTAGGGCTGAATTATGTTGAAGGTTGGTTAGCTCACATGAACTAGAGTAGAGCTTCGGTACATTCTGTGGTTTTCCCAATTTTCATTCATCCCAAGATAATTACAGTTGATTTTCATGCTTTTTTTTTTTTAAACATTACCATGACACCAATTAATTAAAGGCTTGGCACGGTTCCAGGGTTACAAACCCGAGGGACAAGATCGACTCAATCATTCCAAAAAGCACAAATTAGACGAGCAACGTGGAACTCATCCCGTCTCTGCAAACTGAATCCAGTGAATGAATAAAATCAAAAAAATATATATTTCTGTTATGGCTCAGCAGTGAATGTCGGGGTGCTGCTGCTCCTGTTATTGGTGGCACTGAGGCTGTGAGAATATGTGTGTGTGAATGTGTGTGTGTGTGTGTGTGTGTGTGTCACCAGGGGGGAAAAAGACATCAGACAGTCCCCTGGAGCAGCTGTTGTCCCCAGCATGCCCAATGTTTCTCACACACACACAAACACTTTTTTTCTGCCTGCGCTCAAACATACACTACCTACTTTCTTCACTAACCTCCAATCTGTTCCTTTGTGTTTTTCATTTGTGTGTTCAAAGCGCCTTTAGTACACACACACAACAGTGTTGCCAAGCTTATGCAACCTCACAGAATGCCAAGAGTTGTTCAGGGTGAGCACCTAAAATCCAACATGGTGTGTGTGTGTGTGTGTGTGTGTGTGTGTGTGTGTGTGTGTGTGTGTGTGGAGGGATCCCGGTCATCATTTACTGTTGAAATTAGGGCCGTAACACCTTCAGACGGCCTCGAGAATAAATTCAGACCATCCCTCTCCACATCTGCTCTCAACTCTGATCAGTACCCACGCTCACTTCCACTCCGGCTCATTAGAAATCCTCAGGGGAGTGCTTTTAAACACACGTTCTCCAAGACCGCGGCTACCTCCGACACGTCCACCAGATGTCTTTTTCTACGGTATCAATCTTTCCTCCTCATCCCTCGCTCATCTTTAACCGTTGCCTTTCTGCCTCACCTCATGTCTCTGCTCTGGTTTGCTCTCTGGTGTCCCTGGGGGGTGAGACGGACAGATGCGCAGCCTTGAACTAAACGAACACACGCACACAGACACACACACACACACACGCAAACATGGCCAGTTACGGTTCACTTTAGGGGACATTACAACCACGTTTGTTCTGTATAAAATTGTCAAAATCAAACTTCTGTTAGAAATGTCAAGAATGAACTTTCACACTGTAGCGAATGAAGTGTTTCCTTTGCCATTTATTCACCGTGGTACTTCATAAACAGAAAGAGGATTCACTTACATGTAAAACACACATTTCAATATATTAAGGTGCAAAGAACCCGACATGTTCAACCTTACGATGTGTATCTCTTTGTAGCCATCATCGAAACATGCAAGAAAATACCCAAAGCAATCATATATACACACACAGCTAACAGCTCGAAATTTGCATTTTGTATTTGTAAAAAACATTTGGTGTGATCGAGTCTTTTGGGAAATTTTGGACCTGAGGGGAGGAAAGAAAGTCATCAGGGGATCAACACATGGGTTCTCAGGGGCTTCATACATTACACAGACCTCCATTGAAAAGTCCGCTCTTTATACGACTCCAAAAGGTGTCTCTTCTTTTATAATCAACACAAAACTGAGGAGATCTGGTCAAATTGCAAAAAAAGAAGCTGCCTATGCGACTTTCTTGCAATAGTCAGATCAAATGTTCTGTTTACTTCTCCTAAAATACAGCGCAGTTATTTTATGGCCCTGAAACTTGCATTAATATATATATATATATACACTTTGGAGAGAGATTCGACACCTGGAGCAACTTTTGCATTTTGCATTTTGGTTTCACTCAAACTGAGAAACATGCTTCAATAATTTTTCATGGAAGGCATCTGCCAGGCTGAGGCCAGTGCAGGTGCTGTGCTATAGGTGTATGAATGCGAATGTGAAGAAAAAAAAAGACGAGGAGAAAGTGTCTTAAGCGCGCCAAGAGCCGGCGGCAGGAATTAAACCCTCATTAGGATCTGGCACCACCACTCTCTCCCAGTGTGTGTGTGTGTGTTTTGTGTGTACGTTTGTGTGTGTTTTGTGTGTACATGGTACAGATATGACTACACAGTAGCATCTAGGGCTGTGTTGACAATCACACAACCTGACCAACAGCGTTTTATTCCTGCACATTTATGATTTAGGCGACTAATAGAAAAGGCAAAATGCCTCAGATCGATAAAGCAATGTTATATGACTCACAGGTAACCAGGCATTATTACAGATGCACAATTGCATACAATTGAAAGTTCAGCAAGTGGTGACAGAACGAACTGCACTTCAGAATGAGCTGTTTGGCTCAACCATTCACCATAAGAACTGAACAAGTTCCCTTTGCAAAGTCATTTGTTTATAATATGAATCTACTAAATGAACTGGCACACAAGCAAAACATTTAAAGGGAACAGTTTGGCAATTATTCCTTCAACGTCTAGTCCGATTCGTACATGCAAAAATAATTTCACTTTTAAAGTTAAAACCCCTCAGATTTCATTCATACAATTCAATTACGTATCCATTTAATAAATAACCAATTAGATTGTTGTTCTTGAAAAAAAATATTTTGACTTTTGACAGATACTAAAGAGGCACAGGGTGAATCAAAACCATGAACAAATAAAAACACAGAATATGAAAGCTAATGAAGAATTGTAGTCAAGCTAGCATACACACACAGTCTCGTCTTCATGAAAATACATTGACCTACATTCATTACCCTGAGACTTGCTCTTACCATAACTACAACCCTAACCTTCAACTTTACATTTTTAATAATGTACGTTATGGGGACCTGGTTTGAGTCACTGTAATGTGACTCAAACCAGGTCCCCACAGTAGGAGTTATAACTGTGATTTGAATAAGTGACTTAAACACCAACAACTGTTAATCATTTTTGACGATCTAATAAAATGACACTCAAGATTCGTATCGTTAAAAAGTCTTTCCAATTGCTCTTGATCTGCTCCTCATCCGTCCACTGTCACTTTGCACACACCGACTCCACAGATGCTCGGTAGCAAGTGAAGTCAACAGGACAGACGGTGTAAAGACCAGACACTTTTATCTCTGACAACAGAGGGAAGTGCAGGAAGCCGAATGTTGTGACTCCAGTGAAACTGTTAACAAATGCAGCAGCTCGGCTACATGCTACTAAAAGCTGCTAAATATTTCAGAGCATAAGTCAACAACCAGAGCATGCGTTGCTGTTCGCAGGAGCCCCAGTGCTCCGTACGTATGTATGTACCTCACCTGTATTATTAATAATCACTTTTTAGGTTATGAAACTCCGTGGTGTTTTTTGAATAGATGCACGTATTCAACTTCTTCCACTAATACAAAAATAATAATGTCAAAATAATGACTTGTACTCTCCTCACATTGTAGCCATAAATTCGTTTTAGAGCAAAGCAGTTGAATTTGGAAGAGAAACATGATGTTGAGGAAGAACTGAGTCTATGTAGTGTAGCTCTGTTGCCGGCTGTTCAGGGTGGATGTTAGCGCAAACCTACTAAATATTTTAAAGATGTAAAAGTAGTAGTGTCTTCCCCCCCGTATTCTTTCAGCAGTGGTGGGCCAGACGGCAAGAAAACTGCTTCGGAAAATATAAAAATCACTTTAAAAATATGGTTTTCTGCAAAAGACCCACTGCTTGTACTTGGCGCTGCAGGATAAACTGTTGGTGGTTTTCATGTTTCGGGCAGCAACAGCTCGTTTTGTGTGTCAAAAATTATTTTAAATGTAACTCAATGACACCTGGAGTTAAGCAATTAATAAGAAGCTCACAGGCAAAAACATATCTCCCTCTCTCTCTCCCGCTTTCATTCTTTGTTCATAACTGGAAGCTCTCGGCGGAAAAAACGCTGCTCTTTAATTATTTGCAGTCGTGTGTCATTGTGCTAGCAGCTCTATTCACACAGGCGTGCTAAAACAGTTTCAACAGCAACGCAACAAAACAAGAGTGATGGTCTAAAAATGAGTTATCGGATAGATAATCAGCAAACAGGAAATACACAGAGACGCGAGTAACATGTTGCAATAGTGGTGGCATGTGAGCAACAGCCTGAAAGAGCGAGACGCGTTAGTGTCACATGTGCACGGAGGGATTATGAGACAACGGGCCCACGGGCACAGTCACGTAAAAGAACTCCTCCGATTCCTACGTCGAAGAAACACCAGCATGTCTGATTTTTGTTCTGTGTCTGTGGTCATTTCTTTTTTTTTGGTATCATTTTATGTCTTTTTGAAGTTGTGTCTCTTTGTAGTTCTTTTGAACCCCTTTATTCTCATTTCTATCTCTTTAAGATCATGTCGCATCGCTTTGTAGACGTTACACATGTCTTTGTGTATTTTTGCATCGTTTAAGTCGTTTAGCGTCTCTTCGAGGTTGTATTGCTTCTTTTTGTAGACATTTGGCATCTTTGAGGTCGTTTTTCTTTTTGCATCTTTTTGTGGTATGTATTTGTTTTGTGTCTCTTCTAGTCATTTTGTATTTGCATTGGTACATTTTTCTCCCAAGTTCTTCGTTGTTTTAGTGTTTTTGTTTTAGTGACCTTCCACAAAGAAACGTTAACAGTCACTTCCTTACTCCTCTGGCCCCTTCGCGTGTGCCGTGCTGACGTTTGGTATAAGGTCTGACATGATGCACAGAAACACATTAGAGCATATACCCGCTCACACACATGCACGCACAGCCTGAGGCAGACTAGTGGTTAGCATATGTTCATTGTGGTTGAGAAGCAGCAACCTGTTCAGCACCAAGATAACTGACCTCCTCCTGCTTCTCTCTACCGTCCCCTCTAAGCAGCCTAAAGTCTTCTGTGCATGTATGTATGCTGTTGATCCATCATGAGAGCAGCATGTGTCCGCTGTCACCACGTGTCACTCTGTGTGCGTCTAACAGTCAGAACAGCTGCAGCAACACCTCAGGTCCCCAGTCCATGGCCGTCTGAGCCACAGCGAACACAGCCGCCCCGAGCGTGGCAGACAGCCCCCACACTGCCATCTTCACCATCCTGTTCCCCGTCCCCCACAGCTGGCCTCGGTCCCGGGGTAAAGCTGCTTCCATGCCTGAGTGTTGAGAGGCTACGAGCCCAAAACAAGGAGGAGGGGGGGGGTCAGACAACGAGGGGAAGAGACATGGAGGGGTCAAGAGGTTTCAGATCGCGCGAAGCTAAACCAAAGGAGGCTCAAGCTGCATTTTGTTATTGGGACTGGAAACAAACCGGGGGGGTCAAGGAAAGTCAAAAACAATTGGAGTAGAGACAAGGAGGGGTCAAAATATCACAATCCATTAAATATAACAACAACCAATTCTGCACCACTTAAACTAATAACAGCAGCACTTAATTAACCTGAAGGCTAAACGGGTAACGACTTTACTTCAAGTTGTAAAGATCAGCGTTTGTTGAAGATGTTTGAGATGCTGTTTCATACTGAGAAGTGTTTCTGTTATTTTGCCCACCCACTTATATGAATGAGATTAGATTAAATATTGGATTCACATCTAAATATAAAGAAATAAATGAAAGTTAAAACCACCCAGTTCTAAAACAGCAGAATTAACCACAAACTGAATATAAGAATCTTAATGGAAGTTGGATTAATTTCAGAGCCGTTTTATTAAACTACATTAGTTAAAGCTAAAAGGACCAAATACAGATTGAAAAGTCCCTGGAGCAGAGTAGCTCTTTAATTAGGTAGAATAAAAAAAAAAGAAAAAGACTATTGTGTTATCTGTCACAGTGAACACATGATCGAATATTGTTCTTAACAGTACGTGAAAGCTTTTGTCTTCTGCATCATGTGCGGTTTGTGCATGCTGTGTATTCTGTGAATCCCTTCTGCTTAGTTAAAAAAAAAAAAAGGGACAATGAAAGTTAATTAACATTATCAGATTTAACCACTCGGGCAAATTCCATGCGAGTATACGCAACTTAAATCCTGAAAAGTAAAAGAATCTATCTTAAAAAGAGTATTTTAAAAAGCGATTATTCTGCTGCTATACTACATTATACACATACATTGAAATGCAAACTACAAACAGTATCTGTGAGAGTCTATGAGTCTGAAGATGTACATGCCACCTTGTCTGTCAGGTTTGTTGACTCACAATTCATCGTCTGCCACAGTGAAATCAGGAAATGCCATATATTCACCCTCTGTCTTTCCGTTTTGCGTTTCGTCTTAGATGCTGCTAATTGAATTTTGATGAAACCGCAAAGAACGGCGTGCATCAGTTTTAATATGACCACCGTTTGGCCTGAGGGAAATTCCACGACACACTTTTGATTACTCGTACATCCCAGACAACGTGTCAGGTGCCGCTAATCAGATTTCCCCAAAACCTATACGGGAATGATGCATCTCTTTGTTCTCTTCTGGCATATTTTAATGTGCACTTGATTGGTCTGATGGGGGTGCTACAACAGTTGTTTACTTGTTATTGATTGGCCCAAAGGCAGCGTTTGTGGGGGGATGACATATTTACTGTTGCCTGGTTTGGAAGAATTGTTCTCCCATGTAGAGCATCAAAAAGCCAAGACGTGCGGATCCATCGAAAGATTTCGATCAGGTAGAAATGTTTGTTTTCTAAAAATCTCACAATAAATATTCATCTTTTTCCCCCCAACTTCATAGAGAACCTGAAAAGAATTCACGCTTTTCTTCACTCATCTACTGAAGTATGTGGGGATTCCTTCTTCGGAGTCAGTAATAGGATTACAGTTATTTTTACCTTGTCTGGAGGTGGAGGAGCCCTGGGCCCTGGTGAGGCGTTGGAGAACAGAGTCTGGCCTCTGGTGCAGAGTCGAGAGCTGAAACGCTTGGAAGGTGCTGATGGACAGACTAGAGAGGGAGAGAAAAGAGGCGGGGGGAGAGGATGAAAGAGAGGAAGAAGGGAGAATGTCTAAGGCGAAGCACTAACAGAGGGAATTAAATGAGGTGATGGACGTCAATTAAAGTGACGGATCAAGACAGGTGAGGAAGAGAGTTAGAGGCGATTTGAGAAAAGTGCTAATGCAGTAGCTCTTGTGTATTGGGAGCTGTGCATTATTAGACATCGGTATCTTTCAGTGCCAGTCAGTCGAATCCCCTTGTCAGTGATGTCACTTCCTGCCCTGAACAATGACTGTAAGTAACACTGAAGGACACTGACAGGGAGAGAGAGAGACAATGAGAGACTATGGGAAGAGAGAGAGAGAGTAGTTGTGTCTCTATTTTTGCTTTACACACACACACTAAGGTTTGAGTGTGTAACCAGCACTACAAAATCCTGATCGATGTGTTTTTCTAGCACCCCCTCTTGGTTACTGAGGACATTGCATTACACCACCTAAGGCCAACATACTTTTAGTTTAAATTATTGGTCACTAGTGAAAGTACAGGGGCATTTATTATTGCAAAGTGTTTGAAGGTGACGTGATGAATATGATAAATAAATATTGATGTTATTTTAATCTAACCCTTATAGTTTTACTGGTTTTAAGCCTGGAGTCTTTATATGACGCCCTGTGTGTTTATCAAGCAGTATTATCATTTATATTAACCATTTTCATTTCAGTAATTGCCTCCTCACCTCTTGCGAGATTGCAGTGCTGCCCGCTTGGCCAGTAATGATGGCGGGTACTGGCTGAAAAGTTCCTGCGACCGAGGGATGAGAAGTTCATATGGGAGGTCCTGAGGGATGCGCGACAGGAGGTGGTGGACCATGGCCATGTCGCACTCCGTCCGCTTCACCTCCTTCTCTCTGTGCAACACAATCTGAGGAGGAGAGGATGAGGAGTTAAACGTTTTCACCCGGAGGTACGAGAATGTGGTCAGATATGAATTACAGTCTACATGTTGTACTTTGGCTGTTTTCAGTTCCACTTGTGAGGCAGAGCAAGTGCACAGCGGTGAGACAGGCACATGAAGAGTTAACAACCCCCCCCATGCTGTGCGCTGTACTCAGCCTTGGAGGAAACATGAACTACATTCTGCTTTGTTGTTTCACACACTTCAAACAGAGCACTCCCTCTGCCCAGCCTCTAAACACACACAAACACACACACACACACTAACACATTTGCAAACAAACAAAATGTACACAATACTAAACATACTCAAAACCCCTCATGTAAATAAAAGGGGCCTCATCAAACACAAATATACAGCGAAAACAACTAAAAAGACACATGTACACACACAAAATAAATGAGTTTCACGAGCACACGTGCACACGGACTGTATGTAAAGATGGCGGAGAAAAGTGTATTTCATGTGTACTTTGACTTTTATTTTGGTCCATATCCCATTCACTAACATGGAAGAGACAGGGTTTATGACCTATACTGCAGCCAGCCACCAGATGGCAATCAAAATGCTTTGGCTTCCCTTTCGGGGAGCTGTCATGTCGTCCATCTTTATTTACAGTGTCTGATTCACATACGACTGCACCAAGCAGTAATTATGAACGAGTGTCAGACTGAAGACTCTACTCCAGAGTGAGAAAACAACAGAAACATGAAAAAAACACTTTGACTTTGTCATCTGTTTCTCCTCCTTCTCCATCAAATATCATTCTGCTTCCTCCTTTTTCCTCTTTCTACCTCTCCCTCCATCCCTCCATCATTCTGTACCCTTCTTTCACTCTCTCTCTCTCTCTCTCTCTCATCTGTTCATTAGGAGGTATCTAATTAACTAGTCCAGTGACTTCACAGTGCTCTGCCTCACTCTGTGAATGAGTGTGTGTGTGTGTGTGTGTGTGTGTGTGTGTGTCTGGATTTCTGTCAAAACAAAGCCCCTGCCTCTTGCCCATTTGCGGTCAGCTTGTCATCTTACCGTGGCAGCCAGGTAGATGGGCATCAGAGGGTGTGATGCCAGGAAGAAGTCGTAGAGTCGGAGTGTGTGTTTGAACTCGGACAGGACGTGGCCGTACCATGTGATGAGCCAGGAAAGTGCAAAGATGGTTCCCACCTCCGCTCTACAAGAAAAGGCAAAGACCACTGATGTTTAAAGACAGTCTGACATGATATTCTTATAGAAACCCTTATATGTCTGTTTTTAAAATGTTGTCCAGTCTTTCCTTTATATCTCATCTTTACTCAAAACGATGTAGATTCTTTTTTAAATTGTTGCAATTCAGCCACACAACTCAGTGATGAGCTTTCTGTGAAACAAGCAGAGGAAGATCAGCACTTTGCTGCCCTCTAGTGGTTTTTCCATTACATCACCTTCCTTTTAGCAGACAGGTTCATCCAAAGTGACTTCAAATAAGTCTCAGAATTGACAGGAACAAAACTAGCTGCAAGTAAAAAAATCTAAAGGTGTATCTCTTACAAAAACAACTAAAAGTGTGCTTAGTGTTTTAAGAAATTAGATGTATGCAAGTGCTGATATCCACAGGTATCATCAACAGTGCAATTTACTAAATGGTGTCTTTTGTGTACCTGATCATGAAGTCATGCAGCTCTGCATCGACTTGCTCCAGTATAGGCATCAGGTAGTTTAGAATGTGTTTAGTACTGTCCATGGTAGGATCCATGAAATCCCTGCACACAGACAAGAGAGACAGAAGTTATATGAATAAAATAACTTGGCATTTTAAAAAAAATCGAAAATTGAAGAGATTCTGGAAAAATGTACAACCTGAGGTGATAATTGGAGAGTGTGTCCAACATGGCAAAGGCCATTCGCTCCCCAACAACCAGCAGGAGAGTGACGGCCACGTCATGGTAGCCCTGGTAGTAATGGAGCTGAGGGTTACGTTTCAAAACCTTCAGTATGATGTCGATCAGCTGCTCCTGGAGCACGGCTCTCTCGGCGGCCGGCATTCCTGAGGATCAGCAGGTTCAACCACAGACAATCTAGTTAAACATGGTTCTCTCAGAGACTGATAAAGCCTGGGCAGCCACACAAGGGAAGAACTTCATGAAAACACTACGTAACTTTTTCATAACAGTGTTTTGCAATTCAAGTTCTTTATGACCATCACCCCTCTCCTGTATTTTCTGTGTATTTTGTGCAACGACAACAGATTCTAACAAAAAACCTGAGAAACGCTTGTACTTGCAGATTTTGCATTTGTGTAATGTTTAATAGAAGAACAGATATTAGAAGAATGTATGAACAGATGTGGTTCTCGTGGTTTAACTAACTTTACGAGAGTTGCAGAAGGAACTGAAATAATTATGGCTTCCCCCACATGTGTGACTGGGCAAATGGTCACGGCAGGGGTTACTTAGTGTGTCTGAAGTAGATGGGTGAGGGGGATCTCTGTATTGTATACAGGACTGGGGTCTGTTGTCTTGTAAACAAACATAAGGGATCTCAGAGACAGATTGTCAGAGATGGAGACAGGATGTCTACCCACCCTGAGCAGACATATAATTGTAGTTGTTCTCCTACGCTCTGGGCTCATTCCATACACGTTACACTAGGTGCTGTGTGGGCTGAGTCCACCTGCAGGTGTTAGAATTGAACTCACCGAGAGACAATGTTATAATTGTGTATTATTAAACAGAAATTGCCACCACACGCTTGTGTTCATCACAGTTAATCATGTCTTTGGCAGCATTGTGGAAAGTTCAGCACACATTATTAATCCCAATCTGGCTGCTGACGTCCAGGGTTTTATACGGGCTGCTTGTGGCATTAAAACACAAGTTCCTTGTACAACATGTGTATAAATATCCATTGTAAATATATTTTTCATATTCAGATTTGTTGAACTCAAAATTAACTAAATTAAGGATTTAATATGTTTAATCAAGCTTTCCCTCATTTCCTGCTGTTTTTCTTTATTTCGGCCAATTTATCCCAAAATCCACAACTAACTGATTAAATCGACTCCCTCACATTTACGTAAGATACTTTTCTCTGTTGCTTCCCTTACTGACACCACAGGCTTTCTTCAGACACAAAAGTCAAGCCCTGGAGGAGCTCTCGGCTGATTAATTATTAACCTTTGCCAGATATCTGCATATTGCTGTGAGTACAGGGGGTACAGTGTGATAAATGGCACTGTGTGCTATGCTGCTATCTTTAGAGATTGCACACACATGGACACAGAGACACACACCTTTAGGGAACCGCTTCATGGATCTCCTGACATCCAGGAGCACCTGGTTGTAGTCTTTGTGGTTTTCCCTCACATCTCGACCTGCAACAGAAGAAACGCTGCTATGATAACTGTAACTACTACCTGCAGAAACAGTAGTATATTGTAGTATTCTGACAACCAGTGTATATTTATATCAATCAACCACTAACCAGGTTTGTGTGGAAGATCATAGACGTTGATGTTCAGTAGTTTGGGCCAAACTTTCCTCCTGAGCTCATCAGTGAGGAGTCCACCTTTACTGCCTGCTGTTCTCCTCAGGGTCTCAATGTCGACTGGATCACTGCACAATGAAAAGTCATGATTGGAAAATATTGCACAACCTTAAAGTCGGGCCATTAAGCAAAAAGACTTAAACCTTGACTTGCTTTTGTCAAATTCAGTTGCTCTGTTCCCTCTAAATCTTTCTGACACTGTAGCATCTGTCCTGAACCTCCAATAGATCACGTGTCCACTTGTTTAAGGTGAATCGACAGACAAAACTATTGTTTTTATATTGCTCAGCTGATTGTAAGACGTGTGTTATGTGATTGCGTTGATCTTGTTCTCCTCTTTGTGAGCTTTCCTGCGCCATTTCACATATCATCTCACGTGCCTCCTCCTCATGATCCCCATCGCACTATTCCTCTGGGCACGTGTGAGTAATCTTCATGTGTGAAATTAGCTTAGCAGGGAGCTATGAAGGTCACTGTGCAGCGGAGAAATGACATGCCATCTAATTGTGGAACGGCGAGTTGGACGAGCGGAGGGAGAAGCATTTCCAGTTGGGAAAAACACAATGAGGCCTGTTGCTCAGGTGCCAAAGGAAACATGAAAACCTATTTGTATTCTAAAAAACTGTGTTTTAAGGACATTTTGGGGGGAAATCTATTGATTGATGACAACATTATATTAACTGGGTAAATCTTAACACCCAATGTGTTGTGTACACTGAATATGTGTTTAAAAGGTGTTGTATTTCAGCGCTAGAACACCGTATTAATTTTTTATATATTAAAGAGTCTTTCTTCATCAAAATCAGATGACCTCAATTACCTGTCAAATAGCTCAATAATGTGTAACTAGAGCAGTTCTAAATTAGAAAATAAAATTAGCTTTAAAAGGGTTTAAAAATAAAATGACCTCTCACATGGCGTACAGAGCAGAACAAAGAATCAGTGTGCTTAATGGTCAAGCTGTAAAAGAAAATAAGATTATAACCTGATCAAAGCCTGATGGATCTCAGCCAACTTCTGTTTCCTCCCACAATCTGCTTCTGTAAAGGAGGGACAAGGATGAGAGGATGACAGATATCAAATAGGGTGAAAAAAGCAGGGATGATGAAGAGGGAAGGAGACAATGGAGGGATGAAAGAAAGAAAGAGAGAAGATAGAGGGAGGGGAGACAGAAGAGGGGGAACAAGAAGAGAGGATGAGGGACAGGGAGAGTAACGATGAAAGAGAAGAAGTAACAGACTCTAGGAATTATCTGAATTAAACACAAAAAGACAAATGCACTCATTAGTAAACCTGCAGGCTTATTTTTATGCCCAAATGATTTGCTTATTATTTTCTTGGTAAATAAATTCATTATTTGGCATTAGGGCGGGGCAATGTAATGATATCAGTAATTATAGCACCATAAAGTGAATAAATAACAATACGACCAAGGTTGTTATTATATATATATTAAAATATAAAGGGTATATACAGAAACAGAAACCACAACCTTCATTCAGGAAGGATCATATGGGTCATTTAAAAAAAAAAAAGAAGCATATATTTGCATGTTAAAATGCTGCAACCTACATTTTTGGCCATTTTATCAAAGCATTAATCAAAACTATTTCTAAATCATCGTTTGTTGACTGCATTTAATGAAACTTTGACAAGTCCTTTCAGCTCGATCCAGAAGTGCATAGTGTCAAGATCTGGAACAAACAAACTAGTTCAACTGTTGAATAAAGAAATTTGGATGAGATTCAAAACACGAGTTGAAGTGTTTTGAACGTCCAAACAAAACCCCAGTGTCTAAAGATGAAACCAGTGAGAACAGTTGTCTCTCGGCTGAAAGAGAAGAAGGATAGTTTCCATCTGTTCAGCTTTAAGTGTCCATGTTGGATCTGACAGACAGGCTGTCCCCACAGAGGCTGTCCCCACACAGGCTGTCCCCACAGAGGCTGCCACGCAGGCACCACCTGTGGATGTGTGGTGTTTCAGTTTCCTCTCACAAACACTGGTGTACAGATTGGATGCAGGTTAGAAACACGCAGCAGGTGATCGGTGTCGCTCTGTGTCAGCAGGCTGCACTAATAGTATTAAGTTCTCTGACATGTTAAACACATGGTTTACACTCTGACCCAGTTTCTGTCTGTGCAGACACTCGATGGAGATGTATAAATACACAGGCGGGTTATAACGAGAGAGGTTTGGTTTGTGTAACTTCTCTGAATTCACATTTATTTCACCTTTATTAACTACTCAGCTGCTTTATTGGTGTGTTTGACTCACCCTTCGAGGCAGATCCATTCCCATTCTCCGCAAACCCCGCGTCTGGTTTCTTCCTCTTGAGCCTTTTCATCCCTTTCTAAAAACTGACCGCCGGAGAAGTAAGTTCGCGTCGCGTCATGGACGGAGAATGAAAACTGTGTTATTTAACAGATAAAAACACCATAAACACACCAGACTGAGCCCAGCTGCCTGATACAGGAAGCAGCTGGAAGTGTCACCAGCCCGGCGCGCTGCAATTGGTCGAAAATCACACGTGACGCAGCGCACGCATGCTATTGGCTTTCCTCCGACTCGAGCTGCAAATTGTTCATACACGTATACAGCTGCTGGTTATTCTTTAAAAGTATTTATTAGCACTTTTTTCAACAAAGTTACAGAGTAAAAATACTTTAAAAATAAATTGAAACACTTAGACACTCTGGCTTCACTTTAGTGAGCTGTCATGGATCCAGTTTATGTTTCTGATATGTGTTTGGTAACCTTTATCATATTCATTATCCTTGCTTGGAAACCAGATGGAAATTGACATGGTTTACAGATGTGTTATATCAAAAATAAATAAAACATTGATGTCTCTGCAATGATCCTTATGACTCAGCATTATTTTGTCTAATGCTCTCGGCCTAGATTGTTGCTGATCCAGCCCTTTTCACCAGTTTGAACATCTGTAATGACGACAATGCAACTCATAAAGTCCAGTTTTCCACTTTTTCTATTATTATTATTATAATCCAACAGTTCTCCTCTTCCTAGTCACTACTGCGAGTTCTCGCGATACTCAGGATACTAGCAATAGACATTTAGGCTAAAAACATGGTGTAAATGATGCTGTTTCAAATCAGATTTGAATGTGGTGGTTTACGGACACTTGGATGACACCACAGAAGCAGTGTGGAGGTATTTTATGTTTGTTTATGTTTTTTTTTGTATGTTTGAAGAAGTGGTCTCCATCTGTTTACCCCTAAGGACTCAACCACTTCACCCACCCCTCCATCATAGTGGTGGGTAAATAATGAGTGCATTTTCATTTTTGGGTGAACTATCCCTTTAAGAGAATTAATACTAAATGTAAAATAAAGATTTAAAATTAAATTGTGGGATTTTCCACCAGCAGAATGTTGTTGTCACGTCATAGTCCTGCAACAATGACGTCATTACCAGTGTAAAGAAAATACACCGTAATAAGTATCTGAAAGCTTTTTATTTTGCCCATGAGTTTAATATATACATTTATAATATATATTTTAAAAATATCTATTCAGTGAAGTAGGGGTTAGTGTCTGAGGTTCGGATTTTACAATGGCCGAAGATATGAGCAGGAAATCCCACTATTGTGAAGCTGATCCGGAACTTGTGCAAACCTGGCAACCCTGCTGTCAAACTGCACCTTGAGCGGATGAAGCTCCTCCAGCGGAGTCACCGCTGACTCACCGGCTCTCCCCGCTCCGCACACGCTTCATATCAGGCTGAGCAGCGATGAGAGGCGGGCAGATGTGAGACGGCAGCCGCAGGAATGAGCGACAGAGCCGATGCGAGAGGGCCCGTATCCCGCCGGAGGAGGACGACCATCTCCGGTGCTGCTGCTGCTGCTGCTGCTGCCGGCGGCGGCGGAGCGGCGGCGGCGGCGGGGAGGCAAGCCAACGGCAGCAAGTTGCACGACGCGGGGGAGAAACCTCGGCAGCATCCGGCTAAATCCAAAACACAGGACGAGCTGCAGGGACGCGCGGGGGACAGCAGAGCGGTGTCCCGGCAGCAGCTCCCCGACAGCCCGAGGAAAGAGAGGAGTGAAGTGGAGGCTATCAGCGAGAGACTCAGGTAAACGGGGATTTGAAAACAATACCAAGTTATCCTCCATTTCTCAGGTTTCACGGATCTGTCACCAATTAGCTCCTCTGGGATTAAACGGTCCAAACATGACAAGTGCAGCTATGGTGGCTTTTGATTTATTGTCAGTATCACGTGGAAAGAGAAGCAAGAGCTGTAAGCTAATGTGCAATATCACTTCATTTCCAATATCACTTCATTTATAATATCACTTCATTTCTAATATCACTTCATTTCTAATATCACTTCAATACCATTTCATTTTTAATATCACTTCAATATCCCTGAATGTGCAACATCACTTCATGTCATATATCACGTCAATAGCACTTCATGTGTATTTATATATCCATTATCATGTACTATATTATATTAATATAATTTGCAATATTAGTTGTGTTATCTCATGTGAGATATCACCTCCACTATTATCTTGTACAGTATTGCAATATCAGAGTCATTATCATGTGCAATACTTCTCACGCTTCTCATTTGTCATTTCCAGTACTACTTCATCTATTTACATTTTTTAGTCTAGTTTTAGTAGTTTTTCCTTCCTATTTGTATGTTTTTTTTTAGCTTAACTTATATATATATATATATATATATATATATATATATATATATATATATATATATATATATTAAGGCACTGATCCTCTTACTCCTCATTACACTTGATATTTGTATACTTTGCCTATTGTTACATTGTTATGTTATTCTTTGTTCTGGCACAAGAATGCCCTTGCAACCAAGAAGCTGAAATGAAGCGATTGTAGTACTACTGCTTCGAGATGAGTAGTGTCACTTCCTGAACTCTACAGTTACTGACAAACAACATTGGCATGTGCTTTTGCAATAATGTGACTACATCTCTATCGGCACGTTCTGCTGCTGGTCTTGCTCAATGAACCCGTCAGCTCTTCCCTCTGACTTTCTATTATTTCGGTCTTCTTACTTCTTTTTTCGAATTCTCCCTCCTTCTTACTGTAACGTTCCTTCCTTCCCGCTCTCCTCTCCTTTATCGTTAGTCTCCTCTCTGTTTCTGCTCTGTCACGTATTGGCTGTGTAAAGGTTATTGCCTAACCTCAGTTTTAACACTGTAAAAAATACTTTGACCAAAATTTTCACAATTTTTCATTGTCTGCTGCAACATCGTGTGATTCATTCATTTCAAATAAATGTTATAAACTAAGTTGCTTCACAAGTTGCTTAATAATCCAGTTTTCGGGGTTTCTTCATTGACCCTTTGACGGCAGGTAAATTAAAGTAAATGCATCAAACCAGAAACACAAAAATTCGAAAAACACACAAAGTATAAAAAATATACAACTAATAAAAAGGACAAGAAACCATAGAAAAAATATTTATACTAAAATATTTTACAGAACTATGAATGTACATTAGTCTGGTGAATTTGTATTATTTTAAGAAGATATGGTGATTATGAGCTGACCTCTGGGTGAATTAATGTTGTGTAAAAGATATGAATTATACAGCCTCCTCAAATTCAAACCACTTAAATTTTAAGTCAATGCGTCTGGTTTCTTCACAGTGGTATTTCTAAGTATTTGTGATTTCAACAAACAGTCCCAAGTTTCTTAACTGAGGTTTGAAAGTTACTAATTTGCACAGCGATCTAATCCCTGAGGTCGTGATTATGCAAAGGTCAGGAACCCAGAGGTCTTCAGTAAAACCTGTGCGCTCTGTGTTTTCCTGCAGCTGTCACGTCCTGCAGGAGTCTCTCTTGAGCTCGGCCAGTGGCTACAGCAACTACCGGGGAATCCTCAACTGGTGTGTTGTCATGCTGGTGAGTAAAATGTCCATTTAGTCCTTTTTGTTCTTTGACTTCCAAAACTGCACACCATCAGCAATGTAAACCCTGACACGGCAGAATATTGTTTATGTGTTTATGAGACTAGAAATGAATCACACATCTGTACATATATACCTCAGATTTTAAACAGCAAAGCATTCAACAAACTGTCTTGTGTTTCTTAGTTGAGGTTTGAGAGTTTCCAGTTTGCACAGTGATTTAATCCGAGAGATCATCACTATGCGAATCAGGAGGGTGATAAGGAGCTGGAACTACCCAGAAGTCATCAGGAAAACTATTGTTTACATGAGATCATTCTGTAACTAATCATAATGAGGCTTGACTCCTCCTGCAGCTGGTTTCCGTTCCGTCACATCTCAGGCCTTTTGCTGCTTGTCCTCCCCAATTCATGCTTCTACTGTCATATCAACAGAGGTGAAATGCCCCAAAAAATACAGAGGAGTTTAAATCCACTATTAACTCTCTGGGTTCTTCAACTTTCACACAAGAGCCCAAACCAGTCTAAACTTGAAAGGAATAATAATGATGACATCTAAATCTCTGCTAGAGCAAAGTGAAAGAATTCCTGGATCCGCTCCAGAATATAATGGGATCCTCTTTGGTCATGCCACACTCCTCCATAAAACTTCATTGAAACCGGGTCCGTAGTTTTTGAGTAACCTGCTGACAGAGACACAAATAAAACACACAGGATATAACACCACTTCGCACAACAACACATTTGAGCAGGCGGCTGCTTTAACCACTAAAGTAACTCCACTTCCTCCTGGGACTCGGGATTAGTTGAATCTGTTACAGCGACTTTCTGTAGCACAGAAAGCTCGTGGCGTGTCTCTGTGTGTTTAAGTGTGAGGAGTCTGATAAGTTGCTTTTGTTGTGTTGTCACAGTTCACACCAGCACATTAACCACATATGTAAGTCAGCAGTTGCTTTTGTTTTGTCCTTGTTTGACATTTCCCATATTGAAATGTAAATGGAGAGTTGCTTAATTTATTGCTCTATATTTCAGCTTCGGGGTCAGTTTGGGTTACCTGGAAATGTCCCTCTTGGAAATGCTGCAAAAGCACTTTGGTGGTCAGGGCAGTTAATTTTCATTTCTACAATTCAGATCAATGGGGTTGATGAGTTTCAGCATGATCTCAGGTTACAGTTTGCTTTGTGAGATGGACTTTCCCTCCGATAAGGAGTAGACATTTTGCGTGTGTATCAAGGGTGAATTAGAATCCACAACAGTTCATGCTCACAAATATTTGCTGTAACAAGCTCAGAGGAATCTCTGAGAAAATAAACCAAAAATAGCTCCTTCCCATATGCAGCCACGCTGTTGCAGATGCAAAGGGGAATAGGTGAACTTCAGGATTCACTGTAGACTCCATGAGAAGTGAGATTCTGATTTTGGCTGCTTCAATCTCGCGTCAGACGCAGAACTCCACAGTCTCAGATGAAGTTGCAACACTCATGTGTCCGGGGCTGAGGTCACTTAAGGACAATAAGGCCTTCCTCAGAGATATAGACTGTCTGCCCTGTTCCAGTGGCTTGTGTGTGTGTGTGTGTGTGTGTGTGTGTGTGTGTGTGTGTGTGTGTGTGTGTGTTTGTGCATGTCTATCTGTAGTTTTGAGGGGCCAATTTTGATTCAATACAATCATTGTGAGGACATTTCAGCGGGTCCTCCCAAATTCAATGGGCTGTTTGAGGGTTGAGACTTGGTTTTCGGGTTAGGGTTAGAACTAGGTTAGGGGCCAAGGAATGCATTATGTTTATGAGTGTCCTCACAACTACAGAGAGACGTGCATGTGTGCATGTGTGCATGTGTGCATGTGTGTGTGCCCAAATATCCTGTTAGCCGCAATCCTACTGAATTTGAAATGGATCCGACTATAAATAGAGCAGGTTACTGTCTGCATGTCGTGAACTTGTGTTAGTGTGTTTGTAATCTATTTTTGGGTGATTGATTAGCTTTTGAATCAAGCCTCATTTTGCAGCTTTAATTAATTAATGACAGGATTAATCTCAGCTTTGAAAGTTTATATCTCTGTGACGACCACATTCTCCCCTCGTGGCCACTAGGGGCCCGGGTCAGACAGTTTTGGGAATAGACGCAAGGGCTTGAGGTGGAACCACTGGGTCTTGTGTTTCTGGGTCTGTGTGCCCCAGGTGCATGTCTCTCCAGATAAGAGATTAGTCGTGATATTTAAACTCCTTCTTCTTTACAGCCTGAATAGTTACAGATATTACTCATGGTTACAATTAATACACAACCTTAGAGTGTAAGAAATAGAAACTCCGGCTTTGTGTCTCTGGGATTTTGCCACGTGTTAACAAGGGAATTTATAAGTGACTTAAACCTTATCTGAGGGATCTATTGGCAGAAATTGAATTCACTATATCCGTCATTATCTTTTCATTAGTGTATAATCATTGAAATTGAGAAGCATTTTATTTCCATTTGCTTAGAATGATCCCTTCATATCTACAAGAGCTGCACATGGTTCAGTTTTACCTAGATTAGCAGATATTTGGAATACGACACGGTGTGAGAAAGAAATCATCCCAGGATGCAAACCACTGGTGCTTCTGCAGCTTCATATCACTGATCCTTCTGGTGTTCGGCCAAATGGACCATGTGTCGAGCTGAAATGACCTCAGGCTGACAGGGCCAGACAAGAGCAAAGCAAAAACTTCACACAGCCAGCTGCAATTCAGTTTCAGAGCATGAAACAAAACACTTAAAGCAGACCATGTGAAAATGAATTGGTAGAAAGACCAAGAAAATGTTTTCTTGGTCTTTCTACAATATTTTTTAGATCATGAGTCTAAATGACCGATTGGTTATGAAAACCTTTAACAAAATGTGAAACTTTCGACACAATCATATCAGTGCGGTTGTATATTCACAGATGATTTTTGGCATGTGCATATACATGTGACATTTTTTTATTACTGGAATACTGTTGTCTGAAATGATTGTTCTTTTATCAGCATATTATTACTTAGGGCATTGTAAATGATAAAAAAATTGCATTCTATGCTGTAAAAAGTGACTCAACAAAGAAAAGAAAATTGTATTTTTTAAAATAATTCATATATTGAGATTTGACCTAAAACTAAGCACGCAGGTCACAGTTGTCTCTCTGCATGTTAGGTTTATATTTCTGAACACAAAGGAACCTACATAAACACAGTTTTATAAATACAATGGATAATACTGACTTTTAAATAATTTCATACAGCTTTCTTAACTGCAGCTAATAGTTTAAAACTGGACAGAAATGCTTCTACAGCCTTGGTTCACTTCATTCCCTGCAGACGTGTCTTTGAGCAAGAAACTGAACTCCTGCCAACTCCCTGTGTGCTGCTCTGAACTTTGAACTCTGACCTTCCTGTGAACGGGGACGAGAGAACAGACACAATTTTGCCATTTTCAATGTTGCGCAGTTAGACGTTGCAATGTTATACGTGACGCTTCTCTTGTGCCCAGGCTGAAGGTTACGCTCAGTGGTTCAGGCGACATTCATAGTTGGATTAAAAATCACATCGCGGCGGAACCTTGGCAGACGAGTGTGGAACAATAACCTTCTCATGTATCACTGTCGTCATTATCTGGACTGTGTCTTAAACTCATAAAACTTACTGCCATAAAAATGATCTAAGAAATGTGTATATACTATACACATGCATGTTGCCCCTCTGTATGTTGAGTGCAGATCAGTGTGAGCTCAGATAAATGATGACTGAGATAAAGCTGGACCCCGGACCTTGTACTATAAAACATAATATAATAATAAACTTTTCAGCAGAGGGTGCAGCAGCAGGTTGGAACAGGAATCGAGGTTTGATGGTAACAGGAACGTGTGGCTAAGTTTAGGCAGGAAGCTCATCTGATCTTCATATCAGATACAAACAGGCACGGTGCCCCTCTCCAGACGCTTTCTTCCACGTTTTAACTGTTGAACGGCACCAGATCGTTCCTATTCCTGTTCAAGACATTTAAATCTGCAGATCAGTCATGAGCCGAGCTCTGTGCGAAGAAAACGATCAGCCAGATTTATCACTAAGCATTTTTAGCCTGTAAACAAAGGCCAGATTCAGTGAATGGCCACTTACATGACAACCTTACACTCAAGCATGTTATATACCTATAGACGGCTAAAAAGTAAAAAGCAAAGGCAGCACATTAACCGTGCAAAATGTTTTTTTAACAAATATATATATTATAAAATATAAAAACATGTCAATATTTTTCTCTATTCAACAAATATTTTAGGAACGACTCCAACAAGTGAACTTCTGGCACTAAAGTTCACTTGTACTAAAAGATAAACTGATAATATTTTCGTGGTCGAAGGTCAAAGATTAACTTCACAGTGACCTAATTTTCTTGTGAACACGATACATCAGGAACAACCATAGTGAGGTCAAAGGTCACTGTGACCTCTAAAGCTCTTTTGTTGTCCTTGTGAATACCTCATGCGAACCCTTTCAAATTTGAAACACATTTTGACTTAGACTCACAGATTAACTGATTCGATCTGGGAGGTCAAAGGTAAAGGGAACGGTGGCCTCACAAAAATGTTTTTGATATCTCAAGTCTGCAACTGCACCAGTTGGCAGGCGGGGGGGGGGGGGGGGGGGGGTAATTCTATTTAAAATGTATCTTGTATGATTCTAGTTGTGACTGTGAATGATTCTCTTGTGGCTCTTGTGTCGTCTCTTCCAGGTGCTGAGTAATGCACGTCTCTTCTTGGAGAACATTATAAAGTGAGTAATCAGCTGAACCATTACCTGACTCCACCAGACTCGTACCTACACACAACATAACAATTTAATAATATACATTTATCTGAACCCCTCAAGACTTATTCTGACAGTACCATTTAAAAAAATTATGCCTTGTGGGATCAATAACTTAAATTCTCTCTCTCCTCATCCAGGTATGGCATCTTGGTCGACCCTATCCAGGTGGTGTCTCTCTTCTTAAAGGACCCCTATAGCTGGCCAGCGGCTTGCCTGATCATTGGTACAGACCTTATATTTTACTACATCAATATTATGTAAATATATTGTGAATGACTTTGAGCCTGTTCATGTTGAACTGACAAACAAGTGCTGTGTCTTTATCACCTTTACTTACATCTAGTTAATCAGATTGCACATTGTTCGCTCAGCTAATATAGTATGTTCTGATGCAATGTAATAAACTTAACATCATCAGTTTGTGTTGCTGTAGTAAAACAAATTTAAAAGATTCTATGTTCTGTGTTTCAGCATCGAATGTGTGCATTTTAGTCGCCCTGTACACAGAGAGACGTCTGGCTGTGGTGAGTCTCCACAGGGATTTTCATACTTTATTTGCATATTGGACAAAAACATTTATTTACATCCTGTGATCCAATTCCGGCAAAGTTGAATTATTTCTCCAATTCACAAACATGTTTCTTCTTTTTGATAAAAATGCTGTAAACCTTGACTCCACCTTTGTTTGTCTCCAGAAGACCAAACATTGGCATTGTGACAATATTTGTTCAGGGATTTTCTCAAAATTACGTCTGCACTGTCAGATGAGCTGTAAGAGAATGTGTAGGCTTGTTTTTAACTTTGTCAGTCGTGTAGCTCCCATTTAGGATGTTTGTTTGAAACAGGATCCTGACACTTTCCTTAAGTCTACAATTTAAATTCCACATTCCAGCACCTGCCCTTTTTATACCTGCTCTTAACCTTGATAGGAACAACACCGCTGATCCAGATTAGATTATAAAACAGATGCAGTATTTTATTTTGAAAGAAGTATGAGTCCTCGTGTTGCACAGTGGAGAAACTTTGATTTTCACTCCTTTATCAACTCCTTCTTTCGTCTTTTCAGGGCACCATCTCCGAAACAACGGGACTGATCGTTCACTTTTTTAACCTGATTTCTTTGTTGATCGTTCCTTCAGCCACAGTGCTCTCTGTGACCTCCATCACCCCAGGTACATATAAATAGATACAGGAGATTTATTATATGACATATACATGTAAAGCATCTTTAATAAGAGTGTTAATGTGCATATTTTGATGCTCAGTCAAAAATATGTGTCAGTTGCTTCAGAAATGACAATCAAATGTCAAATGATAAGAGATGTAAAGAGATGCCCTTTCAGCTATATTTTATTGCTCTTAGTCAATAGCTGTGTGTGTGTGTGTGTGTGTGTGTGTGTGTGTGTGTGTGTGTGTGTGTGTGTGTGTGTGTGTGTGTGTGTGCACGTGTCAGTGGGTGGCGTCCTGTCCCTAGCTGTTTACACAGTGCTGCTTCTCAAGCTGTACTCCTACCAAGACACCAACAGGTGGTGTAGAGACATCAGACAAGCCAAAGCCAAAAGACTCACACGATGCTACTCATGTAAGTGCACACACACACACACACACACACACACACACACACACACACACACACGCAGCAAATGTTGAATAATCTCGACCGAGGCCTAGAAACTGCTCATGATCCTGCGAATAAATCACAGAAAGGATTCACACTGACCAGGATGTTAATTTGAGTTGGACCTTTCTGTACTGTTACTACCACCTAGTGGTAAACTTCAGGTTTTAGGCCAAAACACACACAGCTTCAAACCAACAGATACAGATTGTTAATATCTGTCTTTAACAGCTTTAACTCTGTTTGTATTTTGACGTTATTTTAAATCTTGAATACGAATGCAACATGATGACTTCCTGTCTAGACATTGCATGAGTAACCCTTAAAATTCCATCTTCATTTTTCAGGAACAACTGTAGAAAAATATTGTTATTAGAGTCAATAGTGAATTAGCTCATAAGAGACCAGTAGTTTGTTACAGTTTGTATTTGTGTGTTTCTCAGGTCCGTCTGTGGCTCAGTCCAATGGCTCAGCAGTTCACACTCATGTCTCCTACCCAGGCAACCTCACCCACAGAGGTGACGCCATGACGCCTGCAGTGCACAGTTTATAATACAACATTTCAATAATGAACATTATTAATACTCTATTTCTTTGTTTGTCTCCAGACATGTACTACTTTGTGTTTGCCCCGACTCTCTGCTACCAGCTCAACTTCCCACGGTCACCACGAATACGTAAGAGGTTCCTGATGAGGAGACTTTTTGAAATGGTGAGAGGGAACACACACACACACACACACACACACACACACACACACACACACACACACACACACCAGCACAGTTAACGATACAATACGAACCGACTTGCATGCATGTTTTGTGTCAATCATAACTCGCTCTTTCTTGCAGCTTTTCTTCATACAGCTGTTGGTGGGATTGATACAGCAGGTATGTACAATATTTATTTATAACACACAACACAGACAGTCATTCAGAATTTACACCACACACACACACACACACACACACAATAAAACCTTTTTCAAACAAAGTTTATTCCTGAAGCGGCTTTCCAAACCAGTGGAACAAGATGCTTCACAAAATGAAATATAATTGCAAAGATAGCAAATCACATCATCAGCCAAACAATGACATATAAATATAAAAACGATACAAACTACTGGAATCAAAGTCTTTTCACATTTAAACAACATGAATTTTGTGTCTTTCAGTGGATGGTTCCCACTATACAGAACTCAATGAAACCATTCCAGGTGAGTACTGTGTATACACACACTTAACCCCTATATGTTGTCAATATATACGCCTTTACTGCAGCCCTGCTAACAACCTCTGGCCTAAATTGAAATCATATACTGTCATTTGAATCGTCTCAGTATCGACAATAATACATACATTTATAACGATTTATAACGTTATATTCTTGTGTCTCTCAGGAGATGGACTTTTCTCGGATGGTGGAGCGCCTGTTGAAATTAGCAGTGAGTATCATCACAGGGTCGAACGGGACAAACATCAATGACCTTTTCATAACTTTAAATAACAAGAAACATATGTTGAGGTAAATCAAGATACAGCACTTCACACATGTGGCTCAGGAGGTTGAGCGTCTTCTAATGAACGTGTGTGTGGAGTATATGAGTTATAGAGAGACGCTGTATGAATTTGTGAAAGTGATTCGAAGTGTAAAGCGATTAAAGTGGCGGTAAAGACTAAAATAGTGGAATTTAAAGTCAGTTTATTATTTCATCACTTGACCTGTCAAAATGGAAAGTAAATGTGTATATCTGATACGAGTAGCAACATGGAAACACACCCACACATCTTTCCCCGATTTCTCCCACTCTCTTCTCCCTCTTCCTCTTCCTCTCCCTCTTCCTCTTCCTCCTCTCCTCCCCCTCTCTTCCTCCCCCTCTCTTCCTCCTCTCCCAGGTCCCTAACCATCTGATATGGTTAATATTCTTCTATTGGTTTTTCCACTCATCTATGAACTTTGTGGCAGAGCTGATGCAGTTTGGAGACAGAGAGTTCTACAGGGACTGGTGGTGAGTACAGATTCCGTACAGTCGAAGTATTTGTTCAGATACAAACACGTTTCATACATTTTAAGATACAAGACATGAAAACAGGCACACGTGCTCCGTTTGTCAGTAATTTGGTAGATTTCTTTTTGCATAACTTAAACTTAAATGCGCAAATGCAAACGATTATGCATGTGCACGAACCATGTGTCACTCATGTATTAAAATAGGCAGCTCGCTCTCAATCTGTGCATTTCTTGTTAATTTTAGGAACTCGGAGACTGTCACCTACTTCTGGGCCAACTGGAACATCCCAGTACACAAGTGGTGTCTCAGGTGAGCACAGTTTAATTTTTTCAACACTGACACCTTGATTGATGTTTTGGCTTTTATCCTCTGTGGTTAAAGTTCTCCGTCGCTGCAATAGATTTTCTGCAGCACCTATCTTATCTTTGAAGTAAAAAGCCAGACAGTGGATACACACAGTGGTGACAGGCCATCGAGATTGAAGAGATAAGGATCAGCAGGATTTATGAGCTGGTCTATGTGTCTTTGTGTGTTCCAGACACTTCTATAAGCCAATGTTGAGGAAGGGGGTCAACAAGCTTCTGGCTCAAACCGCAGTCTTCCTGGTGTCAGCCTTCTTCCACGAGGTAAATCCACGACAACACCAACAACATCCCTCCTATTTATTTATACTGTACTTAATATCTGTGCATTAAAGTGTCTGTTGTGGAGAATTGTTTAAATCAGTAGCAACTCATTAATGTAGTTTAACATGACTGATGTGTTAATTCAAATGTAACTGACTTCCTTAAAGTTCCTTACTCTTGAATGAAATACATCTATTTACTCCTAAAGCGTAAAAAATAAAAAAGATTGCATTAGAGTTTTGATTGTGCATCTTTTTTTCCCTTAATCCTACATTTTAATACACAAATGACTTTGTTATGATAACAATCACTTGTCTTTCCTCTTCAGTACCTGATGAGTGTTCCTCTGAAGATGTTCAGACTCTGGGCCTTTATGGGAATGATGCTTCAGGTGAGACACGTTGAACTGTCCCAAATATCTGTTGTTCCCCTTCTCTCCTCTGCACTCCTTCCCTTACCCTCCCGCACACGTTTGCACAAACCTGTACACGAGCTCATTTTGACCTCTCAGCTTTGACCTCTGCAGGTTCCTCTGGCTTGGTTTGTGGGTCGCTTCCTAAATGGAATCTATGGAAACGCGGCCGTGTGGATCTCCCTCATCATTGGCCAGCCTGTCGCTGTGTTGATGTATGTCCATGACTACTACGTCATTCATTACAGCAGCAGCACATAGTACCGGATCAATGCACACATGCTCTGCCCCACTTTGGTGTGACAACGTGGTGGTCCGCCTCCAGTGTAATAAAAAACCCACCATCCCCACCAGCTGTCATCAGGATGTTTAAACTTTGAACTTAAAGTGAAAAGACATTTGTATTTCTGTTATTGGAATTGATCCCACGTGTGATTTGATCAAAAACAGAAGCAAATGTGTTTTTCTACGTTTTCCCCCAAGTGGCAGATATTGGTGGTCGTCCTGCCTCGGCTTTTAACAATGACTACAGTCAGAGTTTTTACATTAAATCTGTGTATATATGTGCGAATATATATATACACAACACACACACATCCCGCTCTTCGATCCAATGCAGTTGTCAAGTATCACAGATATTTATATTGAAAATATTTGCAAGAAAATGTGAAGAAAGGACCCAATTACCAAAAAAAAGGTTTATAAAAGGTTTTTGTGTAACATGCTACATGTGTTATACACCTCGGAATGATCGGATTTTATGTGCCAAATATTTTTATTTTATACTTTGTATGATTTTATTTGTTGATGCGACTGCAGTTGTATTGTGCCATCTTCAGCTTATTATTTATCTCTTTTGTTAAATGTGAATTATGCAGTTTTGATTTTACTGATCTGAACCAATGGATGTTTTTTTGCACTTTAAAGAGATGCATGCTGTTAAAGCAATAGATTTCTATACATGTTATTGGTTTGTCTGAGGAAAATATGTTGTTTTAATATAATTGTTTGTTCTGTATCATCCTAGATGAGGTTTTGTTTTTTATTAATTCAGTTTGTTTTAAGTAAACATATATAGTTGATTTTCTTTCTTGAGTTGATCATAGAGCTAAAGATACAAGAGCCTGACATCGTTGACAATCTGAATATTGCCACATAAAGGTTGATAAAGGTGCAGCGTTATTTTATTTAACATTTTAATCTGTTAAACACTAAGTGAGTGTACATTTTGAAATCAGACTTTTAATTTTTTCCGAAAATGTTTCCCATGTTTTTCCCTCGTTGAAAAAACACTGTCCACATTCCTTGTTGAAAATTATAAGTGCCTGTCGCTTTAAAACCAGATCGAAAAAAATATATTGACCAACAGTTTATTGTAGAAACAACGAAGAAGCCAAATACTTCAAAAGGAAAGACATTTTTTCTCCATAGCCGATTCACAATGCATTTGTATGTATGGTGTGTTGAAGTATTTGGTAAACTACTTAAAGCTTCCTGTCCTTACTTCAAATTCTGCTCCACGTTTAGCAATACGAACCTTTTTCAAATGTTAATTTCCGACTAGATGTTATTCTGATGGAGTTTTTTTTTTTTAAGACTTGTGTGCAAATCTATGAATCATATAATTGGTATTTCAGTGCACAAATGGCAGCTTTAATATCTTCTAAGTCTGAGCCACCTCTACCAACATGTGATTGAGTGTATGTTCTGTGAGCAGCAGTGAGTGCAGGAGATTTGTTGAGTCTTTGGAGTTCTGTATTAATAAGCTGCCGTCTGGGAGACTTTTCCACATAATACAAATCACATGGCTCAGTGCATTCTTGTTAATTGGGAGGAAAGAAACAATCAAGATTGAAAAGTATACTGGGAAATGTCTGACAGCTCTTAAATTGAACTTTACCAGAAATTTTCCATCTCAGTTAAATTGACAGTATTTGGTAAACAGACTCAAATTTACAGTAGCAATATGGAATAAATGATTCTTTTTATTTGCATGACCCTCATATGGAAAATGTGTTTCCTGAGTTGTTTACTTTTAACTCTGCCTTGCTTTTAGTTTTTCATGAGATTTCTTGTCAATGGAAATACTGAGCTGAGTTTAACATAAGAAATGTCCTTTGAGGTGTGGTTATCAAGATTCTAACAAGATTGCCTTTTTGTGTTATTTGATTTGCCTGGAATGAACCCAGTTCTTGTCTTGGAATGTATTGTTTATTTCTTGATACCTTTAACTGAAATCCAAAGTGAAACAAAGATTATATGTTTTGGGAATGAAAATAACTTCCACGGCTTTTTATTTTTAAATTATTTGTGTTATTGGATAAAGATCGTTTATATTTGATGAATGAACTTGTCTATTTGTCTTTGTTTCTATTGCCAAAAATATCAAGTGCTTTTATCATTTATCAACAATGCATTGAAAACTGAAACAGAAAGTGAGTCCATAAAATACGTGTCTGTGCAGAGAGCAACACAAGACAGCACTCGAAACTCATAGCACTGCAAAGTGTTGAATTTTATCAGAAGGAGGAGAATGGAGCAGGTAGAAGAAGAACAGAGGTAACGAGAGGTGGAGAAGGTCTACTGCTGCAAGAAGGAAACACACAAACAGACGAGTGTTAGACAAACATCAAATATCTGCATGAGTAACGACCGTAGAGATATTTGTCTGTGCGTGGAGGTGCATGTCTCACCTTGGCCTTCGTATTTTTGACATTAAGTTTGAACTCTGCCGGGAGTTCGTCCTCGGAGTACAGTCTGTCGGAGAAATACACCCTCCTAATGCGACAGTTTGCGTGGATCTGAGAGAAAAACACATTAGACATTAGCAACAGAACGACAATACAGTCATAAATAATTAATAGGAAGATTTTACAGGCTCGTCAGTTGAAGTAGCATCTGAAGACAGCTCGTTCCTCTGTCTGCACTGACCTGTACACGCTGCGTCTCGACGTAATTCGTTCCATACGCCCTCCCGGTGAAGTCCGCAAGGTTGAACTGAATCTGATTCCACCCCTCATCCAGCTTCAGGGGCATGGTGCAGATGAACGGCGCCACATGTGTTGAGGTCCGATAGTTACTCGCCCGAAAACGCCGCCGGACATTATGATCATCTAACACCTGAGAGTTGCAAATATGGGGGAGAAAGTATGAATGAGTCATAAAGAACAAACCCCAGGGTAAAACATCATTCCTGGGTTTAAAGGTTCAGTGTGTTGAATTTAGTGACATCTAGTGGTGATCACACACTAGTGAAAACATCATTAGGATTATTTTAGATTCAATTTCTGCCAATAGATCCCTTTCACCTAAATCGTACAGACTGAACCTTTAAGGAATACACGTGTGATTTCCCCACCTGGACCTCAAAAGTGAAATACTTTTTGAGGTTCTTTATGATCATGACCAGAAAAGGAAGTTTGATGCCCAGTGTGCTCTTTGGCTCTGCGGGACACGTGATGTAGGTGGTGCTGTGGGGGTCAGAGAGGTAAGAGGGTGAGACAAGGGAAGATACAGTAAGTGTGTTTACACAACTTGACCTGAGCGGAGGGATGAGTTTAACACACACAAACTCACCTGACGTTCAGCCCTTCAACTGCCAACACCGAAGAGTTAATGTCCTCGTCCGTGATTCTCTCGACGCGGCCATTTTTCACCTATTAACATAGAAATATATGACATTTTATGGTTTAATATAGAGAACTCTCTTGTAAAAGAGCCCTATCTCCATCATTCAACAGATATTAGTTTGCAGCAGATTATATCTGTATAACAACAAGAAACAGCAGGACAGATGTGCAAAGGACATATTTGAGGATCTTTAGTGTCACAGTTACAGAGTTTGTCAACCGGAGAGAACTAACAACTTTCGTAATTCAAATAATAATCTATTAAAATATTTAACATTTATTGTATTATGTTAATTATCAGTCGGGCTACAGTTCAGATGCTGATGTGGGTGGAGTCAGTCATATGATGAAGATATTGTCGTTGCGTTTTAAATCTTTAAAGTGTTGTCATTTCACTGTAAATTGTCTTTAAAAAAGGATATTTTCATAATCATAATTTGTATTATTATTATTTATTGATAATAATATTATTGGCTTTACAACTGTGTCTTCTGGCCCTCCGTGTACCCTACTATATTTACAGGGGCCTTCTGGCTAAAGCATTTTGTTAAGGTTTTGTTCTCAAACTGAGGTTTAAATTATAAAGTTTCAATCAAATGTATTTTTATTTTTGTCTGTGACTGAGGCCGATTAGCTTCGCTCACATACATCTGACAATTGCTTTAAACTTTACAACTTAAACCTCAGTCAGCTGCCTGACAATGACTTCATGACATTTTACACCACAGATCAAACATCCAAAAATGAAGACCCAAACACGAACAGCTAGTTAGCAGTAGCACGTTATGCTAGGGAAGCCAGTGGTCGGCTCAAGGCTCTCAATCACCTGTTTGTCCCAGATCTTCAGAGGTTTGCTGCCGATGCTGTAAAGGATGGAGAGGAATCCACTCTGAAACGTGCTTTTAAACATCTTCTGTGTTTGTGTTTGGAAAACTACTATTGCAAACTGTTGTTTATAGATCAAATTTCCATTCCTAACACTATCGCTTCTCTGGGGGTCTAAATCTGCATCGGCAACCAACATTAAAGTGTATAACCGCATCTTCATTCATAAAGGTAAAAGGTCCAATCATAGGTTCATCATCAAAGGACAACCCATCTTCTTTAGCTTTTTCTATGTTTAGAGCAAGAAGAAGAAGAAGATTAAAACAAATCCAATGAACTATAGGAAATTAACTATAGGAAATTAACTATAGGCCAATATCAATGACATCACATATGGGAAAAGGTTAGCATATTAGCATATTATATGGCAACGGACACTTAATCTGTAACACAACACAAATCATTTTATATAAAAAGGCATCAAAATTACTTAAATTAACAAAACATATAGCTTTGTTTCACTTTGGATTTCAGTTAAAAGTATCAACAAAAGAACAATACATTCAAAAACAATAACGGTGCATTTCAGGCAAATAGAATAACATAAAGGGATATCTTAATGAATAAATATATATGTGTCAATATCTAATATCTATTATCCATCAGTCTGGATAGATCTTTCTATTTATATCATGGATGAATGGATAGATGTCTATGATCTTTTATTTGAGTATAGCCACATATCAAAATATATATAAATATTGACAAGACAGCGGCTTATTTCTAACACCATGTTCTAACTAACCTGCTGTGTGGAGTTTTTCACAAGCCTTGCTAACACTGGCTGTGAGTTGGTTGCATGGTGCTATATATTAAACATTAAGATAGAGATTAAGATAATATGTGTAAGGATTTGGTGACTTACACACACAGCTCAGAAGTCAAAAACCAAAACGATAAAGAAATGTACTATCATGCCACCGAAAACCCTCCCTGCCACTGCCAGTATCCCCACGAATCCAGGTCCAAACTTCGTGAAAATCTGTGGGACCCCCTGCTGGTACTGTGGTAAAGTGACCGGAAGCACACCCTGCTCAACCAAAATTCGTAGCTCCAAAATTACACTATTACAAAGGGTCAAATATATTTATTTTAACATATTTTTAAATATGGAAAAGCACTAATTTCACACTCAGCAATTTACACAGTATCAGTATTGCTGCAAGTTGATTCGCATAACATTGTGCAGGGACCTTACAACATTAAACATTCACTATAAAGACTTTACAGTCCCATCAGTTGAAGTTAGAAATGGGCGATACCAGACTTTATAAGTTCGATATGATACTGTAAGGTTGGCCCAAGCAGTTACGGCACAAACACGGAGACAAACCCAGCTATGCAGTACAAGTGTATTTATTTTACATTCTTTACTTTTAACTCTGCCTTGCTTTCTTTGTTTCTATTGCCAAAAATATTCACATTTAACAACAATGCGTTGAAAACTGTAACAGAAAGTGAGTCCAGAAAATACGTGTCTGTGCAGAGAGCAACACAAGACAGCACTCAAAACTCATAGCACTGCAAAGTGTTGAATTTCATCAGAAGGAGGAGAATGGAGCACGTAGAAGCAGGTGGCGACGGTTTATTGCTGCAAGACACACACAAACAGACGAGTGTTAGACAAATATCAAATATGATCATTGTACCACATGTAGAGATATTTATCTGTGGAGGTGCATGTCTCACCTTGGCCTTCGTTTTTTTGACATTAAGTTTAAACTCTGCCGGGAGTTCGTCCTCAGAGTACAGTCTGTCAGAGAAATACACCCTCCTAATGCAACAATTTGCGTGGATCTGAGAGAAAAACACATTAGACATTAGCAACAGAAAGACCATACAGTCATAAATATTTTAAAAGAACTCTGTCTGCACTGACCTGTACACGCTGCGTCTCAACATACTTCGTTCCAAACGCCCTCCCGGTGAAGTCCGCAAGGTTGAACTGAATCTGATTCCACCCCTCATCCAGGTCCAGAGGCATGGTGCAGATGTACGGCGACACATGTGTTGAGGTCCGATAGTTACTCGCCCGAAAACGCCGCCGGATATTATGATCATCCAACACCTGAGAGTTGCAAATATGGGGGAGAAAGTATGAATGAGTCAGAAGGACTCCTGACACCATAAAGAACAAACCCCAGGGTAAAACATCATTCCTGGGTTTAAAGGTTCAGTGTGTAGAATCTAGTGACATCTTGTGGTGAAGTTGCATGTTGCAGCTGAATACCCCTCACCTCACCCTCTCCCGATGTAAATATAAAGTATTTAAATACAAAGGGGCCCATTTTAGAGTCAAGAAAAAAAGTAATTGTACAATATAGAAGATCACACACTAGTGAAAACATCATTAGGAATATTTTAGATTCAATTTCTGCCAATAGATCCCTTTCACATAAATCGCACACTGAACCTTTAAGGAATACACGTGTGATTTCCCCACCTGGACCTCAAAAGTGAAATACTTTTTGAGGTTCTTTATGATCATGACCAGAAAAGGAAGTTTGATGCCCAGTGTCTTCTTTGGGTCTGCGGGACACGTGATGAATGTGGTGCTGTGGGGGTCAGAGAGGTAAGAGGGTGAGACAAGAGGAGGATGAGTGTTTTAACACAACTTGACCTGAGCTGAGGGATGAGTTTAACACACACAAACTCACATGGCGTTTAGCCCTTCAACTTCCAACACCGAAGAGTTAATGTCCGCGTCCATGATTCTCTCAACGTGGCCATTTTTCACCTATTAACATAGAAATATGACATTTTATGGTTTAATATAGAGAACTCACCTGTTTCTCTCTTGTAAAAGAGCCCTATGTCCATCATTCAACAGATATTAGTTTGCAGCAGATTATATCTGTATAACAACAAGAAACAGCAGGACAAATGTGCAAAGGACATATTTGAGGATATTTAGTGTCACAGTTACACAGTTTGTCAACACTCATATATTCTGGCTGTAAAATTTGGTTGAAATTTTGTTAAAGCCCTTGTTCTCAAACTGAGGTTTGAAGTTATATAGTTTAAACCAAATACTTTTCATTTTTGTCTGTTACTGATGCAGATTAGCTTCACTCACATACATCTGACAATTGCTTTAAACTTTACAACTTCAACCTCAGTCAGCTGCCTGAACAATGACTTCATTACAATTTACACCACAGAAAATGCTGATCAAACATCAAAAATTAAGACTCAAACACGAATGGCTAGTTAGCATTAGCACGTCATGCTAAGGAAGCCAGTGGTCGGCTCAGGGCTCTCAGTCACCTGATTCTCCCAGATCATCAGAGGTTTGCTGCCGATGCTGTAAAGGATGGAGAGCAATCCGCTCTGAAATGTGTTTTTAAACATCTTCTGTTTGTGTTTGGAAAACTACTATTGCTAACTGTTAAACAACAGTTAGCACAACAGTTATGGATAAAATGTCCATTCCGAATGCTAGCGCTTCTCTGGGCGACTAAATCCGTTCCACTGCCAGAGATTAAAAGAAGTTCCAAAAATATAGAAGTCAAGGTGCAATCCGCATTGCATCATCAAAGATAAAAGGTCAGATTATAGGTTCTTGATCAAAGGATAACCTATCTCTAACAAATCCAATAAACATCATATATGGGAAACGTTATGGAATAAATGATTACGGGGAAATTTGCATATTATATTGAAAGCAGAGGAATCTGACCATCAGAGTGTATTTAGGAGGGGAAGAGGGGCCATGACCCAGTCATATGCTTGGAAACAGAGGTAAAGAAAGAAGAAGTCAATTAATAGACTGTAATGGCAGTGTTTTTTGGATGTAGAAAAGTCTTATGAAATGGTTTGGAAGGAGGGATAAGTGATTAAATTAAACATGACAGGGATAACAGGTAGGACGTATAATTCGATCACAGACTTTTTATTTGATAGGTTTATTCAAGTAAGAGTTGGGACTCGTTAATCAGGAAAGTATATGGTGGGACATGGTACTCCTCAGGGCAGTGTCATTAGACCAATATTGTTTTCCATTATGATTAATGATGTTTTATCTCAAGTTCAGGGTGATATTGGCTCTCTGCTGATGATGGAGATGGGAAAAATACAATGTTAACTAGTAAAACAAGTGTTGCTACGCTATCACGAGTTCTCGTGAGAACTGCAGCAGAAACTAGGAGAAGGATGAATTGACAACAATTAATTGAAAAAACTTTATTGAGCAGAGAACACAAGACATCACTCAGAACTCAAGCTCTAAAATTACTATATTACAAATTTCATCACACAGGGAGCGATGCAGGTGGCGAAGGTCTATTGCTGCAAGACACACACAAACAGACGAGTGTTAGACAAATATCAAATATGATCATTGTACCACATGTAGAGATATTTGACTGCGTGTGGAGGGGCATGTCTCACCTTGGCCTTCTGATTCTGGACGGGCAGATAAAGTTTAAACTCTGCCGGGAGTTCGTCCTCGGAGTACAGTCTGTCGGAGAAATACACCCTCCTAATGCGACAGTTTGCGTGGATCTGAGGGAAAAACACATTAGACATTAGCAACAGAACAGGCTCATCGGTTGAAGTAGCATCTGAAGACAGCTCGGTCCTCCTCGGTCTCTGCACTGACCTGTACACGCAGCGTCTCGATGTAATTCGTTCCATACGCCCTCCTGGTGAAGTCCGAAAGGTTGAACTGAATCTGATTCCACCCGTCGTCCAGCCTCATGGGCATGGTGCAGATGAACGGCTTCACTCGTGTTGTGCTCTGATAGTTACTCGCCCGAAAACGTCGCCGGACATTTTTATCATCCAACACCTGAGAGTTGCAAAGATGGGGGAGAAAGAATGAGTGACCGTGAATCCCAAAACACTACGAGGAACAAAACTCAGAATATAAATCATTCCTGGGTTTAAGGAATACACGTGTGATTTCCCCACCTGGACCTCAAAAGTGAAATACTTTTTGAGGTTCTTTATGATCATGACCAGAAAAGGAAGCTTGATGCCCAGTGTCTTCTTTGGGTCTGCGGGACACGTGATGTAGGTGGTGCTGTGGGGGGTCAGAGAGGTAAGAGGGTGAGACAGGGGAAGAAGAAGCGTGTTAACACAAGTTGACCTGAGCTGATGGATGAGTTTAACACACACACACACACAAACTCACCTGACGTTTGTCCCTTCAACTTCCAACACCAGGGAGTGAATATCATTGTCAGTGATTCGTTTGATGTGCCCATTCCTCACCTGAGAACAGAGAAATATGTGATATTTTATGGTTTTATAAGCAGACATCATGCGTTTCTCTCTGGTTAAAGAGCCCTGTCACCATCGTTCAACTGGACAGATGTGAGTTTGTTGCAGATTATTTCTTATCAATAAAAAACTATAAGAAAAATGAAAGGCTTCATTTGTTTGTTTTCAACTATGAAAGTAGTGTCAGTTCATAGTCTATAAAAAACGTGTTATGATTAATTGTAGTGTTTTAAAGTAACAATCAGCTGATCATATTATTTTCAGTCAGTCAGGCTCTAGTTCAGATGTCGACAGGATGACGAGGTTACTGTGAATCCATTTTGAACCTGTCAAGTGTTGTCATTGAAACAAAGAGCATGTTTCACTATTTATTCTAAAATATGAAACTCATTTCATTTCCTCCCTTTACTGGAGCAGAATATCTTCACTCACAGCAATAACATAACACGAACATGACAATAACACAGGGACACTGGATCCGTGACGTGTATTACACCACAAATGATGCTGACCTGTAAACACGATCAATCTTTAAAACACGAACATCTAGTTAGCATTAGCACGCGATGCTACGGAAGTCGGTGGCCGGCTCAGGGGGTGTCACTCACCTTTTTGTCCCAGATCTGCAGAGGTTTGCTGCCGATGCTGTACAAGATGGAGAGGAACCCACTCTGAAACGTGTTCTTAAACATGGTCTGTGCTCGTGTCTGGATCCACCACCCCTGTTGCTATGCTAACTCTTCTTGTTTACAGTCTAGGCTTCCGGCCGTTCCCAACGCTACCGCCTCCGTGGGGAACTCAATAATCTGTTCCGCTGCAGAAGATTCACAGAAGTTCCGGCTCAATAAAAAATGCACAAGAACCGTCGGAGTCAGTTCAGTTCGTGACAGTCACGCGGTTCTGTTCGTGGAGGCGTGAAGTGAAAGCCCCGCTCCGGTATTTGACTGTTGCTAAGGAACGGAATCGCTCGGTCTCGTTTTCACGTCGACTCTAAAACCGTGACCCACCCCGGTTGCCTTAGCAACATAATGCTGGCACGTGAGCCGCATTCAACAAGTTGAAAAAGAGATGAATTAATAAATGAAACCTGAATTAAAACTCATTGGTATTAGTATTAAACATTAGTATTTAAACTTAGAGGTAGAATACAGTTAAATAAGAAGACCTGTTCATTATAGATAGATAGATAGATAGATAGATAGATAGATAGATAGATAGATAGATAGATAGATAGATAGATAGATAGATGGATAGACATACACATATTATATTTAGCCTACATGTAATTTCAAATTGATAAAATGTAGTTAGCACATGTATATGTGTACATGTGTATGTACGCATACATATATATGAATAAGTGCAGCAGGATGCAACAGTAGTTGTAGAGAAACACATCAGGGGTTTGAAAATAAATATGAGTGGACAGCAATAACGAGAATGACACGTACATATTAACATGAAGTACCTAAAGAGTTATAATAATAATAGCTGACCTGACCCACCTACCTCGACAAGGAAGTGATGCATGTGGCATCGTGAGCGTAACATCAGGAAGACGGAAGGACCGAAGAGAACAACTGGCACAGATGTGGAAGGTAGAGACTCACCTGGTCCCCTTGGTAAGAGGAGCATCTGTGACTGTGACCCCACAAACTAGGAGCAGATTCCAGGTACAGTCAGAAGAGTGGAGCTGTGTGCACAGAAGATCCTGCACAAAACCTACAAACCCTCAAACTCTCAGATCTCAGGGGCCTCTGAGGACCCAGGGAAGACATATACACCACCCAGGGCAATTTAGTTTATTGACAAGACAATTTAGACACAGATACAAAATTAAAAAAAACTGATGCAGCAGAGGCACAAATATCCGACTCTAAATCCCTTCCCTTGAAGCTACTTGATAACAAATCTTGCGACACAGGCTCAATGTTTAATGTCCACGCCAAGATACTGAAGCAGTATTTCCTCAGACATTAAAAAGCTCCACCACAACCACATGAGACTTCTACAATAAAACTGATTCAACAGGCTGTGTAAGCACCTGATGTGCTTCTCAGGATAAACAGACTTTTACGTATAAAATTGTTGGACTGCCCTTTAAATTCTCAAAATGCAATGACAGCCAGTCTCTAAGAATAGACGACCCACACACGACTATATGTCTTCACTTCACCCTCTAAAGCCCACTGAAGTATCAAGTGGGACATCCTTCCTCTCGGTCTGCAGCACTTTCAACAAGCCGGGCCAGGAACGGTCTGACAGTTGTTTCAAATATTTGAACAAGCATGAGAAACAGTCGATCAAACATTCACCAGGCACTTTAGCGCTGGTATCGCAAACAGAGGGGGGAATAAATCAAAAGCCCACAAGCCTATTACTTGAATTGTTTGACATAGTAACATGTGCAGGTACTGTACACAGACACACACACACACACACACACACACACACACACACACACACACACACACACACACACACACACACACACACACACACACACACACACACACACACACACACACACACACACACACACACACACACACACACACACTGAGTTGTGTCTCCATGACTTCAGAGGACATTACATTCACTTACATTGATATCCTGGAGGTTTACTCTAACGTTAACCATACTACTTGTCTAACCTAACATTACAGTAACTGACCCAAAGACCACATTTTGTCCCCAGTTAAAAGGTTATTAGTTTGAATTCTGTCCCCAAATGTAGCTTATGTCAGAAAAAACACACACACACACACACGCACACACACGCTGCAGAGTGGCGACCACCTCTCCAGCTGTTTACGTTACTGTGGTTTATGAGGTGCTGCTTCTCTCCACCTAATATCTGTGTTCCAATGAATGTCTGTGTTTTCCTCCCCATCTCTTTTTCCACACGTTCTCCTTCTTTCTCTTTCTCTCAGGCCGGCAGCAGAGGAAAAATACCTAAAGAAACAGCTTTGTCTCTTTCTCACTATTATAAGTAACAGCTACTCACTCCCAATCCAATCAGCCGCTGCCTCCAGTGGATATGTCCAATCCTCATTTTTTTGAGCCACTGGAGTGTTGTAGTCCCTTCCCTGTTTTGTTTCTGACCCCTTCCAGCATTTTTTAACGATATCTTATGTTCTTAAGTTTATTCAGTTTAACTTTCTCTGTGATTAATGCTATTGTGCCAGAAATCTTGTTTTTCAGGAATTACAATAAGTTTTTCTGTTTCCCTTCCTCTTATCTTTTCCTAATCACTATTTCATATATCAAACAACTCAGCAGTAAGCGGGGATGATGAGAGCGAGAATGATAATTGAGGTATTGTGAAGTGAAGAAAGACGGAGAGACAATCAAGTTTGAAAAAAAAAAAAGCAGAGGAGAGATGAGAAATGGGAAAAAGAGAAACATTTTCTACACGTGTGACATGAGGATAAAGAGGAGGAGGTTCAGCTGCTTTACTCTGCTGGAGATATGGTCCTTTCCATGATTGGTTCACATCCTAACTCTGTCCTCGCTGTCCTGTCCGTCTGCTGACCGACGACAGAACGAAGACACGGGAAGAGAAGAAGAAACAAAAGGGAAACACCTCAGATTCAATCTTTAATATCTGGACATAAACATCAAAACTTTAAGACATCCAGTGTGGACTTTTTCACCCGTCTTCACCAGGTATGTTTCAGAAACATTTTCAACATGTTTAGTTTCCTTGTTTCGGCTTTGTTTTGTCGGTAAATGTTTTCAGACAAGCTTAGATCATAATGTCATAAATTGTATCTCGTATATAATAACCACAAACTAAACATCACTCTCAATTGATATTTTTATGCGACGTTACAGGAAAACAGGAGCTTTCATTCTTTTAACATTGAGAGAATTTCACTGTTCTGACAAAAAATGTTGTGATGTACTGAGTAAAGGTTTATCTGGAAGGAAACTTTAGTTTGATGGTTATTATGATCCCAATGTAAATCCAGGCAATTACACGGAGGAACACTTATATACTCAAATTCTTTGCAGGTTTGTTTATTTTATTGAATTCCTGTTAGCTTCTGCCATAAATTATCAACCTTGACATTAAATAATGTCCAAATAAAACGTTAATACTAATTAATACCTGAAAACCAGCTTCAAGGTGGGAAAGAATAATCTGCACAAAAAGACAAAACAAGATTTATAAACTGCTCTTTGTCTGTTTTGTACATGATTAAAATACTATAATAAAATCATACTTGGTAAGTTTGCAGAGTGCAGGTAATTCTCTGTCTTTAATTCAGGCCCTTGGTCAAGTTTTATGTGGAAAACTTCCTCAGCAGGACGTTCAAATAGGAAGTCATCTGTCTTTGGTATTTATAAGGAAAGAAAGGAGATTTGTGGCTCTAACCAGGGATTCTGACAAGTCACTCTTTAAAATGATTCAGGTGAAATTACTTTGGCTTTCAGTGAGAAAAAGGATTTCACCTAAGTGTCCAGTTCAGAACAGTTTTAGGATTTTAAAGGCTCCATTTATCTAAACTGGACATTAACCATACATCAAATTCGTGTGTTTCATACAAGACGAATGTACGTCTTGTTTTCAACACAAAATGTAACAGCGACGTGTTAAATAGCAGCAAACACTGACATGGTTCATATTAATAACAAACTCTCTGTTTAAAGTAACACACGAGGTCGTGCACTTAACTTTGTGGAAACTGTCACATCCTTTCAGAGCATATGAAGATGGATTCAGTCGTCGCTGCAGTGCGACAAAACGTTGTTTATAGGACGAGTCTCCGGAGTAACTTCTCTGGGTGTTAAGCACTTTCATCCAGAGGAGTTTTTAATGTGATTGTGTGTGTGTGTGTGTGTGTGTGTGTGTGTGTGTGTGTGTGTGTGTGTGTGTGTGTGTGTGTGTGTGTGTGTGTGTGTGTCTTCTCCCTTAGCTCAGAGCCTCGGGTTGTTTTAAACCCAACAGAGCTCTCCCCATCACTTTGGATTTTAGCAGTTTAGCAGTTTATAATTGAATATCCACGGCTGACTCCAGCAAATATTATGAGAGTTCAAATTTCTACAGTGAGTGTGACCAACAGAAGCAGTTACACTAACTTTAACCTCCCAGTACAAAAGCTACTTTACATGACTGTATGTTTCCACCACAACCATATAGAGTAATTTACCAACAATACTCTCATCTAGTGTATTTGTAGTACTTTACTTTACATGTCACACTTTGTGATGTTATCTCTGTTCTGTCTCTGTGTGCACAATTTTATACGATGAAACAATCTTTCCGTTTGCTTGAATTTCAAATTTCAGTTTTGCACTGAACGAAAAATATCATTGATGATGCATATTTCTCTTCTTTGTTTCTCAGAACCCTGACATTCATTCTCTTTAACCAATGGAGAGTCTTCCTGACAACATCAGCTCCCCCGAGCCCCTCCTGACTCCAGACCTGACTAACTGCAGTGCCTGGAAGCAGCGGTGGGGGGCGCCACACTTGTACAGGTTAGGTCACCTGGATCTGCAGCTGTACCAAGACTTCTACGCTGTGTGGGTCTCTCTTATGGTGAGATACAACAACACCACATTACTTCTGCAGAAACCTTTTTGGATTCATTGATTGGGATTGGTTTTGGATAAACATATTGAAAGGCTAAAGAGATGTTTTAAATGACCTCAAACTGCTCTTGAGCAAGGCACCACACCTTCACATACTCACATGACTTTAGTGTTGGAGCACTGAGAGTCCATCCCTCTGCTGCAGGTGTGTAACTGTCTCATGCTGGTGGTCGGTGTTGCGCTCAACTCTTTGGCTCTCTACGTCTTCTGCGGGGCCTCCACCCACTCCTCAGCCTCTGTGGTATACACTATGAACTTGGCCGTAGCCGACCTGCTGGTGGCGCTGTCACTGCCCGCTCGCATAGCCCTGTATCACAGCGGAGGGAGCTGCCTGGCTTGCTCCTACATCCACACCTTCAGCTACTTTGTCAACATGTACTGCAGCATCCTGTTTCTGACCAGGTGGGTGGGTCACGTCACTACGCAGCTTTTTAAAATGTTTTTACCTTCTTCTTTCCTCTGTGACTGCACTTCCTTTGTTTTCTCAGTATCTGTGTAGATCGATACCTCGCTGTCGTCCACGCGTCGGGAACCCTCCATCGATGGAGAACCACAGGGGCGGCCAGGTGTGTCAGTGCCGCAGTGTGGTTCATAGCAGTGGTGGTCACCTACTCTTTTCAGGTGATGCCAAACACAACACACTGAAGTTGCTTTCAGACATGTACCCGACTTTCTGTGGACGTTCTACTAAGGTCATGTCTGAAAACAGCCTTCATTTTTCAAACACATGTATAAACACGGTCGGCCGACAAGAAAAGCAGATGAAACTCTCTTAAACTTCATATGTGGTCATCTCTCCTCCTCTCTCCAGACCACGGCGTTGGGGTTCAGCTCCTCCTGCATGCTCCTCCCCGCCCTCTTCTACCTCACCATCCTGGAGTTCGCCCTCCCCCTCCTCGCTGTGGTGGTCTTCACCCTGCGCGTCGCCTGTTTCCTCACCTCCAGCCACGGCCTGATGCCGCAGCAGAGCAGGGTGAGGAGGGCCCGTGCCGTCAGGCTTTTGGCCACGGTCCTCGTGGTTTTCACCGTGTGCTTCACGCCCTTCCACGTCCGCCAGGTGCTGGTTTACTTCTGGGCCAGAGATGGTGGGAAGGGGCTGGGCAAGGGGGCGGGGCACGTGCTGGCCTATCACATCACGGTGACCCTGAGCAGCCTCAACAGCTGCTTGGATCCAGTGGTTTACTGCTTTGTGACGGACAGCTTCAAGAGAGTGTGGAGGACGAGGAGGAGGGGAGGGACAGAGGGGGAGGCCGGGCAGACGAGTGGTGGCGGGGGAGAAGGGGAGAGGAACTCAGTGAATAAATGTTCAGGGGCGGTGCTGGCGATAGCTCACAGTGTGGCCACTCTCACCCTCACCAGCAGGCCCCTTTCTGCAGCCAGCGTGGACCAGTCTGATTAGACCGGTGGATTACCACCCCCCCCCGATACCTGTGGATGGAAGAGTGCAGAGAGACAGTGGAACAAAAACTCAAACACAAATTTATCTTTAAGATGAACAAAGCAACACTTCAGTGGGGGCACCCCTCCATCCATCTTCATCCCTCTATCTCTCCATGTTTTCACCTTTGCATCCCTCTGACCTCTGACAGCCCATTAAAGGGGGGTCACAAAATGAGTACCGGACCAAATGTCCTCACTTTCCGAAAATGTCCTCACTTTGTTGGTTGTAGACTCAAACTGGTCCTCACAAAGACAGCTGTACAAGAGAACACACACACACACCTTCCTTGAGTTCAGGTCTGGTTGGGGACCTTGGGTGTGGTGGTTGGATGTGGGGTCCCTCAGGTCCCTTTTTTCACCATGGCCCAAACAACTCCTGTATATAGCGACAACTGAGGAGACTGCAGAAGTTTAGTAGCTCGCAGGTTTTGTCACTTTTTATGCATTATGAATTTGCTGTTTTTCTTTACGTTTTTCTATGTAAAAATCCCTTTCTCTAAAACCTCTGGACATAAATGTATTCTCATCTTTTAAAAGTACTGAAATGTGCATCAATTCCTGAATAAAATCACTCAAGCCTCAGAGTGAGTTGGATTCACTCCAGCAGAGGTCAGTGTTTCACCACAGGAGCCGCTGCAATGAACAAACCACACGATAATCAGACCATTTAACGAGGATTCATTTTATAATAGTATCACTTCACAGTTTCAATTCTTTTCTGAATTTAATCTAAAACAAAACTTATAGTAAAACTTCAGCTGGAGCTCATATCTCCTGTCCCCTTAAAGTCTTATGTTAAAGAAGATACATATAAACAGCTGATTCCCTCCTAAATCAATACAGGTTTCTAACCCTATTTGTTACGATACAAAAGGCAGAAAAAAAGCTGACCACATTGAAACCACATTTAAATCTGCTGGATCTAAAGTTTTTATTTGAATGTGCACCAAATTGCACATACTTGTAGAAATCAGTGCCTGATCTCTTTCATCCAGAATGAATTATCCCCTTGAAAATGGGTTAAATGATCAAAAAATGCCCCACCTCACAACATCATCCCACCAAGTTTCATAAAAATTGGTTCTGTAGTTTTTGTGTTATGCTGCTCACAAACAAACGAACGGACAGAGGTGAGAACACAACCTTGGAGATAATTATTTAAAATAATATGTCGTGAATCTATTAGAAAGGTCTCAATGTGGACATGGTTTATTTTTACTGGTGATAAACCAGAGAAGAGCTGTTCAGGAGAACTGTCACTGGCAGCAGGCGTCAGTCATTAAATCGAGTGGCGTCTCCCTTTAATCCCCCCAGAGTGCAGGTCATTACAGTTCATTTAGCGTAATGCTGTGGGTCTGTAAGTTTATACCGCTGCATAAGTGCATCACACACACAGACACACACACACAGTTTCAGGTTCCTCCTCTGGTTTCTATGTAAGGAAAGAGAGAGAGGCTGTGACCCTGTGTGCGAGACAGAAATCTGATTCTGCAGGAACAAAGTTTTTTGATCTCCAGCTCTTCTCTCCGTGGTCTAGCCACGCGGCATCATGGGAAGTCAGTCGTCTGCTCTCAGGATGCTGAGTTAAGATGTTTCGACATGGGAAAAAAAAGGAGAAAACGAGTCCTGAAAGTGCAGAGCAGCAGGTTATTGCACCACAGACATGGAGACGTGTTGTTAAGTGCTGATCCACTCCCAGCTGACTGTTCATTTCTTTTTGGTGATTTGTTTCTAAAAGCTACGTTTTCTTAAGAAGCAAACTGGACTTAGATTTGTGAATTAAAGTGAATTTACCACAAGAAAATGATCTTTTTGAGTGTATAAAATAATTCATGGCTCTTGAATCATTAGTTTGTGTGTCAGGAAACACACAAAAAGGCCCTAATAAAGTTAAGGATTCTCATTTTGGTCAACAGTGTTGTTTAATTGTTCTCTTAATAAGAATTTATCTTTTACTTGCAAAACTTAGACACAAAAGAAAATGTTCTTCAGACCCAATGACGATTTTGTGACCATGACATTTGAAAAAATAGAAACTTTAAGTGTTATTTTCTTCTTGCTCTGTCTGAAGTAGCTGAAGATGTTTTCTCTTCTCTGTTACCAAATTTGTATAAATGAGTCATTCCTGCTCATATTTTACATAACAACAATCTACCAAGTGAAACCGGCAAACTGTATTTGTAATGCAATTCAAATGTATACGATTAGGGGAAGTTATTATTAATTACCTTCACTTGTAAGTTGAAAAATGAAAAATCTTCAACAATTTCTAACCTTCTGAATTCATGAATCTTTTGCTTTTACATTATATGCATGTTGTTTCTAAATAGTTACATTTTAAAATACATATTTTTAGGATTAATTAGAACAGAAATAGTTTGTCTTCTAAATGATGTGATATTTCCTGCATGAACTGGTAAAACACGTAACTCCATAAAATAGGAATATATGTGAAGGTCGTAATCGTGATCTGAGTTTCCTGCACACACTCGGGATTTGATCTCCAGCTGACAACAGTCTGATGACGCAGACACAAAACTCACTTTTCTATCCACAGGAAATGATTCACTAACTAAAAGAAAGAAGTTTCTATTTCGTCTCGTTTTCCTTTGTCGTGTGGTGTCGTTGTGCTCTTCATTTTTTATTTTTCCTGATGGTGAGATTGAAAAAGGTTAAATAATGAAATGAGTCGTTGTTTAACTTCTGAACAGATTTAAGAGGTGAGTTTCATACAGTGTTCATCCAGAGTCCTACATATGAAGGCTCAAGCATATTTACAGAACACAGAGATATATATGTATATATATACAGTCTTTATATAGAAAACAAAACTACTAACAAAAATAATCATCTTTTTCATAGCAGCAAAAAAGAAGAAACTAAAAGAGAAATATGTATATTTACATCTTTTTTTCTCAAATAACAAGGCATATTATATATAGTACACTGCGCATACTTGCTTTCCCATTCTTTAAGTATTTTTCCTTGATTTAATCTCAGTGACGATCAGAAGTATTTAGGCATTTCTCTCCTCCATCGTTAACAGTTTACTGGAGGCAGAGCCACACACACACACACCCACACCCACACATATATACATACACAGTTCGACCAGGTCGGACTAACTGCGTGGCCGCCATGCTGCTGCCACTGACAGCTGCTGGCTGGAAATAAGAAAACAGCGTCACATTCGTTCAGTGATCAGGACGGTGGAGCCAACACGGCTGCCACTGAAAAAAGTGCAAAGGCCAAACTCTTGCGTGTGTGCGTGCGTGTGTGTGCGTGTGCGTGTGTGACCCTGCCTGAAGTTTAAAGTAAGATACAAAAACAAAAACACGTTTTCTAGTTGAGTTAAAACACCAGAACAGAGACGACAGACTCGTAAGTAACCTCTGGTATTGCAGCCGTTGATTCCAGAGTTAAGTGTAAACCAGGTGATTGCAACGAACACAGAACAAGAACCAAAGTACAAACACCGAGATGACGTTTTAAACACATCCTTGCTATTTGCTTCACGTGAGCAGCCGTGACACGACCGCACACAAGTGCAAACAAACACACATTTCTCCGCCCACTTCTAAACCATCTCCTGTAACAGCAAATAGAATAAGTTTGACTTTACCCTTTTGGAAACTATAGTGAAAAGCGTCCTTTATAGATAGGAAAACTCAAAAACAAAAAAATAAATATCCACAGTTATTTTTTCTCTCTTATACAACACAATTCTACTGTTTTTGTTTTGTTTTTAACTTATTATGTGCAAGTTCTGTGCAATGTCAGACCCCCCCCCCCCCCCCCGGCTCGTCAAACATCAAAACTAAAAGTGATTTCAGCTGAAATCAACTCACATTCATTGACTTTTTGAAAAAAAAAAAAAGAGAGAAAAATTTAAGTCACCAGATGGAATCAAAAGGTAAGAACTCAACCTCCCAGCAGGCCGAGCGGGCGGCCGCGCTGCCTGAACATTCCAGAGTCAACAGTAAGAAGGCTTGGGATATTAAGAGCAACATCCCCTCCGAGAAAGAAAAGGAAAAATCTAAAAACTTTCCACTGCATTGGAACTGAAACGCTCAAGTTGCACTTCAAGTATTCACGGCTTGGAGTTTCTCGCCGACACTTTTAACAAGGAGCGTCACACACGTCTCGCCGGAAACTTCACTCATAAATGTGCAAAACTGTAAAAAGTCACATGCTTGTTAAAAGTGTACTGACCCACACCGAGCACAATGCTTCAGCTAAAAGAGTACATGTGTTGGGCTTTTTGTTTTTCTTTAAACACATTTAAGTTTTTTTTTTTTTTTAAAAGACACAAACATCCAGCCATGCATTAGAAAATACATCCCTGACCTATGAGGACAATAAGTAAAGAGATCGAGTGAGTTGTACAGAGTCATACTTTGGTGTTCCACACATGCATTATCGCTGTTGTCACATGCAAACCTCCCAAACCCAAAGTTTTTTTTTTTTTATCTTCATGTTTTTCCATAAACTGAAGTTGTGTCCTTTTTTTTGGTGTGTTTTTATTTATTTTTTAAAATACTGAATGTTTTATTGCCCTAGTGGTTCCAGAAGCTGTGGAAACCCACAGCACCTGCACCCCCTCGTCTCTTTGACATCGTCCCAGAACTACAGCAAGAGCCGTGTCGACCTGGGAAGCAAAAATCGTCCTCCTCCTCTCCACTCTGCTCTGGGACTGAGTGAATGTACCTGAAATTATGGAAGGAATCTAGTTCGTGCGAAAAACTCTGTAACAGCATCCACCCGAGTGCGAAAAAAATAACAACAATCAGTAAACCCTCTCCTAAAACCAAAAAACTTCTGCACTAAAATCTGGAATACACGCTCAAATAAAACATCCTATCATCGTTAAATGAACCCACAGCAATTTACATCTCGATTCCTTTCCATTTGCATGTTTCAGCTGATTGAGCTGAAAGGAAAACTGACCCAGATCCACGGCCTTTCCCCCGGACAGAAGCAGGAAAAACACCTGGAACCAACAACCCTGCGCCGTCTGCAAAAAAACACCTCACGCTGGCCAACACCCGGCTGATTAACTAAGGCCTATATTGCAACAAACCACCTGATTTGTCAGAAAACAAATAAAATCTTTCTTTTCGCCTCCTAACGTCAAGTTTACTTTACACGTCCAGCATCGTGAGCGAATGAAACATTCCAAAGATTAAGGTCATTTAACCTCAAGGGTTTACACAGTACAATTATGAGATTATTGCATGTATTCTCTCTAATCGGTCTCACCCCTCTGCACTGATGTTAACAAGGTCAAACTTAAACTACACTCAGCAGTTTTACTTCCTCATCCATCATCACATCTCTGATTTCCCCCCTTAAACAGCACATGCTGACGTTCTACTATCCTTAAGTTCTTGACAAATTACGACTCTCAGATTTGTTTCCCCTTTAATTGGTCCTAATACTCCATTATACAAAATGGATCAGAACCATCTTCAGTGAATTTTACTGAAGCTGTTTGGCTCAGGAAATAAATGTTTCTCATTTAGGGTCAATTTTATGTTTTTTGTGCTGTTTTTATGGAGGCGAAGTTCGATTTTGCCAGTAAGTGAAGTAAAAAACAGCTTTATCATTTAACTAAATTATTGGGTTTTTAGGGTCACTCAAAAAAGATAAATCTGCCTCACTGGCTTATTTTGAATCCACGCAAAGTTAAGACGATTTTCATTTTCTGAAGTTTGAAAATTTAAAGTGTCTACGATAAATATGAAGCTAAAACCAGCAGCCTGATAGCTTAGCTTAGCATTTAGTCTAGAAACAGGGGGAAACTCTTAAACTGGCTCTGTCCAGAGGTAAAAAACAAACACACAGCCTACCAGCACCTCAAAAGCTTATTGATCTACATTCAATAAAAAAAAGTTGTTTATTCAACATTCACAAAAACAAAGTAAGGGTTTATGATCATTGGACAGAGCCAGCTAAATGAACCAGCCGCTGACTGTAGCGTCATATTTACCATAAAGCAAAAAGCCTGTTTCAAGTGAATAAATGTCTTCAATCCATCTGGTTTCTAATCCCTCTGTTGGATTTTAATTTAACATGCAACATGTAAATCATTAGGAACTTATCTACCAATTACTGCTTCACTGTACTGATCCTATTTGGCCTGTTAAAATGGAACCAAGGCTCCTGTAGCAGAACCACAATCCTCCATAGAGGCTCAAGTAACACATCTCTTTTTCTCTCTCTCTCTTACATCACATGGGCCCCAGAAACCTGATTTTTCTTTTAAGGAACCAGGATCCGTTCTAATATGCTTGTGTCCCATTGCAGACACTGGTCATTACTGGTTGAGTCACTGGATCCACTGGAAAAGAGGAGCGTCAGGAAACAAACAAATCCAACAGCCCAAAAATGATCAGAAAGGATTGATAACTAAACGCTGCAACACTTTTATCGACAATGGCTCAGCTAATGTGCAGTTGGTGACAAACATTGTGTTAAAAGCATTTTCTAAAAAATAATTAAGCAAAATAAAAGGAGAGAGAAGCTCCACACATCTCTTCTCTTCTCCTGTGCTGTTTGGTTCGTCTCTCCTCCGCTCCTCCGACATGCAGCATGTAGGTTAGTCTGATTATTCAAAATGAACAGAAGCATCATCGTTATTTTCTCTGAGTCCTCAATAAATCATGAAAATAGTATTTTGGATTGTAATGCCCCTGTTTGCTGCACATATTGCATCTTTCTGCTCTTTCTCTCCTGGAATTTCACTCAATACACATCAGCACTCTCTTTATTCTTGTTCCTAACTCTCAGCATTAACAGGCAACTGCACACTTGTCAGCAGAGCCTCGTAAATATTCACCTTTGCCCCGGAGTGAAAGCTGAATTTAAGATCACCTGCAATCAACGTGGGGGCTCCAGATCAATTATTTCCCCCGTTGAAACAGGCTTCGGGCTCTCAGTTTCAGAAATGCCCCTTCCAAGAGTCTCTAGAGTCTTAAAGCTACTGTCGCTGAGTGCTGTTAAGGTCCCGCAAAACCGTGCTTGTCGATGAGCGTCCACATGACGAAGCAAAGATTCCATCGATCCGATTCCACAGCGAGGAAGAACAATATTTTTTTAATGATTGCAGCTTTCGAAGACTAATGTTCATCAACAGCATTCATTATTCAGGTGTTCATCTGATTCAGATGAAGAGGTGTTTATGTGCATGTGAGAGTTTGTATGAATGAGAATCCCCTGAAGTTTCCTGTCCAGGCGGCTGCTCAGTAGCACCTCCTAGAGGCCCTGAGAGACAGAGAAGACCTCAACTTAGAGCAACACTATGCAACTACTTTACTCTAAGATAACAGCTCAAGAATCATTTAGATGGAACTCTGATTTCTAAAAAAGGGTCAATGGTGCCTCTCTCATTCTCACTCCGCATCCTGAACGCCTCGTCGCTGTATGTAACTTTGGTGAGTGAGTACATTCTCTTGTAGATGATCGTTGCAGCTTAAACTTAACTTAAACTGGAATCCGGCCCAGCAAGTTCAATTAAATCTCCGATCAATCTTCGATATTCAACAAGACAACTTTCCAAAACGACTTTGGAGCTTGTAACAGTGACAGCGCTTCTTGTTCGAGGAGCGAGAATCGTGAGGAATAAACACCTTTCTGCCATGTTTTAGCTCAGCAAGTGGGACAGATGTATTCACCACTTGTGGCTGCAGAGGGCGCTGCTGCTCAGTAAAAGTTACATAGTGTTGCTTTAAAACCATGACCAGTGAATGACTCACTTCTGGGCGATGTGAGGTTTAAATGAAAGGTTTTTTTCGGAGACAGCTAAAACAGCACTGGGACCAGAATGAATTTTTTTTTGTTGGGTAAGTTGGTCTGGTATGACGCTGGTCCCACACCAGGTTGAGTGGTTTTCTGTTTTTCCCAACTGACCCCCTCTCTCTTCCAGATGTCTGTAAACTCCAGAACAGCGAGATTGGAGGGTAAATCCTTTCGTCTTTTCCAACAGCATTGATGATTAAAATGAATTTAGTGGTGTTTGCAGCAAAGTCTCTGTTGAATTTAGCCAGCCAATCACAGGGCAGACTCGTTTTCCGTGTGACAGGAAGTGGTGGTGGTCGTGGCCTTTCCCTCCTTATTGAGTTTCAGGAAGCTGGGTTTCTCTTTCACCACGGCTACGGTCGTGCTGTTGGAATTTTCCGTCTTTTTCAAGGCCCGTTTTTCCGAAGCTTTGGCCGAGTCCCCACCCCTGAGGATCACAATTAAAATCAAGGAGTTAACAGAATAGTTTAACATTTTAGGAAACATAAAGCAGCTTATTTCTAAATGTGTTGAACTGCTCATGTAATGACATATAAGACGTAACAAATAAGACTTAGGTTTTTTTTTCTCACCCGCTGTTTGGCGTCGGGTAAATGACCAAAAAGCACGCAGTGAAGAATCCAAGGAGGGAGCCCCCAGAGGCCACCAGGGGAATAACACGGACGCTGCCAACAGCTTCCACCACAGCACCGAGACCGGAGGCCACCATGATCTGACTGATGTACACCTGAGAAAAATCACATTAGGATCACACAACAAACTTTTTAGCAAACACATAGAACATACTGTGTAAAAACAAGCAGGTAGACAGATTTCATGAAGACAGACCTGGCACGATAAGATGGCACAGTCTATGCCAAAGCCTCTCCGGGAGTTTCCAGGACTGTGCTGGATGTACTGCAGGAGACAGAGGAAGATGTACTTCATGAATGTCACTTAAATCTTTTAGAGTTGAATATATTTGAAATACAGAATCACAGAAAATGAACTAAAAATCTCCATCTTGAAAAGCTGCCATATTAACACAGTTATTACTCAACTGTTAGTAAGTAATACATTAAAAAGAGAACAGTAAAAATTATTCTTAGGAACAACCTAAAATACCTCCTGAATCATCCTTTGAACCACAGAGTTAACTTTAGATTTAGAACTAACATCCTCTGTACCTGTTTCATTTCGTGATACTGTCCTAACAGAGCATACGGACAGTAGGAGATACTCATGGAGATGATGCCCATGGTACTGATCATCACCATGGAGACATACACATTAGGGAAGATTGCCATGACAGCAGTTCCTATGAAGAAAAACAAAAAACAGATCAATTACAAAGTTACTTATTAGCTGCTCACATGTATTAAGTATCTATCAAAGTACTGTGGTTCTCACCTATGGAGAATGCAAGTGTCCCCAGGATGTAGATGACCTTAATGCTCAGGTCAAAGTTGTCAAGGTATTTCTGAAGGAGAGCTGGAAGAGAAGGATGAGTTGATAGTTTAGTCCAGAGATTAAAGTTCAGATGTGTTATTCTCCCAGGGAAATTTAAGACGATGTGATGATGTGACAGTTGTGTTGTTACCAGAGCACGTGGCAGCAGTCATGGCGTATATAACGAGTCCCCAACATCCCATCTGAACTCCTCTGTGATAGTTTTCCAGCAAAGTAGAGTTGGCAGGAGCCTGAGAGAGAAAAACAGGGACGGTTTCTATGTGAGATCAATGCAGGAGTGAACTTCATCCACTTCTTTATTAAAACTAAAACTAAAGTAAACTGCTTCTTCTTTTAGACACGTTTACAGATTCCTTTTGGATAATAAGATGTTTATTCTGACTTATGTTCTCATGCTTATGTTCAAGTCTTTTAAACACTTTCCATTCATCTAACTACGGATTATATGGTTAATATTATGAGATTATGTAATGTAATCTGGTAATCTTCTGAAATCACATATGCATATTATCTATTTCCGCCTGCGTGTTTAGCTGCTCGTGCTCGTACGGTGGGATCTCCGTGGTAGATGACTTGTCCCATGAAGTCGGTGAAGAAGACGGCCTCGGCGATGATGGAGAACCAGGTGAGCAGGTGACAGGCGCAGAGTCGCAGCAGCTCCGGAGGCATCTTCAGCATGGAGAGCCACAGCAGTCGCACGGTGGTCTCAACCTGAAAGGGATAGGGGGGGAGAATTACTCTACAATATACTACCAAAACTGCACTGCTTTCCTACCAGTACATCAGGAGTAGCAGCTGGAACATGAATAGTGTCACAGTCTATCATTCCACTTGTAAATCCCTCCGTCCGCTCCTCACCTCGCCCTCTTCGCTCTCCGTGTCGCCGCTGGAGGAGTTGGTGTTTCCGCTTCTGTGTCTGTTCCTCTGTTTGCTCCTCCTCCTGTGTCTGGTCTCCACCTCGTACAGGTCGTTCATGCTGCGAGACGGCTTGATGAGAAAAGCGGCGTTGGCCCGGCGGTAGCGGTAACGGTGGCTCCCTACTCGGCCGTAGTAGGAGAAGGTGCAGGACGGCTGGCGGTAGAAGATATGGCGGTGACGCGATCGCCTCATGGGAGCTCCGGTACTGGCGGCTGGAATAAGAGACACATTATGAATTATATTTTGTCATAATTGTATATATTCTAGAAAATAATATTTCATTAAGATACAAACCTTTGACCATTCCAGCACGGTGGGCCTGCCCTATAGAGCTCAGGCTGTTGGTGTTAAATCTATCAGCATTGGTTACACCGGCTAACAGCCGGCCGTTCAGCGTCCGCTGCTCATTGAGCTGGTTGTTGAGCAGCGCCTCCTGTCCGTCGTCGTTCTCCATTTCTTGCAAGAAAGCCGAGAGGCGGGAAATCCTGGGTGTGAGAGCGTTTGTTTGGTGGTTGTTGTTTTGGGGCGGGAGCGGGTCCTGGCTTCCTGTGCTGCTGCTGCGTCTGATGTTGGGAAACCGCGGAGAGGGAGAGCTGTGATTGGCGTTGAAGAAGGAGGAGTTCGTAGGTGGCGAGCCTTGATAGGGCGAGAGGCGGTCGGTGAAGATGGACGGCTCTAGGTGGCACAAGAACATTGCATCATGGTCCAGGTGGTCGCCGTCAGCCATGGCGAGAACACTGTCACTTTTACCTGAAGACAGAGGAGGAGAGGACTCAGTTTAGAAGAGAGGATTTTGTCCTTTTTTTTTTAGCCCGTTATGTGTTTGCCGTATCAAAGTGGCCTGAAAAGGAATTTCCTTGAAAACACAGGAGCAGATATCCCCATCTTTACTTACTTCTTACAAGCTCCACCTCTAAAAAGTCCATCTCACTATCTCCCCGATCTGACATGTCATCTTCATAGGGGTCGTAAAGGTCGTAGCTGTCCATCGTTTCATCCTCTCCTATCATTTCCAACTTGGGACCAAGAATTGCTGCCTTGCCATTGGCCGAAAGTTGCTTTTTGGTGGCATCTGGGCTCTCCTGGTGAGAAAACAGCGAGAGGAGCGTGTTCTGAGACGTGTTCTGAAACAGAGGTCTTGCTTATTTTGTCATTTAAAAAATGGAATTTGACAGTACCTGATCCAGCCTGTCGTGTTGGGGGGAGTACTGCTGCTCCTCGATGCTGAAGAGATGCAACACCACAGAGACTGAGAAGAGGATGGCGGCGAAGACGAACAGGATCTGCTCTTGAGACTTGAAGATTGATCCGAGGAAGGTGTGCGTCCAGTCTAAACCTCCGAGAGCGTAGCCGACTGCGCCGCCAAGACCTGTTCACATGGTCAGAGGAAGAGGTTCAGAAGCAGATGGAGGCAACATGAGCCGAAAAAGAGAGTTTCTCGTTTCCATCCCGTGAGTGAATTTGTGTGTCGGATGTCCGCCGTACCTGCTGAGGCAGCGTGGATGTTGAGCGCCATGTCTTGTTCGTCTGTGTTTGCCACATCTAGCAAATACGCCCTGATCGGTCCCTCCGTGGCGTCTGCACAAAAGTCCAACACCACGACTCCCAGCACGGTGAGAACAATGCCGATCGGTTGTTTTCCCTGCTCGTCACCTAGTGACAGACCTGATGGAGAAACATATTCAAATGTGTTTTTAATGAGGAAACCAACAGTGGAGGCAATTCACTTGTTTAGATACCAGATCACACAAGAACAACTATCAGACTATAAATAGAATATAAGTGATGAAAATAAAACAGTATGAGTCTTAGAATAACAATTTCAAATAGGCCTTTAAAATTAATGAATATAAAAGTGAAATTAAATGAATGGTAACTACAACACCAATAACAGTATTTAATAAGTGGATGTTTTCTTGTGTTGTAATGCAACGCTGGTCAGCACATGATCAATAGCTGATTTGTTACAACTGCTGTGCAACACACACAAACGGGTCACTGCACATTTTCCATACTGCTCTGCATGACGTGTGTAACCTTGTGTGTGTCTTTACATCAGTGACCTGGTCTGAGCCTCGAGCTGCTCTGTGTCTGTGCGTTGAGTGAGATAATGTGTGAATGTATGAGACAGTGTGAGTGTGTGTGTGTGTGTGTGTGTGTGTGTGTGTGTGTGTGTTTCTGAGAGAGAGAAATATTAGAAGCAGTGTGACGCAGCATGACTTCACAAACTCAAATCCATTAACGTTAGGGACAAAAACATTCATAGAAGACAAAGTGTGTACTGTGTGTGTGTGTGCGTGTGTGTGTGTGTATGGGACAATGGAGGAGTCATACTACACACTAGCCAGGCAGACAGACAGGAAGTGAATTGTGATTGGTGGGAGAGGGGGAAGCAAACAGGAAGCATTTCCCTGTGAACTGCCTGGTCCTGTGTTCCCATATCAACACACAAACACACACACACACACACACACACAGGTTACTACAGTTTTCTCATGTAGCACCGTGTCGTTCACACACATTCATACATATATAAATAAACAAACAATCGTGGAAATGTAGACTTTCCCTCGTTTATTCTCCAATATCAACCTCTCAAACAGGTGCAGGTCATAGGTCACCCTCTCTCTCACAAACACACACAAACACACACACTCACTCACTCACACAGACTCCCTGGTGCCCTAGCACGAGTGCCAACCTCTGGGCAGAAGAAAGGAGGTAGATCAGAACAGAACTGAATGGAGCTGAATGGAATCTGCTGAAAGAAAACAGTTCAGACTTTTGTTCTTGTTATTTATAACTTCTGATATTTGACTTCACTTTGTTCCATTCTACTCGGTCTGCTGTTGTTGTGCACGTGGTTCATATTTGAATATGGAGCCTGTACATCTGCTAAAATCAGCAGAGATGAATGGATTCCGAGATTGAGGACAATACTCTCTTTAAGAGATATAGTTGGGCACTATGAACTTATTGATAGGACAGAATTTAGGTGGGAAAGGAGAAGAGACTGGGGAAGAATGATGTGCAGCAAAGGGACGTATCTCAACCCAACCTACAGCTTCTGCAAGGGGGCGAAAGTCTCCGTACGGCGAGATCCCAAAATGCACTGGAGGACACGGAGAACGAACCCCTGCTCTTTAATGATGACTAATCGAGGGCCTGCTCTACTTCCTAAGTTCTAAGTAACAAGCGTGATAAATAAGATTTGCAGCAGAAGGTTCAGTAATGAAAAAGAAAAGCGACTGAAGAATGTATTTGATGCCACATAATTCACAACATTCACACCACTGTCTCCTTTCATACGTGTGTGTATGTTCACATGTACAACGACAACATAAGGCGAATTACATCCGGAGCTACGTTGATAACTTCAGCCCGAGATCAATGTCTTTGTGGTTTGATTGACAGCTAAATCAATTGGTTGGATTGGATTGGATGGATACGACCTTGTCACGACATTTGAGTGATGTAATAACCGAGGATGACATCACTGCAAGGACATGACACTCAAGCTTTTCACAACTGATGCTTTATTTCCTCTGTGGGCTGAGCGCTTGCTGAGTGAAGCGACAGAGTTTCCCTCCGGGTTCATCAAACTCTCCGGTGGTTTAGATAACAGCGTTCGGCAGATGGCACGAAGCGAACTCATGTAGTTTCAGGCCAATATTCAACAACAACATAAGTGGAATGAACATTGTGGGTTTGTTGTGTAAACTGTAGCTGCGATCTTTAGGGGATTAGAAAATAAAAATGTGTAAGGATGGAAATGTGAGGATTTGTGATGTTATGGATGGTTTATAAGATATTTTATAGACAATAGTGGTGAATTAAGTAAAGGTTCATTTGGAAAATAAGTGTTAGAGTAATCATTGATAAAAAATGTACTATAGAAATGTTTAAAAAAAAAATTAAAACACACACAGACACTGTCATGTGTCCACACTGACACACTCACTATCAGCGATCCATTCAGAAACAGAGCCACTCCGATCAGCGTGCCGATACAGAGAGCCAGGATGAACGGTCTCCTCCTGCCCCATCGCAGAGTGCAGCGGTCGCTGGCCGAGCCGATCAGAGGGGTGAACATGAGGCCAAGGACGGGACTGAGGAACCACGTCAGGCTGTAGTACTGCTCTGGAAGACCTGGAGACACACAGACGGGGGACGGACAAGAGCATTAGACTGTGAAGAGTGAAGGGATATTCAAGTTGACTTGTTTTTATGATTTTCAGAGAGAGATTTTGAAAGACAACCTGTAAACAACTGAGGTTTGACCATGAGGTTTTTCTCTAATCCACCAGGGGGAGCAAGTTACTTCCTAATTGAAGGAGTAAGACAATTTTTTCCTGATTGTTTTGGATTAGAAATCAAATTTTCAATTGGGATTTACAGACAGAAACACATATGGATTGGATTTACACACCGTGAAAACGTTATTAAAGTAACGTATCATTTAAGTTCAGCTAATAACAAGTAGACATTGTATAACACAACATGGTAAAACAACAACATTTCTGTTTGAGAGCTACACGTGGTCCCAGTGTTGCTGCCGTCACAGGTGAGGTACACATCAACATGTGTTTGCGCTGTCACCTCAGTTACCTAAGAGTTGACCTGCGGCTCAGATAAAACCCACACAAAGAGAGAACGGAAGAAAGCCACGGCAACCGTACACAACACGAGGATTTAGCCGGGGTCTATTGAGAGTGTGTGTGTGTGTGTGTGAGTGTTCACCCTGGATTATCACACTACACCGGCTCCTGTGTGCGGGTTAATGCAGAGAAAATGAGCAGAAGAGTGATCGAGTTTCTCAGACTTTTTCTGAGTGACGGACACAGAGAGTTAGTCTGCAAATGGATGAAATGCACATCTTTGTGTTGCTTGTGTCGAAAAGCTCAACTGGCCCATATATAAACTTCATCAGGCTCCAGAAAGCAGCAGCAACACAACTTCAAGTGATGCTGGCTGATGGAGGAGGAGGAAGAAATATACTGTACTTCACGTGTCCTCGTCCCTGAACCCATGTCTAATTATTTTGGTTCCTGACCTTTCCACTGCCGCAGCTGAGGACTGCAAACACACGCTGCACGACAGGGTCTCAGATTAGACTTCAAGGTCAGGGGGAATAACTGATAAGTAAACAGACACACACACAGTATGCAGCCACATAATGGAAACACGCACTGTACACAACACATGCTTTCAATACCTTTCAATCATGTTAGATAACATCTTGTAAACCCATCTCACTCACACACACATACTCCATCAACAACCCCTCATAAAAGTGTCAGTCAGGACAAGAGACACTATTTTAAGTATTTTTCTCACAGGAACATTAGACGTTAATTTGCTATATGCCCAAACATGATGATCTGAGATCGCACTGTATTTGTTAAGAATAACAATTTGACTTTTCCTTTATCACCTTGCGATGTGAGCAAACCACACAATATCAAAGACTCTATGGAAGTTCGCAAGAATTTCTCATCTCAATATCTGTTTCACAACAAGTTTACAATACTTTCTATGTTTTTTGTGTTTGTTGTCATTTATGTAAAACAGTGTCTATCTTGGGAAGCGAGACAAATTTCGGAAGCGCATTCTGAAAATAATGTGTAATCTTATTAATCTTATCTCATAACTAACTAACCAACTAATACGATTTGGCCTTGAGAGAAAAAAAAGAAAGAAAAGAGGATTCACATGACGCAAGACGATAAATGAGAGAAGCAATGATGAAATACAGAGAAAAGTGACGTATGTTGACATTTTACGATGTCCAAATATCAAAGCTGCTATAACTATAAAGGTATATTTGATTGTGCATTATAATAAATGCAGTATATAAATCCCTTTTATGTTTGAGTGAAGCACATATAAACAGAAATCTTCAGGTTGGTCTGGTTTGAAGTAAGTGGTGTCAGCCAATCAGAGTCCGGTATTGTCTTTGTACCTTCAAGGACTAACATGTGTTTCTAACACAAAGCCAGTGGTTGGGTGGAATCATCCGGTTGTTATTTAAGCTGCGAGTCAGCCTGCAGCACAAACCAGTGGTTTTGAGGACATTGTGAATAGAATAACAAATTGGTGGCATTCACTGCAGCGCATTCGTTTTTAAAATCTGCAAACTAATCGGCCAATCTAGACTCACTTTTCATTTGGACTCTTTAAATGTTTAATCGTATTCACAATCACCAAAAGCCAATACTATAATTAACCTGTTTTACAGTATATTTTAAAAATGAACTTTATAAACATGGACACACATGCACATTGGTCTTACCCATTATTTACCCATTGGATTTAAACTCACAATTAGACCACTCACAATGGAAATAATCAGTTTCTGTCCGATCTCACACTGTGTTGAGACGATAATAACATCAATCATAACGAAATCAGTCAACACCTAGTCACCACACACCCATTCATTTTCAATGCCATATCAACAAAACAACAGACAACGCCCCTACAGACACAGACGTGCACGCAGAGCCGTGACTTGAATGAGCTGCTGAGAGGAGGAGGAGGAGGAAGAGGAGGAAGAGGGCAGACTTTCTCTCTGCTAAGTGAAGTCAGCTGAAAGTCACATAATTAAATCAGAACTTCATCGTCGTCCCGCTGTCAAACTGTCACTTAGTGCCGCACACTGAAAATACATCGATTGCCTTTTGGCTGCCACACCAGCCTTCCTCTAAAGAGACAAAGATCGGAAGGGACACAGACACTTTAATGTCCACTTACGGAGTCGCTGCCACTCCATGAGGTTAATGGAGTCATCTGAAACCCCACACAAGTAAAAGAAAAAGTCTTAAGTGTCCATTAACACTTCCTGGAATTAACTTGGAAAAAAAAACTTTAACCCTACAAGAGCTTATTATGCATTTTATTTTTGTTTAATTAAAACTTAAGCTTGGCCGGGGTGTATTTCCATGTGTGTGCGCATATGATTGTATGAGAGACTTATTCAAAACACAGGTTTACCTTATTGCTCAAAGACTGTATACAGACACACAGGAGGGTTTTTGTGAGCTTGCTGCACTCGATGATACGGTTTATTAAATTTGCGGTTGTCTCAAAGGACGAGACACAGAAGAAATGTAGATTAAATCGAGGAAGCTGACACTGAGGTTCCATTACTCAGTGACCACAGAGAGAGGGATGGCAGCTAATTTAACTGAGAGCACATCAGACTGTGTCAAATTCAAAATGCACTTTTCTCATTTCTCAGAACAGGCTATAGTGACACAAACATCGATATGAAAGCCGTGATTTATAGAGCTCGTCTGTATTTCAAACTTCTGCACAGTTGCATTGACGCACACGGTTTAGGGTGTGAACCAGTTCGTCAGGATGGTTCACCTGCTGGGTGGGTGAAGAGCTTGATCTGATAAGATGTGGCATGAACGCCTCAATTGATCCAAACAGAAAAACACAGGAGTTCATTTGGTAGGTAAATACAGGAGGACCTTGAATGACTCAGTTGATGGATCACATGTTTCTCTGACAGTAAGTCAACAACATGACTTCCAGGGAATATTATTATATAATTGTGTGAAGAAAAAACATAGTAAGTCATAGTTTAAGCAATTTATTTTCCCTAAATCAGATTCTGAGTGTCCAACACAGAGGAATCCTTTTGTCCAGATCCATAGCTAAATGTAATGGGTTCTTTCTTGGCCCGTGTCCCTTTCCTCCACGATGTTTGTGGAAATCTGCTCAAAACCTTTTACATAATCTTGCTCACAAACAAACCAATGGACGGGGGTGAAAACATAACCTCCTTGTTGGAAGTAATAAGGATATCCAGCACTTTGTGGGTTGTTTTACAACATGTCTTTGTCTGATTGACCCTCAACTGAACAAAAAAAATCCAAAAAAACTGCTCAGCAGGCACAGATTTCTGCAGAAGCATGACGCTGAGACGACGTGGAGTGTTTTGGGCGTATTAGTGTCTTTTGGAGTCCAAAGTAAAAACCTTCAAGCAAAACAATCGGATTGAGACGATTTTCACTGTGACGTAGCTGCAGGCTGCGGCGGCTTGGTTTGGCTTGTTCCTATTGTCCTACATTTTGGGAGATTCTTAACCTCATTTTTCTTAGCAGACTGAGTAAAACATAAAAGGTAGTTTTGAAAATGATGAACCTCCCGAACACATTGTCTCTCGCATCCCACACAAATAAGTTAACTGTTCCAACGGTGCAAAGTGTGTGAACCGTCCAACTGAGGCCACAGAGTCTGTGGGTGTGTCTACAACCTGTCTATCATGTGTGCTATGTAAACACACTGCATCTGTAAAACCGTTTTTATAGTAAGAGAAGAAATAAGTTTTACTTGACTTCCAGTGTACATGACTTGCTGTCTATAGTGTGTTTTATTAAAACAATTCATTATTATGATATTTCAGTTATTCTAGAAACCACACAGAGTAAATCTAAAGCAGCATGACCTTCTAGTAAAGAGCAAGAAACCTCTTATCTTCTAACCAATACACCACAACACAGTGTTCATAAAGAGGGATGATATGACAGCTACCAAAAGCGAAGCCAAGGCATTACAATTGTACATGTCGTTAACCACGTCAAAGGATAGGACATGGACGTTAAACTAAAAAGTCAAACTGCACATCAAACTAAAATATATGGTTCTTATCAAACTGAAGTATGTCCAAGTGATAATCTTTCTGGTAAGCTTGGTTTTCTTTAGTTACTTGATGCTGTAAAAACGGGGCAAAACGTGTTGATTGGCAGCTGAGACTGACTCGTGATTGGTAGAGTGAGTGTATCAGCGGGACCTCGATACCACTGCTCCATCCCCCAATTACTACTCCACAGACTCCGGCTCCGAATGACAAAATTGGCGCAACATGACAGCGTTCGAATCAGGAAACATTGGGTTCATTTCTGGAAGGAAGTGGAGACGCTATTAATTAAACACACTGACTTTGAACTGCCCTGGGACATTAAAGTGGCGACGCAGCGTCACACCGACAGCACACCCTCTAAACGTCACGCTTTACAGGCCATGTTCCTGTTGACCCATGCGTTCCTTCGCGAGACGGCCATAAACAGGGCTTGACCCTCTGTCGTCATGGTGACCAGGTCTTGGGAACCCAGTCACCACAGAGACTCCATCACCTTTTCGCTTCCTGGCTCCTAATATGGCGGTGTCATTCACAGAGGACTTCCTGTTGTGGGGTTTGTTCAGACTGAGGAAAGATTTGTTTCTCTCACATTTATTGTTTTTTCTCCCCCCCCTTTCATTCTTTTCTTTATGCCACACACAGCTGTACATAAACACACCGTAAGTATTAATTTGTACCTGAAAGACTCGACACAGAATAAAGACACACACACACCCTGATGCCAGCCATTAGCCAATCCTGGCGTTCTTGCTCAGCCTGTTGTGCATTTAAGTGCATGTGTCGTGTTGTTAGGTTTTATAACTGGCCATAGCACGTGCACGCACGCACACACACACAACGCACGTGCACACGCACACAGTCATAAAAGAGGAGACAGGGCGGCAGATAGGAATCTGTCTGTCTGTAGGTTTGTCAACATCAAAACAGGAAGAGAATTTCTAGTAAACCGTTCCCACACACACACTCAAATGATAGAGGAAAAACAGTCAGCACCTAGAGAATAAAGACGTGTCTATGTTCCCACACACCAACTCACCTACCAAAATAAAACACACAGCTGAGTTCCCACACTCTCCTGGTACTGTATGCAAACACACACACACACACACACGGAACAATACTGAGAGAATTGAGACGCAGGAAGTATTTTAGAAAGAGAAATGAACACAGCAAGAGACATGGGAGGGTGAAAACAGAGCAAAAAAAAAAAAAAAAAGTGTGTGAGAAAGGATTATCATCAAAGAAATTGAAAAAAGGAGGGCAGAGAAAGAAGCAGGAGGAAGCATGGAGGACAGAGAGGGAGAGAGTCGGGCAGGATGGAGAGACTGTTCATATTCAGGCTGCTAGATGGAGTGTAGATGATTAATCGTGGGAAATAAATATTTACAGTCAGCTCCATCTATCATCAAAGCGATCATTTTTACTGTGCACATTTCCCACACACACACACAAAAGGTTAGCGCAGCTTTCCTGATAGGACTCCGCACTAATTAATTGTGGACAACCAAACAAAACCTTAACCATTGCCAATTCATGCCTAACCATAATTACCCACAATTCATATCTGACCCCTAACCTTAACAGCAACCTAAGAAATTATGTTTTGCCTCATTAGGACCCGGCTTTGGTCCCCATGAGGTCCCCTGGTCCTGACAAGCCTCTGACCCATCAACAACTTTAACATTAACTGTCACAACTAAATATCTAACCCCAACATAAACCTAATCCTGACCACCACCCCAGCAATAACTACATATCTATAAAAGTGTACACACACACACACACACACTAAAAATGGAGCTCAATGTGTGACCGCTGCGAGCACAGACTGCCCATTCATCACAACCTCTGCGGACTTTGTGTGCTCCTCCACATCGTCGCCGCACCAACAGTAAAACTTTCAAGATCCCATTGTCTGTGCGATTGTTTCAGATCTTGAGATTAGACGCAGCTCATTTGATGTGTGGGGAGGTTTTCCCCAAATATGACTGAATGAAAACCAAATCTAAATCCCCAAAAAACAAGAAAACACTTTGCTATTGTGTTTCTGGGAAACTTCAATGGAGGAAATCCTTGTTGAACTCCAACAGGCATCAGCTTTTCCCCCTTCTACGCCGACATTACTAATGAGTTATTAAGAGTCTAATTCTAATTTTCATATTTAAAAACAAATGACACCCACTGTTTGCTTCTTCAAAGAGACGTTTGACATCAGTTGATATGAATACTATGAATCCTCCCATCTTAGCTGCATATTTTTACAACAGTCCTCTCCTTGTTTGCAGCGGGAAACTGAACAAGGATTACTGTATCTCTGTTTTGGGCCCTTGTACGATTTGTTTTGAAATTGTTTCCCACAGCTACATGAAATTTAAAGAAGAAAAAATAAATAAAAAACTTCGTAGAAAGTGGCCTCTGTCCTCTGCTGCTCGGGAAATGATTTAGACCTCGAAATGACATAAAAACAAGAAATGTATGGTACTTCCACTGTTTTACTGCAAACGTGATAGATCTGCTTCAAATGTGGAGGCATATGGCCCATCAGCTGATTTAATAGGAGAACACTGGAAACTGTCAGGGAAACACTGTCAGTTTTACAGCAGAAGAGGGAAATTGAGTTTAAATAAAAATGTGAAGTGGCTAATTATCTTTTGGGGAAATAAATAACCCCAGGTTTGGTTATAAATGCTCAAATGTGCAGGAGACATGCTGTGTCGTGTTACAGGATTGAGAAACAATGACTAAAATAGAACAAAACAACTTTCTGGAGGCAATTAAAAGTTTAGCGATTTAAAAAAAAAAACTAAAGCTGTTAAAGGTTTCTTTTTTTCAAAAAAATCCCATAAAAACCCAATAATGAATCGCTCATACTGACAAGTATTATGTTCGTATCCAAAGCAGGTTCTCTGTGCCAAGGAACTTCCATTGTCATCTAAAAGCTATTAAAACAACATTACTGAGTCACACCATTGCAGTGGGTGCGTGTTCATTTTCCACCATGAACATGGACGAGGCTGCTGCCTGCATAATCACTTTAGCCCTGGATTTGTATTTATCCGTTTAAAGTAGATTCCTATAAATGCACCATTTAAGTAACGTTTGCTAAACACAACAGAGCCCTGCAGGCTTACTTAATCATTCAACACGTTTTTTGTTAAACCACACTGTATGTTTTAATTTATTTTAAAGACTTTAACTTTCAGTAGGATCCAAAAGCTGTTTTCGGACATTCACTGAACTCCAGACATGTTCCTGAAAATGTCCAGAGCTGCTGTATATAAGAAAGCAAATGACTCTCACCCAGATATTCTCCTGTTGTTGTGAACACATCTGGCCTGAACAATCTCCTGCTGTGTTCTATTTAAAAAGGCAAACTCTGGAAAATGTTCAAACCCAATTTTTAGACATTTTCAGAAGAGTTCAAGTCTGAAATCAGCTAGAGAGTCGAGCGACAGACCTGGAATTTGTTTACAAAACGATTATAATATATTTAATATTGTCAATATTATCCTTCATTCGATTATTTTCGTGATATTTCTCAGGCAAAATAGTTTTTGAAAGAATGAAGTGCTACATTATTAATTGTTACTACTTCACATCTCATGCCCAATAAACAAATCTCCCCATCGTCCTACCCTCACGTCTACATCTTCCATCCCTTTCTCCATCTTCCCCTCTTCCTCTCACCTCCTCCTCACACAATGAACTGAAAGTCCTCCTCCACAAACTCTCATAAACTCACAATTGTAAAAATCAACCTATCTGACCTTCTCTTTCAAAAACACAAACAAACTTCAGCTTCATTCTCTCCTTCTTTCCCCAACACCTCTTTTCTCATTTCCCCCCCCATGCCCATTCTCCCATAAACACAAAACAATCCTTTCATATCCTGCGCTGGCGTGAGAAAACCACAAGAAAAATGACGAGTGTCTCCGAAAAGAGCCAAAGAAACGGTGTGAAAATGAGAGAGTGGGGCAGAGGTCGAGAAGGGAGAAAGTGGGCAGGAAGGAAGGAGGGTGAGAGCGAGAGGGTGAGAGACAGAGCAGGAGGAAAGGAAAAGAGGAAGCAGGTGTTTCTGAACAAAACATATGAACTGAGTCAGGTGTATAAAACTGAGAGAAGGGGGAAAAAAAAGCAAAGTAGTTCATGACAGATGGTCTTTGGGACCAGTCTAAAATATTAACATGAATATTTTATAATTGATAAGGGAATCTGGATGAAGGTTTTGTGCCAACAATGAGGACTAGAGGCCCATCTGTGCCTGCAGCTAGATTGCTTTTGTATTGTTCTTTGCATAAAGGGACTGTCCATCACCTTAAACATATGCAAACATGGACGACAAAGGGATCAATACCTCGGGCAGGTGTTTTGAATTATATCCAAGTCATTGAACTCTGATGCTGTTAAAGGTTTGTTTGTCATCAGCAAAATGTGTGTGCATATTTGGAGAGAAAGTCAATTTCAATTCATAGTTTACTTAGTTTCCTTTTGTGCCCTTAGCTTGCTTTGTCTGCCTTCATCATTGGGCATCAGTAAGAGAACACACCGATCAGATCGCCTTCTTCTTCAGTTTAGTTTAATACAAAGTTGACCTGTACAACTCATTTGCTCAGAAGCTACGGTTATCACAACACAACACATACAACTGTTACTTTTCTGTGAGCTCAGTGAAATCTTAATCGGCTGTGACTCGAAGTTGTAAAACTAAATTACTAGTTCAGAGAATTAAGAGTTCCAGAATTTTACAGTAAATGTGGAGCAAATATCTTTCTCACCGACGCAGATCAACCGGCAGATTTTTGCAAACTCTACTGACCAAAATGCTACGATAATAGAAAATAAAAAAAGGTAGCAGCTTGTGCTTTATGCTAACTGCAGCTTCAGCCAACATCTATGCTCACAAGGGTAATAAAGTGAGGGGAGAAAAGGACAGAGACCGACAGTAGGGAAGAAAGGAATGAGTCATAGAGCCTTCCCAGCAGCCAGTGATGGTGTGAACATCAATCACACAACAGGCACACACAGTCTCCAGCACCCAGAGACGCTCCAGCAAATGCAGACACAAGGTATACACAGGCTGCACAGCCAAGGTCATCATTAACAAAGTGCCTGCTTGAGTGAAATACTGAGTGACGTATGGCTGTGTGCAGCAGAAATCCAATCAAGGCAGAACAATCAAGATAAAACACCACCAGGGAATGAAATGAGCTTCATGCTGCTTTAGATATAATTTAAAATAATTGCACTGAACCTAGCCCAACCCCAACATTCATGTTTAACACAAATGCTGCAGGGCCAGGGAATGTACAAAATACAGGTTTACAAACGGATTTCAATACAAGAAGAAACGTGCAATATCCACACTGGCTGTGCAAAAACACCCCACCAAGGATTCCTCTCTACGTAAAAGGTGTCATTAAAATTGCATGAAGCCGGCATGTATTCCCTCGCACACACACACGCACACACACACACACACAGCTGCCTCTAGTCAGCAGAGTTATGCAACACCACTGCAGTAAACTGACCTCCTACTGGGGGAGAGAGAGAGAGGCAGACAGAAGGAGAGACTGATACTGAGAAAGTAGTTGAAAGTGTAAAATCTGGCTTATTTAAGTGTATACATCGTGCACCGGTTTAATGCCTCTACCGTCTGCCAGTCACATTAATATAGAAACCAGATGTGACTGGCAGCAGGGAGGCGGGCGTGTGACTGACCTATCCAACACAGTCGGCTCACTGCCTAACCGAATGCCCTTTCGTTATCACAGAAGTGATCGATAAAGCCAATCAGCAGCGATCACTCGGTTCCTGTGTAACCACAAGTACAGCAGGTTAGATTAAATTAGAAGGATGCAGCTGACAATTGAAAATGTCAGGACAAATTTTAAATATGGTTGGTAATACGTGAGATTACAAATTAGGACGCTTCCCTGGCGGATGTTAATCAAATTCGAAATAAAGCTTCCATTTCTCTATTATAATGTCCGTGTATGATTTTCGTTTCTTCGGGTTGTGTCTATTAAACACAATTTCTCGGCACCTGCATGAAGATTTTCCATTAAATCTAGTTGGTTACAACAAATTCTTAAAAAAAATAATAAGGGGATATCTTTAATTTCCCCATTTACAGAAACTCAAGATATCAACTCCTTAAACCACACTGGTACAAATCACTTGTGGATTCAGTTTAAGGAGAAAAGGGAAGTAACATTGGTTTTCCTACCCACATTTCCAAGATAAACTAAAAGTACATACACTGAAATTCTGTGTTATTGTGTTTATATGTTAATAGTAACTAAAGTAAACAAACTAGAGTTATCGCCTCACGGTTGTTTGCCTTCCCACTAAGTCACGCTGCAGGAAATATGATCACAATCTCTCCTTCTGTTCCTGAGTTATCGTGTTAAATAAAGTGTTTCTGCAGTTGCCAACAGCAAAGTCAACCTTTGGCCTTTTGAATATTAAATGTCATCACTTCATCATCGTCATTCTAACCTAAACGACATTTGCCTGAAATTGAGTCATAATCAGCACTTTTGAAAAAAAAAATTTGATTGAATGCAAAAAAGGAGTCGGGTGTAGTCATAGTGAACTTAACATTACATTTCATTTAGCTGACGCTTTTATCCAAAGCCACTTACAAGAAAACCAAACTACAAAGTGCTATAAGTAAGTGCCATTTAACCTTTGACCTCGTCCAAGTTAACCTTTGCACCAATTTTGAAGAAATTCCCTCATGGGATTCGTAGATTACTGTGTTTACAAGAGTACGATGTACAGACCCAACTTCTCAGGCTGCAACTGATACCTGGCCAGAGGCGCACCGACATGAATAAACATGGCTGAAACCTGACTTGGTTTTCTACCCTAAAATTAACCTTATAGCCAGTTGCAGTGTTGCCTGCCTAATGATAGAACTGCATTGTGCATTCACCTTTTTAACCGAATATTTGTCTGTACACTATTAATCTGTCAGTGTTCATCCATCCGTCTTGTCATTCATGTACCCGAGGCCAGCCATTAGTAAATCCTGGCGTTTTTGCTCAGCCTGTTGTGCATTTAAGTGCATGTGTCGTGTTGTTAGGTTTTATAACTGTTTCAACTAACTGGCTATAGTGTCGTTCAGCTCATACAGATTAGATAGTATCGATTTTAATATATGTTTATATACAATAATAATCGTATATAATTTATCTTTGATGATAATGTTTTCGCTCTCATTTGGAAGTCTCTGGATCAGGATGAGTCAATATTCTTTTGAAGAACAGCGCCCACTGTGGCAATAAGGCACAACTACAAGATAATGGCAAATGCTAAAATGTGACATAACTGCAGATTCAGTACAGCATCAAGTCAGTGATCTTAATTATTTTATGTTTCTTTATGGTTTTTTTGAATCATTTTATGATTTAACTTAATTTTTAATTAACTTTTGACTCGTTTCCCTTTATATTTATGTGCTTACGTGCTTTGTATTTGACCCTAAGCTTCTGTTTCCCTGCAGCCCAGAAATACAGCAAACTAAACTTTTGAGTTATCGAAATAAAAATCCGGATAGTATAGTGAAAATAACAGTTTGTTGTCGCCTTTGTTTAAAAAAATTTGCTTCCCCTGATGTTTCTTTGTTCCTCGTCATCACCTGAGACCGCTGGTGGTGGTGGTTTGTTTTTGATGACTTCTCCTCCCTGGAGGGTGGGGGAGGGGAGCAATGTGCTGACAAACAAATACACCGCACACAGAGTCACATTCTGTTCTGCATTCTTCACATATCTTACACTAATAGCCTCCAAATACTTTGCTTATCGCCTGTTGCATGGGAAAATATGCACAGTCATATCGGTGCACATAACATGGCTTTGTCTTAAGGACTTAAGTGTTCGCTGACTCTGGAAAATGCCAACCACAAACAAAACACACATGAATGTAACGTGCACCACAGGTCGGATTATTGTGCAGCCCCCTTATGGTCCACGGGCCACATGTTGGGAACCACTGCCATCAGACATTGCATCTTTGTGTTGCTGTTTGCCTTGTCTTTCACTGCCACAGCAATACACCCATAACCTCGCCCTGTAATGCCGGTAATGATCACAAACAACCCCGTCTAAAACCTGTTTGTCTCTCTGTGTGTGCACAGTGATAACATTAATAAACGAAAGAAGTTACTGCAGCGATTATATAAAGGGTTATAAATAGGAAAGCTTTAAATAAGTGACTAGTCTGGTGTCACTGTCTCGCTCTCTGCAGAGACACAGACGTGTACAAAGATAACACAAGACCGTCAGTGGCTCCTTATTCTCACTTGTCACCTTTTCTCGACAAGGGTGTTTTTCTTCCCCCCCCCCCCACTCGTTTTATCTGCCCCTTAATAAATGAACACAACTTCAACCTGTCTCAACTATGCACCGATTTGCAAAACACACTTTTCGTCCACCTGCTCCGTCCTCTATCCCGTCTGTCCCATGAATGACTCGGTCCGATTAGTCACTGTGTGACAGCGAGTAAGTATTTATATAACTCCACTGTCTGCAAGGTCATCTGCTGGATTAGACCAGCTAACATGATGGGATCACTCAGTGGATTAGGTCACCTGGCATGCTAGCAATAACAACGCAAGATCAACCTGGTTGGTTACGCAACAAATAGCAGGGATTCCTCATTTAGTTGAAGGATAGTGAAAAAAAAAAAACTTGGCTAAAAGGAGACAGATTTAAGTTAGTTAATGATGTTAGCTTAGCATGCTAAAGAAAGCAGTAGAAAACACGAAGAATATTGGTATTACGCTAAACAATAAATGTCGCTAAAGCTACCGAACGGTAAAACAAGATGGTATTTTGTAATAAACTGACGTTAAAATAGTGAGCTGTAGTGTGAGAGTAAATAAAATCCTGCCAAATACTTTGAATAATGGTTGAACATGAAAGTTACTATTCAGCGCTACATGTGAAGAGCAATTCAGTTGGTCCATTTTTACAAAGATGATCTGTGGCTGCTTACAACTGGTGTCACATTTCACAAATGATTTGTCAAACGGTTACTGATAGAGTTTTGAGCAGGGCTCTCGTATGGTCATGCATGAGTCACGAGAAAGGTTTTGGTTCGGACCTATGATTGGTTCTTACATTAACACACTCTGTATTGGTGTGCAAATTATAATATCACGTGGTGTTTCAAAGGAAAGGGACGCTTAGCCAAGGAACTCGAATGAAATATAGACGCTAATACAGTCGGCCAAGGCTTCCAGCCACAGAATATGAATGAACAGAGGGGCACTTCCTCTTGGATTGTAGTAATCTCCTTTAGTAAAGCCAAGAAGGCCTTCAGAGCAGGATAACACTGTTGCAGAGCTGCCGACCCAGGACAGTGTTAGGTACCACGTTGCTGCTTCTGCAGGTACAGATATAAATAGACTAGTAATAAACAAGACTAACCGTGAAAAAGAAACCTTTGGTGCGACTTCAGATTGTGCTGCTCCTGATACCCAACCCGACTAATGTGGTTAGACGTGAAGAGAGAAGAGAGAGAAGCCCTTTGCCAACCCTACTGTCCTTGCTGTGTATAAGGAGCGGTTGAACCTTCAGTAGTCAATGAAGAAGCAACAAATTCTCAATTTGTTTACAGCCTTATCCCTTCAGATTATCTTCAGTGAACATCATGATACTTGAACATTTCAAGTAACATTTTTCTGTCACGAGAGCTCAGTTCTGAGAAAGCTTGTTATGTAATGTACCACGTTCCAAACAAAGAACTACTTAAAACGCCATCTGCACTCATCACCTCCTCTTTGTTTCATTTTCTCCTTTCAAAGTCCTTTCATTTCTTTTAATCCCTTTTTCATATCACTGGATCATTCATTCGCTTGTATCTCACTTTGCTACATTGAGTATTAGGTGACGCTCCTACTGAGGGTGACTTGAAGAAAACAGTGTTATCTAGAGGACATGAAAAATAAATCAAAAGGACTAAAATCTATACTCCTGTGTGACAACTCAAAGTGGGACCAGATCTTAAATGCTCTGAGAACTTTAGACTCTCTTCACACTGTGGATGATTCTTGCAGAGGTGATAAAAGAGATATTTGAGTCTGTCATTTAGGTTTGAGCTCCTCGTTTTCTCTTGGCTGGTCAGAGTCCTTCTGTTCTGTTTCATGTTCTTTCCTCCATGTTTGTTTGTTTGTTTTGCATTCATGCAAACTTCAATCTGACATCTAAGTTCTGTCGAAGAACGCAAAGCACTTTCCCTCTGACAAAAAATAAAGAGTAAAGTTTACAGCGAAACTAATTCAACGACAGAACATAACATAAAATGATCTACGTTTTTTATCGTCGCATGATATTGCTGACATGGTTATATCTCTCTGCCTTGATCATCAGTGGGAGCTACACCACACCTATTTGAATTGCTGAACACACCAGACATGTGGGCAGTGATCCAGAGGTCAAGACCCAGGCTACAAAAGAAATAGATATACTGAAAACAGGTGCCTTGCTAGTTTATGTTAAAGCAAGTAAAGAAATATAGGAATAATGCTACATTTCAGATGATAGATGGAAAGACAACAACAACGACCGTAAACTCTGAGGTAAACGACAGTATAGGATCAATACTATAGTCAGCACCACCTGGGCCAGACTTAAACAGACTGGGTCCAACTTGCTTAATGAAAATGTAGATAAAATATAAATCAGCCAGACACCTACAACCCGTGTCCCAATAGAAAAGTCCTGTGTCCTCGTGTGAGTTGCTGTAGCCAGGATTTCAGAGACAGAACAGAAAAGAGCTACACAAAGAAGACCTTGTAAGGTAGAAGTTTCTTTCCTTTCTCTAGGTTGGGCAAATATGGGCTCCTTGACTGGACTATCTGCTGTGCAAACACATGCGCACACACACTCTCCCTCTCTGACCCCACTGTTGGGGGTTTGCACACACACACACACAATGGTTTCACTTATGGCCAGCCAGCCCGCGGCTTATCAGCTACCCAGCTAATTCTAGTAGCTGAAGTCAGTCCCCAGCATATGGAGCTTTAACCAGATCGGGGGTTGATGCAAAACCTACCTTTGTGGCAATGTTGGTTATGATTGAAAAAGATGGTAAAGGTCGGCAAATCAAGCGGGTTTGGCGTGGATAGCAACTGTTCGTCAACCAGAGCTTCATATCTGTCAACAGCTTTTTAACTGTGTTACAATGGTCCTGACGACACTGTTACAATGGTGTTTTATGCAGAAATGGTTTTAGGCCACAAGGGACATATTTGTCTCCCTTACCGCCATTGGCCACTGGGACCAATTGGCAACATGGCTGTCTTCCCAGGTTACATCTATGCATCCATAGGGATCATCAGGTTGCTTCGGGAATACACCAATCATTCCATAGGTTTTCACACTGAACTATTCTCAGCCTCAACTCCCAACAGCTCTGTCAGTGCAATGTTTTGTTTTTACAACCCTTAATTTTATGATTACCTGTTATTAACATTGTTTCCAGCCACAGTAGGCAATTATTTTTTAACATTTGATAAATTAACTAAATGCTACTTGTCCAGCTGGAAAAGCAGAGTTAGGGACTAGCTGGAGAACACAGTGAAGCATTTAACTGCTATGTATGTATAGATGTATGGAATTTGGGGAAATGAGCCAAATCTGTGACAGTCAACTAAATTGCTGTAATCTGAACAGATCTACGGACTTTTATCGTATATCAGGCACAGTGATGCAGCTTGACAGCATTATCATCTTTGACACCTAGGTACAACTGTGTGAAACCCACTACATAATTCAGTTGGATGGAAAACAAGCCTCTGTACCGACGATCAGTTTAAAGGGTAAAAGGAAAAGCAGTGAATTAGCCTGACCCAAAAAAGGGGCAGACTTGACAGGATTAACTCTCCATATCAGTGATGAATCTCATCAAGAGATTCATCCAAATTCACCACCCTGTCTGCTTTGGTTTTATCCATTTCAGTTGACTAATCTGTAGCAGTTGTACCTCTCATCAGTTCCAGAATCGCACTAAGAGGAGCTCAGACATGTCCTGATGTAACAAAATAGGTTAGAACAGCTAAATCAGGGCTAAAATTAGAATAAAAAAGGGAAAACAGTAACTCCCCTTCTCCGATACTGCCACAGGAGAAAAACTTCAAATTTGGTCATGACAGTTACGGTAAAAGCTGTATTTTTTGGGGGACTAAAATCTGTCACTTAGATATTTAGATCCTGAATTAAACATGAATCTCTTTTACTTCCAAAATCTGACCAATCTTAGCATCGTCCTTCAGAATCAAGTCTCTCAAAGCCTGGTTCCCTGGGGTAGGTCATCCTTGGGGAGCCGGCCAGAAGTCACCGTGGCCACAGAGCGGCCTGCCACTCATGTCGCCTTGGTTATGTAAGCTAAGAGATCACTCGACATCGCTGAGGGGGAAGGTGAGATCTGAATAGAAAAGAACGCCGATGGGGTTGAGGGGGTGGGGTAATTCCAAGGGAAGTAACTTTAAATTAGAAATAAGGTTACTGCTGCTTCAGCCTTTAATCTCTGTCTTACTCCTGCCATTTCTCACTCTCGTCTTCTTCCGCTCGTTCTCTTCTTCCTTCCTCTCCTCCTTTTCACTCCTCAAACCCTCAGAGCATTCTTTATGGGCTCCAGTGTACTCCAGATAAAATTGGACTTGGCATATACTCAAAGACTGTCAATGATGATGCTGGGTGTAAATGAGAGTACGCACTGTGCAACTTGAGGTCAGTGCGTGTGCGTGTGCACAGTTCAAACTCATTAATCTCCTGCAGGGCAGAACCAGTGGAAGTTCCATCTCAGAAGGTTGAAGGAGGTGGGACATGTTCTGACATTTTAACTGCCAAGGTGTCTTCCTCAGGACTGAATAGACTCCTTGTTCCCTCACACTATGTTTACAGCTTCTGTTCATTCTAAATATTACTCCTTGTTTCTATTGGTATGGATGCAATGATTCTCCTGACTGAGAATAATTAGTTTGGTTTTCTTTCTTTTGGCACTAAACACTCGACTAATGCGTTTTTTTTAATTAGAATTCTTCTGCTAATCTTTGCTTACATGTGATGCAACTGGATTCTTATGTAAATACAGAACATGTGCTTTTTCTTCTAATCAATGTTGTAAATACTGTTGATTTGTTGATGCATTCAGTGACACGCAGCACCTATTGCATCCCTTACCCCCCGTTATGGTTAATAGTGTTAAGGGCAGAGGATGTAGCCCTATGAGATGAATTGTGATTTGTGAATATGGCTTATACAAATAACATTTGATTGATTGAAGGTTTGTGGACCCTTAACTCACCAATCTGCAGCAGCACGGGCGTCACCAGCGCCGTCTCCATGGCGTAGCAGAACTCCCGGCCGAACATCACAGCCCCGTGCATCAACCATCTTTTCATGGTGATGCCTTCTATCGATTCTTCGCTCGCCACCTCCTCCCCACCACCTCGGGTTCCTCCCCCGCCTTCTCCCGATCCATCCGCCTTGCCTCCGGTTCCTCCTTTGTCCCCGTCCAATCCCGATGCAGAGGCATTTTTGTCGTTGACGCCGCCAACCAGAGATCCGACCTGCATAGCGTCAGCCTCTGTGTTCTGAGGAGGCATGGCGGTAAGCATGCACGCAACAAGAAAAAAGCGCACCCCTTGAAAAATCTGATAACTACCAAAGAAAAAACAACCACTTCCCTACTTCCACAAACTACTTTGTGGATCAAGGTTGTAGTTACTCTAAAAACTAGTAATGACTTCCTGGAAGTAACTTAATTACAATCTTTACATGCTACAACTCGCCTGTCGTTGTAACTTGCTAGTTATTACCTATTAAAGGTGTTGGTGAAGTGATCAATTGCTAATACCACGAGAATAACAGATCATGTCCCAGCACTCTAGGTCATGAAATCTATCTAAAATTAAAAAATAAACTATCAACACAAATCTCAATTTCCTGATCTGCTAAAATACAAAAAACAAAAAGAGTCAATCAGCAATCATTTGTCCTACGTTGTCCAAAAACACTTCAAATTCAAGGCGTTTGGTTTAAATCCTCCTCTTGCCGCCTTGTTTTCTCCACTGAGTGGGGAAAAAGAAGAATCCCAAAAATCAGCTTTCCAAAAAATCCCCAAAAATGAAAAAGGAAGCAGCAGAATTTTCACAGGTAGAGTTTGCGGTACATTCCAAGCGGGAGTTTGTGCGTTTGCTTCTTTGTGAGTGTGTTGTCAGGTGAGAGAATGCCTGGCAAACTCTGTAAGCTTCAATGCGTATGTTGGTATGTCAGTGTTTTCATGCCTGTTTGTGTATGCCAGTGGTGTGTTTGTGTATGCGTGTCTGTGGTGTGGTCTGGTGTGTGTGTGTGTGTGTGTGTGTGTGTGTGTTTATGGCTTTTTTGTCATTGAGGTTGTCTCCCTCTTTTTTTTTTTTTTTTCTTACTGTCTATTACAAGCTGTAAAAATCCATATAGAAGACCATTCAGTGAGTTCCAGAGTCATTTTGTGTATGGAGGGCTGGATGACGGAGTGGGTGGGGCCGCGGGGGGAGGGTGCAGGAGGAGGGCAGGCAGCGATGGTGGGCGGAGCTCCTCTGAAAATCCCCATCGATTGGCTGATCAATCTGAAGGAAGACAGCGGCACCGGAAAGGCAACGAGGAGGTGAGGAGTGTCCCATTGGTCAGGAGGAGATTGGAGTTGGTTGAGAAGAGAAGGAGAAAAAAAAAAAGAGAAACAGAACATGAGTGAGTCACTTTAAAAGATGTGTTGTTGCATATACACAAAGCAATGCTGCAATTTTCCTGCAATGCAAGTTTCTCAGGTGTTAACAGAAACATACTAGATGCAGAGTTATTTAAGCCGCTTTCAGACATGCACTGAACTCTGGACTTTTCCTGAAGTTTTTTCCAAAGGGGGATTTATGTGAGAACTCAAATGTCAGACTCCGTTGCCCCAGGAACTTTTCCTGCCAGCCCCCCTTACAAAATGTCCGCTAAATGCCATATTGAGCCCTTGTGAGGAAAATATCCGGAAAATTCACAGCGAAGGATCGGGCATGTCAATGTCGTTTCTCATATGGGGCAGAGGCAAAGAGCTCGCCTGAATGTTCCACTTCCTAACATTGTGAGCGTGTCTGACCCGGATAAACTCCTGCTGTGTTCTTCAAACTTGAAAGGAAAAGTTTGGAAAAAAATGTCCAGACCAAAGTCTCAGGGCATTTTCCTGGGTTCATATCTAAAAACGGCCTTAGTGTGTATCAGTTGGCACAAGAAGAGGCAGAAAAAAGTAGTTCAGGTACAAGATGTTCTGGTCCTGGGTGGGTGATGCACATTAACGCTGGAACAAATAGGAATTGCCAACTGGGAGTCAGAGGGTATAGGGTCAGTGTTCTTCCCTTAATTGCTCCAGCCATGCTGCTTTAGGAAGACTGCAGTCCAGAGCAGTTGCCAGTCTGTGACTTTTCTGTGTTTTTAAGGACATTAAATGTATTTAAAAACGTATTTAGCTTAACCTAACCCTGTATTAAACTTTCCTCGTTTTCTACATTCAATGCCTTCTTCTAGCACATCAATAACACAATTTAGCAGCTCCTTTTCATAGTTTTTCGCAGACCTTTTATTGCTGGACTAATTTCCCATGCTTTACTCCATGGTACACCAGAGGGTCTGCAGGCACAGTATTAAGTTGTAGTTCAGACATATTTCACTCAGAGCCCAATACACAAGAACTGTACTTACGTGTAAAAAGAGCAAATTTGCCTTGACATCGGAATATTAACCCTGACTTCAAATACAATTGAGGTGATGTCCATAAGAGTAAATACTCAACAGAAAAAAAGTTGTGATTATGCTGAGAAATCAATTGTCCCGGTGAAAAACTCTGGCCGTTATGCACATATTTAATCTTGTTAATATAGGGGATTATTAATATTATTATAGGGTTATTAAATTCTAGAAATAGCTTCTCTTTCTAGAAACTCAAGGATGTTTGGTATTTTATTAATGGCCCAGTCACCTTAAGTGCAAAAACCTCCTGAGGTTAGTAACTAACAAGGAAAAGGACATTCAACACCAAAACCCAGGTCCTGACACCATAAGATTAAGAGAGAAAATGTGAATTGAAAATGTGAAGGATGAAAGAGCGCAATTGTGTTTTATGAAGTGAAACGTTTTCAAACTGAGCTTCTGTTTCAAAACAGAGGGCTTGTGTGTGGTGGGAAGAAATGAGAGAACTGTAGACTGAAAAAAAAAAAAAAAAAAAAAAAAAAGGAGAGAAAGAGACAGAGGAGTACAAGTAGTGAAGCCCTTTGGCGACCAACACGCCAAGAGAGCAGAGAGAGAGAGTGAGAGAGAGAGCGAGTGAGCGAGAAAAACACTGCATGGATGTTCGTTACGATTCCCCACAGAGTTGAATTCCAAAGTGCGTTTGTTTTGCATGCAGCGGGGCGCTGGATTAGAACCCATGGCGACGCCACATTTCGTCACACCCAGCGTGCACTAATGCTTGCCACGTGAACGACACACAAACACACACCCACACTAAAAACAGCGCTAAGACCCTCATCAAGCCTCTTAGGGAGAGGCGAAGGGAAGAAAACAAAATGAGAGAAAAAGGGAGGAAGGAGAGGAGTTGGGAAAGGAGGGAGGTAAGGAAGGATGGATGTCGGGTTGGAACAGGTGGAGAGTGTGAGGAAGTAGACATGGAGAGAGGGGAGGGTTTGAAGAGGAAGAGAAGGAACGATGACAAATGACAGACGGACAGACGGACAGATGGAAGTACAAAGGTCAAACATATTTCTTTCTTTTCCTGGTTCTTATTCTCTCTCACTCCTCTCTTCATCTCTCCTCTCCATTTTCAATGCTCTCTCAAGTCTCCATTAACATTTAGGATACACTCATGATATTCCCACAAGATTTAATGGTTTCTATCTTGAACCATGTTCCGTCTTTCCACCAAGTTTGAAGAAAATCGGTTCAGGAGTTTTTGCGTCATCCTGCTGACCAACAAAATAACCAACCAACAAACAAATAAACAACAGAGGTGAAAATATAACTTTGTTTGCGGAGGTAATAAATATCCTATTTCAAGTGAGCCAGGCGGCTTCCGACCATAAAATGCTGTGGGTAACTTCGCAGACAATGTATAAACTAACGTGGAAGTTGTGTAAACATCTAATGCGTTTTATTATTTTTTTCACCCTCTGGTATTTTTGCATTACATAGTTTATAATATCACATTACAAAACGTTTGTTCAAATATCAAACAGCTAATTGCATCCAGCAAACATTCATGTTTGAAGAAAAGCCTGTTCAGTGTTTTTTTTTGTTTAACAGCCAAACGTACACAACTCTGTTGGCTGCACCTTACTCCAGCAACTTCAGAGTCTACTACTCGGTTTCCTCTTTGACCAAATTTGATTTTCTGGTGTCTGTAACCGCCAAGATTTTGCCAAGAAACCTTTTGGTGGCACCACTGGTGTTGTGATAAAAATCTGTTCTGCCATTACCACACATTTACTGAAGAAAATGGACCATGCAGCTTAATTTTTACACTTCCTAGTGAAGGCAATGGCCTAAATATTACTACAAGTTACTGGCGTAGTCTTTGAGTGTTGGACAACATAACATATAGCATTGTTAGCATCATAGATCAAGTGTGCTGCGCTTTGAACGAGGCTCATATTTGTGAAAGTGGAAAAACCACGAGACCAATGAGCCAGAAGAGTCGTCAAAAACAAAGAAATGTAAAAACAACAAGCATCAAGGTTCAGACTGAAATGGAAAAGGAGCTAAATCCATTTGAAACCTTCTGTTAACATGAGGAGCGATTTGTTTAAACTACTACGACAGTGAAATTAGTTTGAGGCTATTTGAAAGTTAGTAGAGCTGAAGGATAACCCACCATCTTTGAGTGCTTCTATCTAAATGGATGCAAATAATGAACATTAGAGTGATTTTAAGACAGAAAAATGGGTCAAATTAAACAAACAATACTAAAAAAACAAGTGCCTGTGCTGCAATCCAGTCACCACACACCTTGTTCTCTCAGCTGACAGCACTATCTGGCCTGCATCTTAAATTCTCAGTCCTATATAAACACACCCAGACACACACACAAAGAGTTGTATGCTATCTGATTATATGTTATATATTATTTGCGGCACCAGTCAGCTGTACCATTGTCTCTGTGTGTTAATGCAAAGTGTGTGTGTCTGTAACATGAGCTCAGCTGGTATAGGATTACGTCTCAGCCTTTCTGGGAGACAACATAAACAAAATACAGTCTCACGTGAGAGAGAGGAGAGAGAAAGAGGAAAGGGAAGGTGAAGAAAAGATGGATTCCATGGGGCTGGAGTAGAGTAAATGGAGGGGAAAGACAGGGAAGAAGGAAGATGACAAAAAAGGAGGATGTAGGGTGGAGGAAGGTGAGGAGACGCATGAATGACTGGGATGGGAAGAGCGAAAAAAGTATTTGGAAAACTATACTGTCACAAACTGGACGAAGAAAACAAGGTGAAGGCACAGAAGACGAGAGGAAAACAAGAATGAGAGCGAGGCATAGGAGATGCCTGTAAAGTTCAAGGTCAGAGACAAATTAAGAGTTGGCCGTCTCCTGTGACTCGCAGAACAACACACACACAGACTAAAAACACACGTCAGCCTGGTCTATTTCAGTGCGCGTTTATTCTTGTGCCACAGACCAGATTACCTGTGACACAGGCATGAAATCAGGGCTCAGCTCAGTCTCTCTCATTTCGTCTATTTCTCTGCCGCTTCTTCTTCTCCTTCCTCCATGCAAGTCAGAGAACAGACGGCCTCGTTTCCGCTGCAGGTCTCATGTGTGAAACGTACGGTCAATGTGCAAATGAGCAGTGACAAATGCTTTACTTGCTCTGGATGCTCTCGTGACCACCCTGTTGACATTAGCCATTTCTGCAGATCGTAAAAAAACATGGCCTCATTATGCAAATGTGAGGCCTTTTGATTGCCCGTTACATCACAATGTCCTGGAAGTATCGACAACTGGCGAGGCGTTAAAAGAGCTTCAGGAGAAGTAGGTTCTCCCTTCGGGCTTTTATGGACTTTGGGCTTTTTAACCTTGATAATTTACAAACACAAAAACCCAATAAAACACACTAAAGAAGCTTCATATGTCTTTTTTAAAGCAAAGAAATCTGGGTTTGTCCAATGGTATATCTGTCAATCACAGGAACTACCTCCAAATATAAACCCCAAATTAACCATAAAGATAGAGCAGATATTTTCACACCAGAAGCACAAATGAGGGGGAGAGTAAATGAATGGGATTTTATGAGCTGCTGCTGGGAGCGATGATCTCCACTCTGTAAAACCCTCTTATAACCATCACAGCCAGTTCAATTCAGTTCAATCTGCTCCCGGTGCAACAAGAAGAAGAGTCTACATCATTACAACAACTGATACTTTGTGTAGGGTCAACACACATAACTCTGAGTGTATGTGATCTTAGACTGCAATATATTCATGATTGCTCAGGACGTTACCACTGCTGGAACTTTTCCAACCCTTTTTCTGTGTGCTACTGTTTCTCTGGAGTCCCCGACACTATCTGATCAGGCTGAATCTGGACAAGAGATTTGGTGTCACACACCAGCGAGGCACGTGAACACACCACAAACATAACAAATAACACAGCCATGACCCATATCGAGGTGGATATCAATTACAAGGCCTTATACGACCTTATAGGATCAAGTTCACATACTGATGGGACCTATGGACGTTTATGTGCATTTGTGTGTGTATAAAAGGAGGGAAAGAGCGATACACTAACTTAAAATAAAGAGGGGAGGATTTTGTTACGGAGAAATATTTTTCAGGACAGACCCAATGACCTGATTTGGTGCTTTATCGGGTTAAAATTAGGTATTTGTCACACTGATCACCTATGAAATCCAAGAAACCCCTTCAGGTAGATGATATGGATTCACTTCAGAGGCAGATAAGATGGGGGGAAATAACATAATCAGATTTATAAAGTGCTGCTGGGAGCGATAAGATGTTCCTCTATTAATGATCAAGGCCAGTTCATTTCAGTTCAGTTATCTCCCGGTGTAACAAGAAGCTGCTTTTCCTTCGCTCGTGATGAGTCTGCATCATTGCAACGCCTGGTACAGTGTGTGTATAGAAGTATTTTTGGCCGGATGGCAACAGTGAAGCAAATGCCGGGCGGCCAGTGTGTGTTTGTGTACGTGTGTGTCACTGACAGATGTGTCTTCCTGGGTCTTCATCGGTCTGACTGGAAGCACAGAGACTCTCATGTCTTTAGTCACACTCTTTCCCTTTTTCACGTTTTTGGACGAGTATTAGACAGTTTTAGGACGTCTGCACCCACAGAGCAGAAACATGTAAACACACGGGCTGCTTCGCAAAGCCGCACTTTCACACAAACACTTATAAAGCATATTCCCAGCTGCTGGGAAGCAGATGGCAGAGATAAGCAGAGAGAGGGGGAGAGAGAGAGAGAGAGAGAGGTAAACAGGGACTGGATATGTGCATTATGGTGCAGTGCTGCTGCAGTGCAGAGAGTGCAGGGTGGGGGGGTGCACATGTGAATCAACGTGCACCAGCATCAATGACAAATCCCTTACTCATAACACAGGGCTTATATCAGTATATGAGCTGGTATGAAATGTGACGTAACATACCCGCTGTTCACATACGTGCACTCTCTCAAACACACTGGTCAACTTTCTCCCTGGAAATACTTGATTCTGATTCATGCAGGTATATATATCATGTTTGATTTCCATGAGGAACTAGATACGTCAATATTATTCAAGAGAAATCCCATTAAATCAAAATATGACTGCTCCACCACATTAAACAAGCCAGCAGACAGATTTAAATACACTTGATGTTATTAAGATCATATTCACGAGCAGCAGGCGGGAAAAAAGTTCATGTCAAGTATTCGTCAGCTATATCTCCAAGCAAATAAAACGGCAATAAACCAATATTAGCAAGATTTCTCTATTCAGTTAATCTGATTTTATGCAACTGCTACAAATATGTAATGATACAAATATCGTGGCTACAAGCTGAGCAGTGCTGGTAACCTCTCTGGGATAACACATGAACGCCTCATATTCAATACCATCATATCTTACAAACTATTTCTGTGCTTTCAAAATTTTGTGAAGGCCAAAATTGGGTCTAACGACGTCAACAGCAATGCTAGCTTGTACGCCACACGTGCTCAGATGATGTGGAAATGATAAGGCAAGATATTCAAGGTTCCAAGTCTTTGTCACATGCACAGAGCAAAACATGCAGTGGAATGAAAGAGATACTCAGTTACTGTGCAAGAGTATCAGAGGGGGAAGATAAACTGGAGTCAAATAGATATAAATAAAAAAGTACTGGTGCAATATTAGATTGATGTATGCATTTAAATGTATATATTTACAAGTACAAATATACGTGCAAATCTTACCACGCATCTTAATCTCATCAAATCTACCAGCTAAAATGACCTGGTGTGCAGGTAAAAGTGACAGTGGCAGAAACAATCATGCAATATGTGCTCGGTATTGAGTGTTTATGTATGTGTGGACGTTTGTTACATTAAGACGTGTGGGTTGAGGACCTGAGGTTAGAAACTCCTCTTCAGTCATTCGGCTTTGGCCATGTGACTGCAGAGACGTCTGCCTGACCTCAGAAGTCTAAACAGTTCATTGTTGGGGGGGTGAAGTGTCTCCTCATGGGGTTTTTGGGCTCTCACGCTCCTGGTGTAGGTGTCTGGGTGCTGCGTTTAGCTGAACGTACCAACACCGATACCAGGCGGGGAGGCTGCCTGTTGGCAAACTCCACAGTCTTAAGAGAGGTTGAATCCTTGAACTTCTACAGCTGTTGGTGGTAGAACCTGTCTTGATTTTTACCTCCACCAAGGAGGTTATGTTTCCCGTTTCTTGGTTGGTCAGCAGAGTTATGCAAAATCGACAAAATGTATTTCCATAAAACTTGGCGGAAGGGGACATAGACCTAAAGAGAACGCACTCAAAGTGGAGGATCAGTTCTCAGTGCTGGATACGACAAGGTATTTGAAGTCGAGCCTCTCCACAGCGTCTCTATTGATCTTTGGTGGGTTGTACCTGCTGACATGTCCACCACCTTCCCCTTGTGCTGATGTTCAGAGTCAGGTTCTCGTGTACTGACATTCAAGTACCAGTATGAACAAGTAAGTGTTTTACTGGTACTGATTAATTTGCTTCAATTACAAATTCAGAGTTTAGTTCAAGTAAAGAAATCTGGTAAATGTTGGGAACCTTAATCCTGAACTAAACTCTGAACTTGTACTTCATCGTACTTTCAGGAGACTTTCTGACAAACCTAGACTAAAGTTTCCGGTGGTAAAAGGTCCTGAAGGTCAAAGTCACAAACTGGGGCGCGGGTCTATTTTGAGGGGTTTCAGAAACACAGTTTCAAGGAACAGGACAAAACAAAGTAACATGAGCCACTTGTTACATGTGATAATTTTAACTAGCTTTGAATTATAACTACAACATACATTTTATGCTATTAAAGTTCATCTAATTATTATGGTTTTTTAACAATGACCCATCAAACCTGACAGTCTTATGGCAGAACTTGCCCAAAGGTCGTGATAGAATTAGCACGACAGGATCATTTAAATGAACTCATTTAAATGTTGCTCAATCCAGTTTTCAAAAGCAGGGTTTGCGTGAGAGTTCTCTGCATTTTAAAGGGAGTTATGCAAACTAGGAAATTGGAAACTGGTTTGCAAGTTTCCTTTTGCAAGTGCTGAAGTAGCACAAAGTCAAAGACGACCAGAGCTTTATAAAAACACTGATATCTACAGTTTCTAACACAGTTATTGGTTTTTAAACCACACACACACCCCGTTTAAATCCTTAGGTCTGCCGATCTGTGCATGTCTAGACAGTTGATGTCAAAAGTTGTGTCTCGTATCTCATAAATATAGTATCATGTTTATGTAATATACTCACCCTGAGTATATTTTTTTCATGAGTAGCCCGAAGACAAATGATAATCACAGACCCCAGAAGTAAAAAATCTGTTTTAACTCCTGCAGGTCTGAAAGTTTGAAGCTGGATACTTTGAGGTTTTGACAAGCTGCTGACAGCAGCCTTGGCCTAGTTCTACACCGGAGTCACGTTGCTAGCTGTGTGTAGCACTCGCCACATAACCACACACACACACACACAGAGGGCGGAAATTGACACGAACCTCATCTGTGCCCCCTCTGACTACAGTACCCCCCACCCAACATCACATTACAGCACCCCGCAGTTGCAGCGTGTCTTTCTAACCTCAGGGGGGGGGGGGCTGCCCTCTTTTGGAGGGACTGGGTGTGTATGTATTTGTATGCGAGTGTTTATGTGTGTTTGTGGGTGTGAACCCTATCCTTTACAGTCCCCTGAGGTCTTTACCCAAAGGGGAGCTGCACGCCAACCAGGAGATAGAAAGAAGAAAAAAAAAAGATGATATAGATCTGCTTTATGTATCTCACTATTTGTGCGTGTGTGTGCACGCACACTTCTTTCCAGGCAATCAGTGTGAACCGGTCTGACACACTACATCTTCACCTCTCTGATCAACACAAAATGACAAACCTGAACATGGCTCTCAATCAGTTCTAACCCCACTGAAGACACACTAACTATGGGGCCTTTATCGTATCAAAACTATTGACAAAAGTGAGTCAGTCTGTGTTTAATCAGATTTGTGATTGTGTACAGATATTTGCATATCTGTATTTAGAATGTGTGGTGTGTGTTATAGGATTTGAAAATGTGAAAAGAAAACATCTTCAAATATATATTCAGATTTGAAAGTGTATTCATATCTGTAATTGCATACATTCTAAATACAGATTTGCAGATCCATGTACACATTCACAAATCTCATCAAACACAGACGGATTGAGACTCACATTTGTCAATAGGTTTGCTGCAATAATGGCCCCATGACTAACCACTCCCGTCCCTTCATACCGTCTTAGCACGTTAACAACAAAACGCTGATGTGCCAATACGACACCTCATCATCACAGTGGCACGTTGACAATGAGCCAGATAATTAACACTGACTGCACTGACAGTTCAGGAATGCTAAGGACCTTTAAAGATGACAACCCTGATCATACATCTAATGGAATATACCACTGCACAGCGATCATCACGCACACATGCACGCACACACATGCACGCACACACCTCCTACATGCACACGTTTGTTGCTGATAAAGGCCAACTGAAATCAGCAACAACAAACTGCAGTGCCTCACAAACACACACTCTAGCTGTCAACATTTAAGTCAAATAGCCCCAATCTGTCAAACAACTTTGTACAAATACATGTTATAATTATCGTGCAAACAAACACGCTCTGTAGCAGTGATGATACGTTACAGAAATAACTCTTGATATTGTTGCCAGAGCAACATTTTTGATGAACTTTTTGCCACAGCATTGCTCTGCTCGCTGCTGCTGCTGCTTTAATCACAGAGGAACTTCTTGTTCTCTATAATCTCCTGTTGTCTAGCTGCTGAAAACAACCCTCCCCCTCGCATTAGTAATAAAAAAGCTATTATATGAGAAGTTAAAACTGAGATCAAAGTCAAGTTCTCCTCCTTTTTCTGTTCCTTCTCCTTCATGTTGTTTTTCTGTCAAATGAGGGCGGGAACGAAAAAACTGGTTTTGGGCTGCGGGCCAAACCAGACTGCGTCCAACTGGTTTACCAAATCTGTAAACAACTTCTGTAGGATGAAAACAAACAGAGTCTATTTGAGAATGAGAGACATGTCAGTACATGTGTCTGATGAGTCCATGTCATCCATCTGTATGTGCAACGCTTATCTCTAGAACTGTTCATCTCATCGGCGTCATACGGACGGAGGTGCTGTGTCGAATTGTGCGATTGGACCACGATAGTTAATACAGTAAACTGGACGAAATAGCATAGCGTTTGAGCGGCGCTGAGACTCTCAACGAAGGACAACCATATTCACCACAACAGCAACAACAACAAATCCAGTTCGGGGTTCTGTGTACAGTCGCTTTGAACAACGTAAAAGTCTTGGCGCACGTGGACAGACTACTGTGATACTTGTTATTTGAATCTGTTGAACTCTTTTCTAGCTGTTGAAAATGCTCTAAGGCTGTGTTGTGGGGTGGTCCATACCTGATGCAGCAACTAAAGCGTACGACTTCTGCCCACACCGATCTCTCCTTAACGAACGAACTTGCGTGTGTACACTTGTGCTGGCTCGGAACATAATCAGAAGCTATTAGTCACAAGTACACTAAGTTAATGCCAAAGATCCATCAGTTCCAGCATCTCAAATGTGGAGATTTGATAGTTTTCTTAACATTAAAAACGTCTAATGCAGAAATGAGAATGAGAACAGCGTCTATTCAGGGGCCGTCATCTTTGTGAGCAATGAGGAGAGCGAGGGCTGGGACGGTCTGGTCTACTGAGGATTTGCTATTTGCATCACCGGCTTGTCCTGCTCTGACAGTTGCATCATTAGCTACCTTAAGCGAGTGCACTTGCTGCGGTTCAGCCAGCCAGATAGCTAGCTCATTAGCTTTGTCAACGATGCACAATCAATCCTGGGATAGTTTGGCCCAGGATGGTTCCAACCGTTGGATCCTTCGTTGCTCGGGAGTGGAAGGACAAATTGGTCGTCTGCATTTGAAGGAGCCTCTTTAGTTGCGCTGCCGTCGATGACTCAATCAGTCATCACAATGTTTTCACTTGTCACATTTGTATACGTTTATGATGATACAATAACTGCACTTTGTAGAGATTACCAGTCAGAGCTGGATGTGGTGCGCGCTTTTGCCAACAAAGACGTCAAAGGCAGCCAAGATCCACAAAGCAAAGTGGATGACTCAGTAAAGATGGGAACACTGATTGGAGGAAACCCAAAAAGATGCTTTAAGAGTGAAATGTCATCACCTGATTTCAAAGTGCAGGGTGAAATGACTTTGGGAAAAACTTTGAGGAAAGAAACCTCAATGACGTGCTGCAGTTGGTCCTCTGAACGTTTGGCTCAAAGTGCACTTGTTTCATCAGAAAACAACTCACTGATGGGAGTATTAAAATTAACCACAGGCGGCCAAACAGCTCCGGAGTGTGGTTAAGCTAAATTTGTTCAAGCTTTTCATGCTATCTAATTTGAGACTCATTCTGCCCTGAAGGGAAATCTAACCTTCATCATAACATTCAGTGCATTCTGTAGTTAACTGTGATTGGAAAGATATGAGAAATATCAGTAAATGCACAAAAGGCTTAAAGAGATAATCTGAATTAGTATCAGGCCGAGATAAAGGAGAAGCAGGCTGCCGGTCCAAATCTCTACAAGAATGGAGAAAGAAAGAATTGAGCAAGTTAATAGGCCTGACGACTCCTTCATTAAGTATCTGCATTGTGTTTTTCAGAGGACGCGATTTGGCTCATGCTGGTGCTGGCTGCGTCCGTCTGGCTGTGTTTGCACTTCGGAGGACGAGAACATTCTTCACACTTGAACTGATTTATAAGCAGGATTTCACACCACCACAAGCTTCGAGAAACACCAGCTCACTGCTCTGTGCTGACTGCAGCGGCAGCAGGTACAAGAGGGTAGGAACGTCGGATTTAGGACAGTTGTTTTCTATATAAAGAACAGTGACCACAGGGGACCTTTAACAGTAAATTTAGCCGATAGAGGACTGGAGGAATGAAAAGATGCCAGTGGAAACAAGGAAGTGGGTTCAGGTTTTTTTTGGTTTATTTGACAAAAGAGGTATTATCAAGTAGTATTCCCCATTCACTTGGGTAATGTAACGCAGTATTTGTTTTAAGCGTATTGCAGGCCTCTTTCACACTAACAGCTTCTTCTTTAAACTCCAATAGAGGATTTTTATGTTTTTTTAGTTAAAAAAATTTACCAAAACAATCTTACCACAAGGTCCATTTAGTGGCTATTATGTAGCTTTTATTTTGCGTCACACAACCGTCCTAAGGACACGCACTTTGCCCAGTGATCAGGCTGCAGAAGCTCTTTGTTAAAGTGTCTTTGCTAGTTTCAGATCTACGCAGTGGTAATTTCCCCATCCAACGCCCACATCGATGCTGGTGCAATTGCAAATGCACTTGCACCAGCATCTGAGTGCATATTAGCCCATTGTTTTTAAAACGAGGTGTGGTCAGGTGTGTTATCGGTGCATTAGCCTGAGGCAGCAGAAAGCGGTTGCACAACCGACCAACAAAAACCTGGTCTCATGCAAGAGGCACAACATGGCACAGCTGAGTCAAGATATTTATTTACGCCCAACAAGCAGATGCAAGACTCACATACACCTTCCATCCTCTCTCACTATGTGGCAAATCCCCCACTGTAATAGAAATCCACCAAGGTACAAGCACATCAGACTGCAGAACGGCGCTCGATTGGTTTATTGCAAGCAAAACAAACTCAGACAGTGCATACCTCTGTGTAACCCTGCTTACAATCCAACAAACGAATGCTGATGAAACATAGTCTGCTTGGCGGAGGTAATAAAGAGCATGCTACCTTTCGCTCCATGCACCCAGCACGAGGACCTTTGTGCTTTTGTCTAGAAGCGATTAAAACCCTGAATGCATTTGCAGAGCCACACATGTACAAATGTAATATTTTCTAAGCGGCATAAGCTTTTCTTTGAATTCTCCTGAGAAACTTCAGTATTTGATGAAAGAATAACAACCATGTCTGCTGAGGAAGATTGACTTAAGGCACCTTAACAGATACTAAATGGGCCTTATGGTTATTTTATGAGCGACTGATTCCAAAGTCAATAACAAATTTTCAGTTCGAGCCACTACGTGATCAAAATGTCATGCATCTTTGCACACACACAGACTGATTTCTTTTGATTGTGAGTGATGGGTTTAACCACCTGGAACCAAATACAAGCTCAAGATATGAGTGAAAATGGAAACCAAAACAGGGAAGAAGATTAGGGTAAAACAATTTTGGAGGAGAAACAAGTGAGAAATAAAGAATAGGGACAACAGGAGAGCAAGCAAACAGAGTGGAAAGTCTTTTGGATTATTGACAATCTCTCTCACTGCTGTGTGTGCGTGCGTGCGTGGCGTGTGCGTGTGCGTGTCCTCTAACTCAAAGCCAGGGCTAAATAGAGTACAGCCATCTGATATTGACTTTGATAACCGTCCTCCACCACAACACAGCCATGCATGCAGCTGCGTTGCTGATCCACACACACCACACACACACACAGCTCGTACTCGCTGGCCTGCAGATTTCCCGTTAACATTGATCTATTGCACTGCAGAGTAATCAATATCATTACTCCATCATCACTACTATCTGTGTTTCCTAGAAATACTGTCACTTTCTCCTGATCTCTGTGATCTGAGGCAGAAGTTCAGAGAGAATCAAACAATTAGGAGCCTCCAATTAAACAACTGTAGTAGTTTTTACCCAGCTGGAAAGTGAGCACCTACCAGTCTGTGGAAAGTCGTGCAGGATCTTTACACAAATCACATTTTGAAATGTTTGTTGCATCCAAAAACGTTGTAAAAAATGCAAACAGGCCACGACTGGTCCGGTTGTCCCTCAGCTGCCGAATACTGTGTCTCCAACCAGCTTCTAACACAACAGCATTTATAGCTGCAACAAGTGTGTCTGTGTGTGTAAGATCTGGTGGAGATAAGGGAGGCTATTGATGGCACTGATGTAAGTGAGACGACAAACACACACACCAGCATAAACACACAGTCTTGTGCTGCGATCAGAGGTGGGAACTCGTACTCGCTCGCTCTTTTCTTTCATCTCTCTCCCGCTTTCTCTCAGGTTTGTGTACAAAAACTTCGCACTAATAGGAAATGGGTTATCTACACACAGGATCAAGGCTCAGGATTCAAAGCCAGATCTGCTGTTAAGTGAGTGTGTGTGTGTTGTGTGAAGAAAGGCTAAGATGTTGAGGGAGGGGCAAAGGGACAGAATGAAGCAGAGTATTACTGCAGCAGTGTGGTTTGATCACTACAACAAAAGTTCAGCCAGACAAACACATTACTGATGATTGTTGCTTTGACTTTCCGAAATCCTGCATGGGATAAGAATTCAAACTCATTTATTTGACTACCCCCCCCCTTCAGCACCCATCTAACTCTCAGCAAGAAAGAAAATAAGCTTTGTCCCTAAAATGTGAAACTCCTCCTTACACATAGAAGAGGTTTCTGGTCTAAATGGCCGGTAAATGTTTTCTAATTTTGTCCCGCAGCTTTTCACTTTACCGCCATAGACTAGTTCCAGTGCAGCTCTATGTTTACTTCATCTGAGTTTGGAGGACGTAGCTTGATTGGACCGTTTTGTTTGCAGTGAGAAAAGAAAGCAAGGACTTGACACCGCTGGTGACGGGATACACAATAAGCACCTGAAACCACAGTGCAGCAGGACACCTTAGTTGTTTTGAGGAAGCTACAGGTTTCGTCTGCTCCAACTGAGACTCCCAAGCTCCTTCGCCTGATGTGGAAACCGCTAACCAAACAGATCTGGAGTTGCAGCGAGGGTACTGGTGCTCTGCTCACGTTGCAGTATTCAGCGGCCGTCTGGGAACAAGCTATGGTCCATTTGGAACAAGACTAATACGACCGGCTTTGGTGCATGAAGAAATTTGTTTGTTTTAGTGTATTTGAGCCACAACTCAACCCTAAACACACGTTGTTAAAGTGAAGTCCCCCATGAATGTCTAATATATCATTTCGCAACCCCAATCTTCCACAATGTGCATATGTATACAGGGGTGTTTTTTCCCAGTTGACAAAACATGTACAAAAAGTGCATTAATGTGCCTGAGTGTGGGTTTTCATGTGACTGAGAGCATGTGATCTTTTGTGTCTGACAACATCTATGTGGTCGTCCCGGTGCGTGCGTGTATGTGACCAATACCACAATGCTGACTCAGCACCAGTTGATAGTCAGCTACCATTTCATCAAGAGGAAGTCAATTCCTGTCACATCAGTGGAGCTGGCCGCTCTGCAGCGAGCAACGTGACACCGCATCAAAGCGCATCAAAAAGCAAGAGTGTGTGAGGCAAAGATTTTGGATGAGGAAGTGTTTGTGTGTTATTGCTGATCCCGTCGAAACCAAGACTAACACATCAGACTTTCAAAGACAATAGAGGGCGAACATCTGTTGGTTAATTACATCTCCCTTTGGTTTTTATGCAAATTTACTGAGCCAAGAGGCAAAATAACTCCCTCACGAGAAGAAACATTCAAAAATGCAGAGAGAGAGAGAGTACAAAAAAACAAACGGTGCCTCCTTGGTGTTTGTGTGTGTGTGTGTGTGTGTGTGTGTGTGTGTGTGTGTGTGTGTGTGTGTGTGTGTGTGTGTGTGTGTGTTCCACTCACCAAAAGGCCCTAAAAGCTTCATAAATGTCGTTGAGACGTTGTTGTTTGGTCCAGGCTGCAATCTTAAGTCCTGAAGGCGTACCTGAAGGCGTACCTGAACACACACACACACACACACAACAAAGAGTTAAGGCCCAGCAAATTATGACAGTGCACAAATACACATGGAGTAAGTCATTGTGTACACATACATTAAATCAATATGGCACGTGCGCTCCAACACTCGCATGCACCCAAGCATAGAAATAAATCAGCTGTTGTCAACACGTACAAACCGACTAAATACTTAACGCACAAGCCTTCAGCACCAGTGATGTGACAGAGCTGCAGCCAACAAACACACATTTGTTCATGTAAAAGCTGAAATGTAAATGAAAATAGAACAAATCTATGTAATGGGGACTCCTAGTGGCAAATGAGTTCACTGTGAACTAACTTATTATCTGCTTTAAGAGATTAATCACTTGGTCTATAACATGTCAAGGAGCCAAACATAACACCCTGGACTGGGAGATTAAACAATATCAGCAATAACCCCAATCGATAGCAATCTAACAAAAGTCCAATACATATCGATTTAATACTTAAGCACAGCAGGGAGGTATAACACATAATAGATTTACCTCAGATTCATATAATGTTTTGCTGTTTATCAAGTGTTACAGTGGACCAAAAGTAGGTGAGATTTCTTTTTCTACTTCTTGCTAACACGATCAATATATATTGTTTGTAAAAGAAAGTTTTAAAAAAACAACTTTATTTTAACCTTGGAATGTCATACTTCATTTTTTTGCGGCTCGTGTGCAGAGAGAGACGCAACAAAACAGGAAGAAGCAGGAAACATTTGCTGCACGTACATTACGGTCAAGGTAATTATCTTGTGCGAGCAATATCTTTATGTCGTGCTAAAAAGTTATTTATCGTGTGCTAACAAGTTATATATTTTTTGTGCAAACAAGTTTTTTTATTTGTCCTGCTACCAAGTTATTTATCGTGTGTGCACTGGCTACTTATCTTGTTTGCACCTGATAGGTCTATTTATTTTGTGTGACAGAGTTTGTTTACCTTTAGTGCACAAGGTATTAAACGTGTGCGGATGAGTTTTTATAGTTCATGGTGAGCGGACGAGTTATTTATCGTGTGCTAACAATTCAAAAAACAAACAAACATCACCTTTCATTCTCTGCACAGAAAGAAGAGTTAATAACCACAACAAGCACTCAGGAGCCAAAATCTGCATCAAACTTGAAATTTAAAAAAACAGTGTTACATTTTTCGCGATAATTACCGATATCGACCGACTCAATATAAACCGTATATCGCTCGGTCCTGTCAGATCCTGTGACCTTTAAAACGCACCTCCGTCCTCTTGTCCTGTTTCGATCTCACTGTTTTCGCGATGTCAGCTTGTCAACACCTGCAGCTCCGCGCTCACGTGCAAACCTCTCGTCCCTGGTTGGTTACGACACTGCAGCGATGAACGCGCGTGAAGCTACTTCGTGCGCTGCAGCCTCCGGACTGTTTGTAAACCCGCTTCACCTGCCGGACACGAGCGGCGACACGACACTGTATAATTAGAGCAGCCCGCTTAGAAACCTGACCTCTGCCTGCGCGCCTGTCTGCTCCTCTCGGGCTCTTCTTGTTTATGACACGGGCCTCCTGAAACTACAGTAAACGCTGCTGCTGCTTGCTGCTGCTGCTTCTTCCTCCTCCTCCTCCTCCTCTCTGCACCAGCAACCTGAGATGCTGTGTTAGCCGGAGCCTGACAGCCGGAGACCCGGAGACCCTGCCTGCAAAAGCGGCTGCAAAAAAACCCCGACCGTACCCGTGTGGCCCCCGGTGCTTGAGCCGGACCCCGCAGCTCACCTCGCCGGGTGCTGTCAGCCGCTGGCTCCGCTGGTGTTGTGGTGGGACGGTCGCTCCGCGGCGGCTCCAGTAGCCTCGGTGGTTCTGCAGCTGCAGCTGAGGTCGGAGCTTTAAATCCGCCTTTAAAGGAAGAAGCGTCGGAAGAGATGGCTTCCGCCGACGTCACGGCTTCATCTGCATAAAGGGGCGGGGCCGCGGCGGTGGTACACAACACAAGCAGAAGCTGATATGTATTAAAGGAGAAGTTTGAGGCTCATTATCATTAGAACGTGTTTACAAGGCTGATGTATAATTCTTTTGTATAGATAAAATGATGTGATGATAAAATACTTGTGTTAAACTTTGTTTGTAGAGCACCTTTCAAAACACAAGGTTACAAGAGTCTTTACAGGTTGTAAACGAGAAAGGCAAACAATAGGAAACAGTTAAAAAGCAAACAATGAAATAAGCAGTTTTAAATGTAAACAATGAATAAAGCAAATATAATAACATATTATATTTTAAATTACTCTATTTCCAATAGCTTCCTCCGCCGTGACTGTGGTGGAACACAAAACAAGCAGAGAGCCAGATGTTTTTTTTAAGGTCTCGAGACACCTTATCATTAATAGAAATTCTATCTTATTTTAATAGTGTATTGGAATTCTACTGCACCTTGTGTATTTTCTTGTGTATTTGTACCTTCTATTCTATTGTATTTTAATATGCCTGTCTGCTATCATAACATCATTTCTCTCCGAGGATCAATAAAGTAATCTATCCATTTATCTATCCATCATCTATCTATCTATTAGAATGAATATAAAATAATAGCATATAATCATATTTTAAATTCCTTTAAAATTGTTACCTGTTGTTACTGTTGCCTTCAATATTTTATTTTGAACTTGTGAAGCGCCTTGTAACTGTTTTGAAAGGTGCTTTATAAATAAAGTTGAATATTCCTCTTTTGTTATTCTAAAAATACCTTTTATTTCCATTTCAGGCTTCTTTATATGTATATTCAACTACATCCAAGGGGAAAGTATTTTAACCATTGACTGTATAAAGATGGACGACATGACAGCTCTCCAAAAGTGAAGCCAAAGTGTCTTGATCGCCACCTGGTGGCTGCTGCAGTACAGTACAGTTTAATGAGAAGGGACCTAGCATTGGTTTCTGCTGATCTCATGGCTAATTTGCATAAAAGGCAGCAGGGATTGGAAAAGAAGCAGAGGCTGGATTTACTTTCAAGGGGACCTTCATGTAATTTAATTTTGAGGCCTATCTGCTTCAATTGAACTCTTTAAACAAATTGCGGAGTTGGAATTTATGACCTATACTGCAGCCAGCCACCAGGTGGTGATCAAGATGCTTTGGCTTCACTTTTGGGGAGCTCTCATGTTTTTTTTTTCCCCTTGATTTTGAGGTAGGCTAACTCATCAATCCAGAAAAACAAAGCAGGTCTTTTTTTAACTTAAATACAGCACTCACTTCCTGTAAGTTAGCGAATTTTAGGAAACTGATAAACGGCTGCAGGGAGACAGAAAACATCTTATCTTCCACAGCAGCTGAGGCTCGAGTGAACTCTCATGGTGAGAGATTGACAGACGCTTTTGACTTTCAGTAAACAAAACAACACCCGGCACACAAACAGTTGCACAAACATAATTGCACAAGAAGAAATATTATTTCCATGAAGGTAGGTTTCACCTTGGAGTTGATGTTAGAAAAAATAGAAACACTGAGGCTGAAACCATATTTTCTAAGATCTAATAAAAATCAATTCAACTGCAGTTAGATATAATATTGCATTGCCATTAGGAGTTGGGATCTGTTAAACTCAATTTTATCAACACTTGCCTGCCACTTTAACCTGTCTAAATATGTGGCGCCCTCTTTCGGTCAACTGGAAGAAGTGCACAACAGTAGTGATAATATGATAATTTGCTTACAGGACTTAGTTTTGCGCAAAGTAAAACAAAGTTCACGCAATACAATTTCAAGATCCATGAATTTGCCATATTGCAAAAATGCTCAACCTGAATTTACTACATGGCGCAGACAGTGGTACCCAACCTGTTGATTAACGTGTTTTAGTGATTCCCAAGAAAGAAGCAACGATCAATGTGTGATAAGCACGTAATGAAAAATATGTACAATAGAAAAAGTTCTGCTTTCCCAGAGGACACACACTTGTCCTCTGTAACCCTGAGGTCACAGGTCGACTGAAAGTCACCTCTGGTGGAAAATAAAGACAAACTCCACACATCCTTTAAATAGTGTATTGAACTCTTTCACTGTTGCTTAAAAAACACCTTGCTAACATCTTCGAGAATATATATTGTGCAGTTTCATACAAAAATTCAGTTGGAAAAAAATATATATAAATACATTGGTTGAGTTGTTGCAGAGTTTCGTTTACAAAAGAATAGTTATATACACTGTAGAGATTTATTAGTGAAGGAGGAGTTGAACCTTTGATCGAACCTCAGGTGTCTCCCAAATGTTTTATTGCTAAAATCCCACTGGTAATGTTTTGATAAAAAAAAGTGTTAAAAAAAGAAAGTGCACTTTCTATATAAATGTAATTTTCAGGAGTCACAGAAAGTTGACTTGTTGGACGGGACAGGAAAAGTAAAAGTAAGAAAAACAATGTTCTCCGTATGTGAAGAATCAATAACATCAGTCTGTCTGGTTTCACTTTGTTAATACAAGTAACACTAACACTGTAAATAACACTAACGTCTACAGCACATAAATAGATATTTAACATATGTGTTTTATGGCTTGTTTCTTTCCTTAGAATTATAAACATCTGCATTCTAATATGCATTAAGTGTTTTAAAGCCAGGAACTTGGGTTCGTTTGCTATTTTTCCTCACTAGGACCTTCATATCCTCTTTGTGAGACAAAAAACCTTCCTGGTTAAAACAGATCAAACTATATTTGTAAAGAAAATGTAGAAACTTTAACAGCAAGGTAAATTATATCAGGCTTATACTGTGGGGGTTGGTCCTTATTCTGTGTTTTTAAAATCGCTGACAGACTCCAGTTGTTCCAGGACGTATTCAAGTTCCTCTGAGACACACCTCACTGTACATCACATGTCGGTGGTGTGTCACGAGTCCCAGCTCTGTATCAGCTTTCACCCTATTTCCCCATCACTCTCCTCTGTGTGTTTTCCGTCAAAGGATAACTTCCATCATAATAAGCTTCCCCACAGCGACGGCAAACTCTCCAGTTTTATTTGCAGGGTAGTTTGAGCTGCGGGATTCGGCTCAGAGACACAGCTGGAGGCTCGGCTCAGTCACACGATGTTCCCACGTAACACTAGTGTGATTAAACTCACAATAAACAGGGTACAGCATTACATAATGCACGGGAGGAGCAGAATATATATACAAAAAAATGTATAAACCTTCAGTGAAGTGAAGCAATTTGGATTAAAAGCACAAATCCAGCAGAACTTGTCGGCATCCACTTTACTTTTTTCAGTCTTCATTCGTCCTTCATATTCCTGTAAAATCGGTAATGTCAGCATTTCACCACTTCATAGCAGGCAGGAGCTCAGCCGCTCAGCTGGTGACGCTCAATGTAAACTTCACATGACTGCCATGTGATTCCTTCACATCTCTGTGACACAGCTGCAGGTCGAGGTTGTGAATTTGATTCCCCTCCTGTTACTTGGCCCTTTGTATTTTCCCCCACAGATTCTAAACCCGGGGTCCTTTGAACGAGTCACAGAACAGAGTCACTTTGTCCGTTTCCAGTCCGTAGACCTCGCTTACTCCACCTTCCAGATTGCGATCTTCCCGTCGTGTTTGCCGGCACCGCTGAGGATGTAGCGGTCCTCGGCGGAGCAGAGCGCCGTCACCTTGTCGCTGTGGCCGTGAAGCTCCTTCAGGACCTCTCGGCGCTCCGTGTCCAGGATGTAAACCTTTCCTTTGGTGGAGCTGCGGCCGACACCACCCACCCACACCTGGAGGGGATAATAAGTCACATAGTGTGGTTTATTCCACGTCACCGCTCATGTTATAATGCATAAAAAGGGATTTGTGTATTTAATTTTGTGTGTAGCGTGTTTGTGCGAGTTCTGTATAATAACCTGATTTTTCACTTTAATCATGCAGTAGCATCCACTGCAGTCCTGTAGCACCACACGGTGGAACGGTTTGGTAGGGTCCTTCATACACCAGATACACACTTCTCCAGAGTCCACGCACACACTCCAGAGCTCCTCCCTCTGACACACACAACACAAACACACATCACACTCAAACATGAGTCACAGGTGCTTAAATAAAATACAGAGCAACAGAAAGGGAAAGATCATAGACTGTAAAGATGGACGACATGCTCCAAAAAGTGAAGCCAAAGTGTCCCGATCACCCCTGGTGGCTGGCTGCAGTATAGCTCATAATCCCTGCCTCCTCCATGTTAGTGGACGGGACATGGGCCACATTAAAAAGTCAGAGTGCATGAACTAAACACTGATGGTTGTTCAAAGGTACATTTTTTCATTAAGTTTGGGTTCAGTTAGTTATTTCCAAGAAGGAAGTGACACGTCATGATTGACAGCTGAGACTTCCTCGCGATTGGTCGAGCATGTGTATCGGTGGGACCTCACTTCTTTGACTCCTTCCTCTGATTGCTACTGCGCAGATTCTGGCTCCAAATCATGTCATCGGCACAAGATGGCGGAACTTGCGAGGAAGTCGGGACTCGGCGTCCATCTTTATATACCAGTCTATGATAAAGGTGTGTGTGTGTTGTGTGTGTGTGTGTGTGTGTGTGTGTGTGTGTGTGTGTGTGTGTGTGTGTGTGTGTGTGTTGTGCGTGTGTGTCACCTCAGATAACAGCAGTAAAGAGCTGAACGTAGTTGTAGCTCCGTTTTGATGCTCTGGCAGATTCAGACGATGCTTCAATGAGCCGTTCCTCCACACCTCCATTATACTGTCTCTGGAGCCTGGAGAGAGAGACAGACATGATTTGGTTACTCAGCTCTCAGATTTCCACTTTAGACATTAACGTGATGGTGTGAAACTTACAGCACCACAGCTTCCCATTCCAGCCGGAGACAGACACCAGTCGATCACAGGAGAGGCGGAAGTGTCTCTTCACCTGAGTAGTTTAAAAACGGAAAACTCAATGAACAACAAGTCTGCAACTTGTTGGGAGGATAGTGTCAAACAGCAGTGAGTGAAAGTTAAGTTAAATATAAAAGTTGATGATTGAATTAGCAAACTAAGTCACTTTTTATGACCTTTTGACCTTTCATAACAATATATAGCAAATTACAAAATGTTCTGACCTGCAGTGTTGATATGTCCCACACCATCACTGTTCCCTCTGCACTGCAGGAGTACGCCACCTTCTGGCTGAAGAACAAAGTACAGTAGTAACACTTTTTCTTGTCACTTTGACCTTGAATGGATTTGTACATTAATAAATTCTAAGGTTACACATACTGTATATGGTTTAATAGAGAGATGGTAAAATATTAGACTTCAGGCTTTGTGTCATTCTTTGATAGTCAGTGTGGTTTGTCTTATTCTGACTCTGTGCATGCGTGCGTGTGTGTGTGTGTGTGTGTGTGTGTGTGTGTGTGTGTGTGTGGTGTGTGTGGTGTGTGTGCGTTACCTGTATTTGTCCGTGTCGAGCGCCAGTCCCGTGACCTCCCCCCTGTGTTCAGTCAGCTGTCTGTTACACACCATGGCCACCATGCTGATGATGTAGATAACAGAGTCCTCGGAGCCCATCCACACCTGATCCTTGTCCACTCCCAGCATGCAGTTCTGGAAAGGAAAACAGACTTTACCGTTCAGGAGTCACACGGACCGAGAAGAGAAAACCAAAGAGTCTCCAGGTTCCACAGTAAAACAACACATCTGGATGAGTAACAGAAAGTTTACAGTAGTGACACTAGTTTCCTTTAGATTGATTAAGTGATTAGCTGGTGTAAAAAGGGCTTCGTACAGTTGGACTATTTATTTGTATATAAATAAAAAGTAGAGTTGAGTTGTTCAAATCCCTAATTCGCTGATCAGGTTATTATTCAAACTAAAACACCAGGAATGAATGATTGAATACATCAATAAATAACTAAGATGATAGTTAATGGATTACTTTGGATTTCAGGTAATGGTGACAAATATGTTTGCATCCACAACAACTAGGGGAAATATTTGAGTGTAGGTGTAAAGTCATATCCAACTCTCTCCACTAGGTGGCGCATGGTTCCTAGAAACTACAAAACCCACTGTCCTCTTCAACACCTCAGCTAATATCAACGTCTGCATTCACTCTACCATCACTTGTTACTTTACTCAGCCTTCGGGCTTCAAGTAGCTACTGTTGTAAGAGCGCGGTCCAACTGTGGCAGAGCCTGTGCAAATATTATGGTGGACTCCAGTGAAAGCACACACTCTCCCTGTATCTTTCTCACACACAGATAAGTTAACGTTCTTCATGTGACTGTGACCTGCATGCTTGTGGTGCAGCTCAGTGATTAGCACACTCCTGAGAAGTGCCTCGAAAACTTTACACTCGCCTTAACCTCGTTTAGGCAGAACGTTCACCTACAGGAGCTGACGACTTCCACTTGTTTACGTTTTTCTCAGGAATGCCGTAGGAGGGATGTAGAAATGTAATGTAAAATAATACACTGTGGTTTACTCCCTGTGTTGGAAAGCCTTGAGATAACACCAGCGCTGTTTGAAATGAAGCAACGGGAGAAGAAGGTCAACTATTTAGATTCTGCACCACTTCTGATAAAAAGGCTTGGTTTTTATATCCATGTCTTGTTCCTCTCTTTGTATTTTGCAGATAAACTTAAAGATTTGTGGAAAAATATTATTTATCCCTTTAAAAATAAAACTATATCAAATGCTGGCTTCAGGGGATTCCCCTACTTTCCACCTTTTCATAGACACTGTCATCTCACATAGGCAAATGTGGCGTTCCCCTCCAGTCTGTGCGCAGACGTGGAGTTCAACTTATACACGTGCACACTGTGCAGTAAAGCAGGGGTGACATGGTGTTGTTATTGTCTAGCATTCACATTTTGCTCTCCACTAACTCCACCAAAGGAAATATCTGTCTCTTTATCTGCTGAAACATCCCCGGCCAGGAAGCACAAAGCTGTTTTTAAATCAAAACAAGAGCCAGTGGACTCTAGAAATGACACCGATGAGAGTGAGTTTGTTACCGAAGACGACCTTGAACATATAAGTACTTATTTCATCCACTGATAATTAAAAAAAAAATTATAGCACGTTTAACGCTCTTTTACCAGTTCTTCTTAAATTTCTTTTATTTAAGAAGATGGATGGATGCTTTTCTTACCAGTTTTGCATTGCCAACTTGGCAGGTGTGTGTGAGGGACCAGCTGGAGGCATCGAATACCATCACCTTCCCTCCGCTCACAGACACCCACAACTGACCTGAAAACACACACACACACACATTATCTATATTTCTCAAAACCTTATAGCAAACGACAGCTGCCAGTGTTTAACCTAACTTTACCAGTAACTTACTATTAAAGCAGTTTACAAAAGATGCATAAATTATATTAAACCACTTTTGTAAAACCCTGACAGCGAAAAGAAACAACTCCGTGACTTGTGCTTTTGAAATGTCAGTAACCGCCCAGGAGAGAAGAGTCAACGGTTTGAATGGAAACACTTCATGTTGCAGCGTGACTCCACCCAGGCTTCACCTAACGGTCAGATTTCCTCTAACGGGTCCATCGCTATTTTAAAAGCAAGGCTGGCGAAAACAAAGAGAGTAACATCCTGTATTTTATAGGACAGACACAGAGCGATAGTGGGACAAGGCAAGTAAAAGTGAGACCTCAGGAGGGGGGGCTCTGGACGCAAAAAGTGAAAGAGAGAAGGGAATGAAGAGGAGCGAGGGGGGGGGGGGGAGAAAAAGTGAGGAGTCAGGTGGCCGTGTGCCACAAATTCAATTCAGTGACCTATATCCACACTCGAGGGAGAGAGGGGGGGAGTCAGAGGGAGGCAGCGAGAGGCAGGGAGGGAGGATCTGAATAGGCAGATTTGTTCTTTTCACCAAGAGAAAACCCAAAGAGCTGACGACTACAGAAGAAGTGAGCAGTGTCTGTACGTGTGTGGATCATAGAGAATGAGTGTGTTAGTGCCGGGGGTCAGTCTGCCACCAGCCGGGCATTTAAGTGGCCCCAGATGGTCGGTCCGCTGAAGGACGTGGCTTTGTGGTAAGATGCTTCCTGCCAAATAATGCTCCAGTCTGCCAGCTATTGTAAAATTAAAGGGCAGGGGAACGGTAGTAAAAAAGTTATTATTTTTCAGGAGCGAGGTCATTTAGAGGCATCATTAACTGTGTTGAAAAGTTCCTTTGACAGTATATAAAGATGGCCACTAAATTAGGCCAAAATATCCCAGATTCGATCGTCGCCATATTGCGATATGAGGTCATTTGGAGCCAGAGAATTTGCAGCAGCAGAGTCGCAGTGGCATCGAGGTCCCGGCGATACACATGCTCGACCAATCGCGAGTGAGTCTCAGCTTCATCATGACATTTCACCTGGTTTATGACAAATACTGCAACTAGCCACCAGGGGGCGATTGAAACTCTTTGGCTTCACTTTTAGGATATTAGATATTTTAGATATTTAAATATTTGAATTCAATTTAAATCATTCAGTTGCCCCCTCATGCCATTTGTGGGAGGTTTTTCTCAACCTGCTTATTTGGGTTATTTCCTAATTTGTCACCAATCTATGTCGTTAAATTGAGCAACAAGTGGAGCTTTATAGTTTATAAGTAACTACAAAATCCTTTAATCCTCTAAATGACCTTGACTATTCACACACTTGCTGCTCTATGATTCTCAGGGTAACATGGATTATTGTTTCCCTGACGACGTTTAATATTTCACTGATGAAAGAGGATGTAGAGTCATTTTACTACAAAATTATTCAAAAACAAGAAAAATTGCAGTTAGCTATTGTTAAATTGTTATTTTCATGGTGTCAGGAGTTTGTATATTCGCTTTTACCGCCCTACAACAAAAGAGATTTGGTAGGTTATCTATTAACAGTTTCATAAATTCATAATTGTGGACACAAGGGTAGGAAAGTTTGTTGTCACAGGAAAGGAGCAAAGTCGCACCACAATCTTTAAAGATTTTATTTTGTCAATTAAATGTACTTAGTTGAATTGTTTTATCGTATAGTAAAGATCTAATAGACAGCAGCTAATGTATAACTCGGGATATCTTTGCTGATTACATGTTACTGACAGTTAACATTCGGACACTCTCACTTGTCCTGTGTGTCAAATGGACTTCCCAGCTACCACTGGAAACTTTCTACTTCCCACAGCAACCTTGAGAAAAAGCCTCCCTCCGTGTATTTCCAAAATACTACCCAACTTCCTTTTTGTGGTTTTCCTGTGAAGGAGAGCAGAGGAGGAAGTGTCGAGAAACTTTACGTAGCAGTTTTATGATCATCTGCCTTTTTACATTTGAAGAAAACAGGCTGCATGGTGCTCAGAAACAATGGCCGTGTGTGTGTGTGTGTGTGTGTGTGTGTGTGTGTGTGTGTGTGCGTGTGTGTGTGTGTGTGTGTGTGTGTGTACCTGGTGTGTATAAAAGTACGTCCACAGGCTGAGGACAGCGAGCTCCAGCGAAGGGTTAATTTTGTGCTTTAGCGTCTCTGCAGTCGTCTTGGGAACCATCATGGGGACTAAAGACACACAAAAGATAAGTCACCGACCTTTACCTGGTGGCGGCGGCACAAACTCTAAAGGCCCAGAAGAGTCATCAAGAGTCATCAAGTCATTAAGTTTCCAAATCATTTCATATATAATTGAATGAAGTGTTTTACTAAGCAAATAGCAGTAACCCTGTCGCTAAGTCAGTAAATAGCAAGCTGAAGGGAAACAACACTTGAGCAGCATCTTTCCTCTACCTTCCGTCTTGATGCGGTCGAAGTGAGCCAGCTTAGAAGCAGCGTAGATGGCCTTACTGCTCTGAAGGCTGCCGACCACTGCGTCCATTAACAGGCGTTGGTCAGAGCCTGCTGCATGTACTGAGGGTCCTGGAGGAACATTCACAGTTACTACAAACTTCATGTGGAGCCCGCTGCAAAATCAGGAAGGACAGAGCAAATTCCTATATATATATAATATAATAACATAAACTGTTCATATACTGTAAATAAGGGGAATTGAGAGACAAGAGAAGATGTAAATGAAAGTGAAAAAGAGACAGAAGTGAGAGACACAGATTATGACATCATCTGGTTTCATGGTATTTATGGTAATGTGCGACTCATTGAATTTCAACCACACCCACAGAGTCACTGAAGTTCACACACACACGCAGGCACTGATTTCTACACAGAGGCACTGTGTGAGTAAAATAAAAACACACTAATTATTTCCCGTTCTCATGCATTTATTCCACTTCATTCAAATTCTCGCTTCTCCCTCACACTTACATGCCCTCATATCGGACACACACACACACACACACACACACACACACACACACACACACACACACACACACACACACACACACACACACACACACACACACACACACACACACACACACACACACACACACACACACACACACACACACACACACACACACACTTTTCAATTCGACCTTTACCTTGTGCTGATCAGCCATGTTGCGTCCGGCCCACATCTCTTTGACCATCAGGTTCCAGAGCTCCGTCTCCGTTTTCAGGTTGGCTTCGAACGCCTCCTTCCTGCCCCGAACGCGCAGCTTCAGGCTGGGGATTCGCAGGAACAGGAAGGGAGCCGAGGACACCTTCACCTCCTGAGGAGAGAGAGGAGATAAAGACAAGAGATGTGGATCAACGATACAGGATCAATATCCTAAACGGATTCTGGCTTTTTAAGCTTTTAGTCCTGATAAAACTGCACTTCTGTTTCGTGACTTAATCCATTTGTAAATAGCAAGAAAACCTACTTTAAAACGACCCCCTCTCCATCCTCCCTCTTGTCTCACCTCCAAATCTCGGTACTGTGCCACCTCAACGTATCCCGGTCGTCCCTCGGTGAGCAGGAAGAGCCGGCGTTGGGTCATGGCGATCTTGCCCACGCCGCGGCTCGTCTTGACCGAGGAGGACAGCTTGAAGACGCACTCGCTGGGCTCAATGTGCTCCAACACAGATGCCGGTAAACACACCTGCCAATCACATTAAATATGAGTCAGCAGTGTGGAATCTTGAGTTTCTGCTGATTCATCCTGGTGTCAAACCAGGTGACATCAAGAGCTACAGTCCGCAGATGCTGGTTTTCTCTTCAACCAAACCCCGGCAGCATTTCATCGATCAGTGCAACGTCAACTCAAGAGAATACATTTATATTAAGGGTAGTTGTTATTAAGTATTTACTATCACATATGAGAAGGAATCTTCAAATCTGAGAAGTCAGAGGCAGCATGTCAGGGATTTCTGCTTGAAAGTCATTTTGTATTGACTACTAGTATAATTCCTTCAGCCTTGGCTGTAAACACTGTTAAAACAGGTTTACATTTTCACTTATGATAGATGTCTCACGATGTATATTAGCAGTATTTGATAGATATTGTATGTCTGAGCCATTATACTGTAATTTAGAAGGAAAACATAGATACATGTACAGACCTCCTGTGCTTCAGCCTCAGTTTCCTTCCAGATGGTGTAAAACACTCTGAACAACTCTGGGCCGACCTGCTTCTGATGACCTGCAGCAAACACACACACAAAAATGTGAATATCTGTGTCAGCAAAGACAGAAAACATGTAAGACAAACATTTCACAGTTTATTTTAACCCTCATTTTCCAAGATGGTTGACTGTGCAACGCACACGCACACCACACAAACACACACACACACTCGTGGTGGCTGACTGAGCCAACTTGATCTCATTCCATGCAGTCATATCTGCCAGCAGTTTGAGTGGTTTGGGGGGTTGACATCCTAACTGTAATACAACAATGACTGCATACAGTACAGAGTCTGAGCCTACACCCACTCACACACACTCACACACACCCCCTCACACAACATACAGACCCATACAGACACAGGCCTCTGTTAATGACCACGAGAAGCAGTAAAGTCACATATAGCCTAATTTTTTTCCCTGACTCATATGAGGTCACTGAGTCATTACCAGTGACGACTGGTAATGATTTGAACAGATTTCCAAAAGGCAGACTTGAGCTATCATGTTAAATTGACCTTTGACCTTTCACGCCCCTAATCTAATCAATTCATTTTGTGACGTTTGTACCAAATTTGAAGAAATTCCCTCAAGGCTTCTTTGAGATTTATTTCCCCCCAAAATAGGATGGACATACAGAGTACATGAAAACATAAAGCCTCTGGCCACAAGCTGTCACAGGCACAGAAAATTAGTATTTTTACTACTATGTGGATACCAGTACATATTCAGTTTATTCTATCCATAATAAACCAGGGCAGGTCAGTGAGGGGAAACTGAACCAATGTGGAGGACATGATAAGCTCTCAGTGCAACGTTAAATTCCTGCTTTCCAGGACACAACTCCAGTGAAAACATCAGCTCTGGAAAAATATGTGAGTTCCCCTTTTCTCACAGTTTCCTTCCTCTCCTAATTCTTATCTTACATTAAAAACAAATGTCTCTATATTTCACTACTAGTCCACTACACTCAATAGATAGATTTTCCTCTATGCCTTTACTAACATGATCAATCTGAGATTGCAGGAATGTTGTCGGGTCACATTCAGGTCACTGCAATTCCGAGAGTGGCTGCTCAACAACGTCTGAACCGAGGCTCAAATCTACAGACCTCTTCAGAACATGTTTGAATTCAAATCCGAATGCAATGCAAAACAGTGGAAGCACAGGCCCCGAACAGGAAAGGTAAGGTATGTGGGTATCATGGTTTGTAAGTGCCGTGAAATTCCCACTGGAGCCCTGGTTACACCTACAACAGCAGAGAGGCCTGCACGATAAGCCCTCTTTCTTCAGGAAGCGGTGAGGTAATGATTAACCCAAGGAATAAATAGTTTGCCTGGAAAAAGGATGAAGGAGGGTGCAGCTGAAGACGTACGTGCATGAGTGTGTGTGTGTGTGTGTGTGTGTGTTGTGTGTGCGTGTGTACTGAGACGAGCTCTACAAAGCAACCTGTGCGACTCACCAACAGTTAGAGCATCGAAGAGTCTGTGTATGGTCCCGTGGTCTTTTACGATCCCAGACTCCTGCACACATTTCACAAACTCCTCCAGCTGCATGTATTTTTTCGGCAGCTTGAAGCGCTTTACGGCATCTTCCTCGTGGCTGTTGCCGTGACTCGCTTGTTCTCGCTCCTGGTCCCTCTTGACCCGGCTGATGAGCCGCTTGAGCTCTGGAAGCCTGTCCGCCTGTAGAGAGATTTAAAAAAAACTGTTTTTATTACTTTTATTAGGGCTGTAACCAGTGATCATTTACACAATCAGTCCGAGATTAATCATTTTAGCTCCGTCTACAAAACTATATTTATAGTTACATAATCACATCTGAGAAATGTTATAATCCAACTACAGCACTATGATTGAATAATCCGTACCCGACATATATTGAGAGCTTGGAAACTGAGTCATTGATAACCTGAATACACCCACAGACATTCATCTGGAGATAAGTTTGTTTTTATTGGGTTCATTGACCTTCTTTGGAAAGTTTTTATTCAATGTATTAAGTGATTCGTTTTAAGTTCATTTTAAGTTTAAATTTAAATTTCAGTGAAAGTGGAACAGAGAACAACTAAACAGTCAGTGACCATTGTTCTCATTTAATTTGTGTCTCTGAACTAAATCATAAATACTCTTCCTTGGATTCACTTCCCTTTATTAAAGACAATCACAGTGCAATAGGACATAGTGTCACCACTCATGACGGCCTGGACTGACCTGTAACCGCTCACCCTCCGGCAGGAAGTCCACCAACGACTTCACCATCTGGGAGGGGAAGATTTCTGAGTCCGTCTTATAGAGACTCTGGAAGTCCTCCAGTGCATCCAGACGCTTGTTTGACACGGTGTTCACCAAACCTCGCAGGTAGTGGTACCTGGAACAAAGACATATACTGTAGTTGTCAGTCAGAGTCATTCGGTTTACTTGAGATATTCATAATCTGTGTGGAACTTTATTCATATTTGATATTTGATTTTTTCCACCTGGCCAGAAGAGCAGATTCCTCGAGGGGTGTAGCGTTAATAGCCTTCCCCAGGGAACCCACCATGTCAGAATAATAGTTCTGCACGTAATGATAGGCCAAAGGAGGGGGGAACTCTGGGAGACGGAAAACCTTCACTGCTTTCTGAGGCAACTTCAACCCTGGAAGACAATAAAACAAATTAGAAAAGAATTCACTCTTAATTCAGTCTCTCCGCTTTATCTTTGTCCTTTTCCTCCGATGGCACTGACCCATATCAGGGGTCATCTTCCTGAATGAGGCTGGCCGGCTGAGGCTGATGGCGGTCACAGCGTCGCTGGCCGGTTGCTCCAGGTTGGGCAGGCTGGCTCCGAGCCTCTTGCTCAGTCGGTCGCTGGGGCTGGCGTAGCTGCTGTAGCCGGTCCTGGACAGTTCAGACATGGGAGGCCGGCGAGGAGTCTCCGTCGATGCACGATTCCTGGAGAGAGAGCGTGAGAGGACAGATGTTGAGGTAACGATTGGTACACACAGGAGGGAATAAGGATTGAGTTTAAGTAGGTTAAATTATGTCTGTCATTATATCAGTCATGATATAACACTGGCATCATACCTGTGACCATTGCTACGCGTGTTCTGCTCCATGCGGCTGAAGGTGTCCCGTTTCCTGTTCAGCCTGTCTCGCAGGAATGAGTGGAAGATATGCGTTTCTAAAACCTACGGACGGCAACAAAGAGAAACGTGCAGCGTGTGTCAGCGTGAGTGTGTCAGTGTGTGTCTGCCTGTGCAAATGTGTGCATGCACCTTCTTGTAGAAGCTCTGGTCTGCTGGCTCCCTGGTCCTCAGAAACTCCTCACTGTTAAAAACTCGGTGTTCGTGGTTTAAAAAGTCCTGAACGTCTCTGACAGAGCAACAAACAAGAGCAGACAGAGAGAGAGACGTACGTTTAGACAAACAACATAATAGGCTGGGTGATGAAAACGACTTTATTCTAGACTCATTAACCCAGTGACACTCGCAGAGCTCTCACCTGAAAATGTTGACCACGAGCTCCAGGGCGATGTTTTGTATCTGTGTGTTCAGTCGTCTCTGCCAGTCTCTGCGTTGGCACCGCAGGGCATTGGCATCGGTGCCCACTCCGAGGTGACACAGCTCCAAGTCATAATGAAGCTGGAGGCACTCGGCCCTGTACGTACAGACAACAAGTCTGTTACACCTATGTGGTTTAGTGTGGCCTTAAAAGACTTAGCTCCGTTCCCTCTTTTAATTTGATTTAGCAGGTATTTATAGAGTAGATTTAATTCAAGCTGAGAATCCACTGCAGGATCACTGTGTGTGTGTGTGTGTGTGTGTGTGTGTGTGTGTGTGTGTGTGTGTGTGTTACCGTGATATGAAGCTCTCGGCTGCAGACAAAGGGACGGTTGGGAGGTCGATGGTTTCCGAACCCGATGACTGGATGATGCCATCGTCAACATTCACCAGGATGAGGTCCTCCGTCTCCTATACAGTAAAATAAATACACACACACATTCTCTACTGTTGTAGGTACAATGGGCACAATTCATTTCTACACAGAGTGACTGTGTGTCACTGACAGGCAGCTACTGTTAAATATGTGAACGACTCTGAATGAGCACAAATACAGAGGAGAATAGACAGTTATTGTTGAATACTGTGCAAAGCTGTCAAATTCATAAATACATAAAGAAACGAATAAATGACTTAATGGTATGTTAATGAATGTAGAAATGTATACATTTAAAAATATATATTTAAAAAAGAATAAATACAATACAATAAATGAATAAATGATTCAATTTTTTCATTTATTTACGTATTAATTACTTATTTTTGAATGTATTTATTTATTTATCCTTTTGGCAGCTTCAGTCCTTAATATATATGAGTTCAACCAATACAATTCATTTATTGATCATTGATCACCCATTTTAACAATAGCTCACTTGTCTGCTGTCGCTGAAAATGCAAAGATGTTTTAAGGCAAAGCTGAAGAAATATTTGTTTATCTTGTAATTAATCCTGGTTGTGATAATTGTTATTTGTGTGAAGCAATACATTCAGTTAAATAAACAAAGCCAGAACATGGCCATAATACATCCTCCCTAATAAAGGGAAGAGCAACAGTTCTGAAATTAATTTAATATCATCTTAAACCAAAATCCCCAAATATCCAACATTGCTTCCATCACCTTGGGTGGAGAAAAGCAGATGAGCCAGAAAAAAAGAAGAAAAAATCCTGAACATAGAAAGTAACAGTGGTAAACTCACGGCAGCAACCTCCTCAAAGTGACTGATGTGACAGCCCATCAGGAAGGCAGTGGGCGCCATGAGGAAGTCCAGCATTCCTCTGGACAGGACAGGGACATAGGGCTGCTGCCAGCACAGAGGCTGAGAGAGACAGAAAGGAAAGGAAACTCAGGAGAAAGTTTTATAATTTTGTTCTCTGTATTTAAAAGACGTAATGTTCCTCTGACACTGACCTGCAGGTACAGCAGAAGACTCTCAGCAACCAGAGTGAGACGAGCCCAGTCTGATGAGAATAAGACCAGCCGCTGTTCCTGAAGAAGACACGACAGCACCTGGAGAGGAGAGTGTAACTAAACTCAATATTTGTTTCTCATTTAACAATTAAACTGAAATTACTTCTCACAGGACCAATTATTTCATTAATTCATATTTTACCCTTTTTTCTAGTGGTGCACCGATGTATCGGCCGTATATCGGTAGCGGCCGATATTCGCCTCGTTTACTGTTATCGGCATATCGGTAATAAACTTGACTTTCACCGATAACATTTTCCGATATTCATTGGTATGTTTTCTGCAGCCTGCCAATCTGGCATCCAGATCATGGTCCACTGACGCCGGATTTACACCGGGCGCTGAAGCGCCGCGCCGCGCAGCGCAGCGCCAAGGAAAGCCAGGCGCCTCCCATCCACCCTGTTAAACCTTTGTGCGGTTCACATGCGCCGCGCCAGCGCCCTTCACCGATGGTTTCGGCGTGCGAGCGAGCGTATCGCGCCAGGAAACAGACTGTTTTGTTGTCATGTCCGGCCTCAGCCAAAGAAAGGACACGAGAGAGGGTCGGGACTCGGGACATCACCGGTTTATTCCCCGTCACATTTCACAACTTCCTGTTCAAAGAACCCCTTTCCGCTAAAACCCCCTTTCAAAATAAGAGTCCCAATATACAGTCTATGCAAACAACCCGCTTACAACAGGAACTACACATCAACCCTCAACAATAAAGTCACTAAATAAAATAGCTTACATAAATGACATATTTTATATGATATAAACAACAAGCGGAGAATCGCGGGCTGACCGGCGCGGAGAAAATATTTCATTGGGCTGTTATTTAATTTAACAAATATAATATTTGTATTGGTCTACTCTATGTTACTGTAAGTACAGAAAGTAACATTTTTGTCATTGAGTAGGTAGTTGTATGGCAGGCAGTTTTCATCGAAAAATATTTGTATTTTATTTGTTGTAATCAGAGCCTCCTATTGTGTTGTGTTGCACAGCAGGCTAGTAGTAGCACTGCATCTTGACTTGAATTTATATGGCATTCCCTAAGGGTTTATGCTAGTGTTCTGAAAGGCTGCATTGCAAGCATCTGTTTACAGTTGAGATGATGTCTTGAGTAGGCCTGGTGATACTGTTCAATGATTGGCTGAATAGGTGTCTATGTCCATCCATGGCATCTAAAGTTACACTTGTCACTTTTTCAGTTTTTCATATTATTCAAGTAATAAACAAATATCGGTATCGGTATCGGCTATCGGCTAGATTGTTGTTTTAAATATCGGTATCGGTATCGGCCAAGAATTTCCATATCGGTGCATCCCTACTTTTTTGCTGTGATGCTCTGTCGATTTGTGAATTACCTGGAGGAGCGTTGTGTGCGTGAAGCAGAGGAAAGGTAGATGCAGATCGATGTCGATAACCGGGCTGTCCTGATCCTCCCTGGATGGAAGAACCACCTGAAGAGGACGGAGGCTGAAGGACTGACACACAGACACACACACACACTACTATAAAGATGAAGCAAAGAGAAAAAATTAATTTAAGTACAAAAATCACGGAGGAGTGTTTTCTGACCACGTGCAGTTGACCAGGAGGTGGTAAAGGGACCAGTGACAGTTTGGCTGAAAACTCCTTGATGGTCTCCTCGATGTCCGCTTGTCTTGCAGGCCGCAACTGGACCAGGAGACTGAGAGCGAGGAGGTGAGAGACAAAGTAGGAGATACAGAGAAGGGGTTAAAGTTGAACATTAAACAATGGTCAGGTTATCCATCATCTAACGGGAGTTGTTACCAGGACAAGCATTCTCTCAGGGCGTTGTAGTAGGGGAACTTGGAGATGACACACACAGCGAAGGGAGCGTAGAGACGACTCTTTGATGAATTCCATCGGTGGCCATTCTGGACAACGCCTTCCTGACAGGACTGACAGAGCAATGAGAGCAGCCGTCTGCATTTACTGGATTCACTGTGATTCCCTTTTAAGTTTTCATCAGGCTGGGAGAGTGTGATGTGTATTGTACCTGTACTGCTCTGTAGTACTGCACGACGACTCCGTGGGTTCGGTTTCCAAACAAGTCGGTAAAAACCAGGAAGTGATAACTGTCGTCCTTCTGCTCATTGGCTAACTGAAGACCACCTTTGAAAATGAAAAGGAAGATGAGCAAGGTCAGAAGACGGAGCAGAGCAAGAGTCATAAATGGGCTTGATTTATGTAGAAACTCTGATATAGGAAACAACAAAAAAAACACGTGGAGGCCTCACATCAGCCAAAGACCATCATTCAAAGTACTAAGATATAACACTATGCTGTTTACACCATACCAGGGAAGCACAGCTGCGGCAGAGCGATGAGGTCCAGATCTTTGGGAACACTGATGTCATCTGTCGCTGACGACACTTCGGCACGATTGGCTGTATCTCCGTTAGATAATGTCTCCGCAACACGATCTCGCCTCTTCTGCAAAATAAAAATAAAAACTGGATCAGACTGCACACAGATGAGTCAGCTGGTGGGACCACGCCTCACAAAACAGAAAGTAAGTTTCCAAAAATATTAACGTTCTAAACTGTCCTAAAACTTTAATGAAATAATTTAGCGATGAGTTTACCTTCTTGATGAAGCTCCTCCTCCTCTGGACACGGCTGAACGCTGGACCAATCGCCTGGTTGGAGTTGGTCTCCTTGGTAACAAAGGGCGGGGCATGGACTTGCAGTACCTCCGCATCCAGCAGGGGGGGTTCATTTAGCTTATTCTGCTGATGAAGCTGCGACACAGTTGGGATATATTTCAAGTTTTTATTCAAACGCAGTTGTGTGATTCATGAAATACAGGAGAGCTACATTATCCAGAATCCAGTGCAATCCAAAGCAAGGCTTTTTATTTGTATTTGTCCATTTTGTATGTCTACTTGAACGTGACAGTGTGTACGTGAGTTTTCTTCCGTCTTTGTGGACGTCCATACCTGGTATATGTCTCGGAGTTTATCACTGGGGGCCCCGAACACCACACATGCCTCCAGCAGTCCAGACGGGAGCTCTGCCATCACGCCCAGCACACACACTGCGAGAAACACACACATAACATTACAACTTGAGTGATGCGACAAAAACACAAAATCAGGAAGACCTTTGTCGACAGTCGTGGCCAAAGAGGAAATGTTGCAAATTGATGAGCAACAGCAAACAACAGTTTCACTAATGGCAAAGTTACTGGATCATCCCGAAACCTGGACTGTTTCGCACACACTGTGAATGTCACAATATTCAGCTCAATGTACTGTGATCACTCATCCTTGTTATAGTTACAGAGAGCGACTTGTAAAGTAACATGAGGACAAGAGGCTGCGGTGAAGGTCAGTGTATTTTAACCATGAATCACAACAGATTCCTAAAACCAGACGCTGATCCCCACACACACACACACACACACACACACACACACACACACACACACACACACACACACACACACACACACACACACACACACACACACACACACACACACACACACACACACACACACACACACACACACACACACACACACACACTTCTCTTTTCTCACTACCTCCTGCACACAATCTCATGTGCACACACAGCAGATGTTAGGTTTGGTGCAAACGTCAGCAGCAGCAACTGAGTGAACTGAGGGAAACAGTGAAGCAGAACTGAGTGGATACAGATAATTTGTGGTTCCCACAGCTCCGGGTTCATTTTGATCACTCAACTGTAATATTGTTAATGTCATTTTTTTCAAAGAAGACAAAGTGGTCCTGCTTTGGCTGATTTGAGGTCAGGTCATTTTTTTCTGTATTCTTACCTCAGATTGCATTTATTTGTGTTAGTCTAATATTTGGCAGGATTATGTGAAAAGTACAGGACAGATTACCATGAAACTGGGTGGAAGGGTATGGTATCGGTGGGTTCATGAAATCAGGAATGAAACCATTCAATTCTGGTGTGGAATCCAGGATTTCTTTTTCAATTTCTTTAGCTCTATAAGTTTGTATATGGTGTATTTCTAACGTTTTCTCAAGAAATAATGCAAAAGTCATTATGGAAAAGGCTCAGACATATGTAGAATGTTAATATCTATGAACAGGTGATATTTTGTGAGGATCTGGATAATAATCCAGATTTTAAGGATCAATAAGGGTATTTTCAGGTGGGTTTTCTTTTTTCAGTCAAAGTATGGAAACAAATGTTCCTTTCAACTATATCAGAGAATGGATGTTTTGCCTGGGTTTAATGTGAGCAGTTTGCAGAACATGTCTTTGTATATTGTCCATGTATCTGATGCAATACGTGTACATGAAATATGGTGATACAGTGATCAATCAGCCTTGGTGGAGGCACGTTCTCTCCCTTCTGGTTCCTGGTTGGTTTGGTCAAGTAAGCATTCGTACGACTGAACGAAGCTGCAGAGAACCAGTCTTCTCACAGAAGTAACCCTGCAGTACACTTACATACTTATACTCCTGGTATCATCAATACAGCACGCAGCTCTAAGTCCATATCAACCTACCTGCCCACTGCATCTGTATCTGTGGGCGAACACATCAAAGAGTAAACATCTGACTTGCATTAGTTGCAGCTGCAGAATGAACCCACTGTTAGCTCGTCCTTTTCTTCAACTTCCCTCCTGTTTTCTCTCATCACACCTCCCTGGACACTGCCTATCAACCGTTTCTCCACTTTTCTCTTTAATCCTATATTTGTTGTCGTTTTTTGGCCCCGACTTTGCCCTTTTCTCTTCTTTCTTCACCTTCAACACACTTGCTTTCTTTCTCTTTCTGTTTCTCTCTGTCTCTTTCTCTTTGTCTTCGGGCCATTCCGGCCTCTGACTAACTACCCTGCTGTGTCACGGAACCACAACACACACATTAAAGTCATCTATTCCCCGAAAACCCCTAATTTTGTAAACCAAGTGTACGTGTGTGTAGGTGCGTGTGTGTGTGTGTGTGACTGGAGTTGTTTGCTCTGCTCATAAACTCAGAAGAGTCCGACATTAGAGCGGCTCTAGAGACATCTTACTCATGCAAACTATTGCAAACAGACACACACTCAAACATCTAATAAAATCCAGATGTCGTGAATGTTGTTGAGGCACACAAAGAGGAAAACAGAGAGAATCAGATCAGTGCTTCTGCTTCGTTCTGCAGAGATTTTGAGTAATAAGAAGAGGAAAAGTGGAAGAACTCCTCCATCACTAAACCCAATAATAATAGAGTTGAGCTTTGAGGAGGTAACCCCATGCTGAGGCTTCCAGAGGCTGCACAGGGACCTTTAACAAACAGGGTTGGCTTCATAGCTCAGGGAGGAGGCAGCGTTTGAAGTAGTCGACTCAAGAACAAGTTAATGCTACAGTTACGTGTGTGTTTTATGTAATTGAAATACATAGAGGAGGGAGACTGCTTCCAAAATAAATGTGGTTACAAGTAACGTGCTTACACAGAAGACTAAGTGTTTCTCGGAATTCACAGATGTGACGTTGGTGTCACAGTGAACTTGAAACTCTACAATAGAATTGGAAATCAGAATTTACAAATTGGCACCGTTCAATGGAAACACATGGGAAAGTTGCTGATTCACTATTGTTCTTTGCAATTGCATTGTTCACATGAGGCACGTTAGGCACAATGTTAGAATATGTAAACACATTCCTCCTATATTGTGCACGATACTGATCCAAAAACCATCAGGTGTCTTTCTTTATTAAATCTGAAAGTGATTTCATGAACCCACATGAAAAAACACACAAATCAAACAGGTTTGTTCAGATTAGAATCATACTAACACACTGATAACTTCAATTTGTAAACACAATCATTTGTGTACTACCAATTGAAGTATTGTTGGTTAACAATTCCGTTTATAAACCTTTGCATTTCAACTGTCTCCTACCACAAAGTAGTTTTATCATGATTTCATTGTTTTGGCAGGAAAAGCAGTAAAGACTGAGCAGCATGTGGTTAATGTGAGGAGACTGTTACCTCTGATTTATCATGTGTACACAAATACACTCTGCAGTTTATTAGGTATAATAAAAGCATATATATGTATCATGCACATGAATTATCCATATATATTTGTATTTATCTAGGTATTGATCTTATAGAGCTGACTCTGGCTCATTTCCAGTATTTTGCATGTCGATTAACGGGCCCTATCAGATAAATAAAATAAAAGTAGAATGACATAATAAAATACCTCTCTGCAGCAGTTTCGAAACAAATGGAACATTATAAACGTTGGTGAGTGTAGGATTTATTTTTTAAAAAAAAGAAAAAACCTGAGTCAGCATAATTTGAACAAACTCACTTTTAACGTTAGGGTGAGAAAAGCAAAAGCTGCTATTCACCAACGCAGATTACGTTGATGACATGAATTGAATCCATATTGACAACGTGCATTGAGGGAAACTCGACCTCGTTGAGACCAGTCGAGCCAGATTCTTGCAACAAGTTTAAAAAGAAGCGCAGACCGACCTGAGCTCACGCGATCATTTCACTTCCACAGGTGAGAAGTTCCCCCCGAAGCTTCCACCTGTTGTCATCGACCTCCTGGACTTAAAGGCTCCGGCTCGCACTAACGGCTTTTCATGCAAAGTCTCTGGCCACCGACACTGATTCCACACAGACACACACACACACACACACACACTGTCAAACTGCCCTCAGCATCACTTCCTGTGTGACACGTTTCAAAGTAAAACCCCACTCTCAGGTCTGGGTCCCAAAAGAGCTCCTATGGCGCCATCTACTGTGGGCTGAGTGTAGAGACATGGACCCAAAAGTGAAGCCAGCAGCGTCTTGACAGCCCCCTGGTGGCTGGTTTAGATCAGAATCAGAATCAGAATTCTTTTTATTGCCAAGTATATTTACATATACAGGAAATTGCCTTGGTGTGGTTGGTGCATTGGACATAACAACAAATCGGACATAAAACAACAATATATACAGAAAAAAAAACAATAGGCACGTGCGGTGCTAAGGTGCAGTGATTGGTTCCGGATAGTGCCAACCATATATAAGTTATAAGTTATGTGCGGGGGGGGCAGAGTCAGTGTGATGCAGGGGGCTTGTTTGTGAGCCCCACAGCCATGGGGAAAAAACTGTTCAGGTGGTGCGAGGTTTTTGTCTTGATGGCCCGGAACCTTTTTCCAGATGGGAGTCTCTGGAATAGGTGGTGGCCGGGATGGGAAGGATCAGCAATGATCTTGCCTGCTCTCTTCCTGGTCCTGGAGTGGAACAGGTGTAGGAGAGCCGGCAGGTCACAGCCGATGACCTTCTCAGCTGACCGAATGATCCGCTGCAGTCTGCCCTTGTCCTTGGCAGTGGAGGCAGCGAACCAGACGGTGATTGATGCAGTGAGGATGGACTCAATGATGGCCGTGTAGAACTCGACCATCACTTTCTGCGGCATGTTGAATTTCTTCAGTTGCCGCAGGAAGAACATCCTCTGCTGGGCCTTCTTGGTGATGGTGGTGATGTTCTCAGCCCACCTCAGGTCCTGTGCAATTATGGTCCCCAGGAATCTGAAAGACTCCACTGTTTTAACTGGGGAGTCGCACATGGTGAGGGGGGCGGTTTGGGCTGGGCTCCTAAAACTACGCCTCCTCCTTGTTAGTGAATGGAGCTAAACAGAAAAAGATAAAGTATAAGTTCAACATATTCTTCTCCAAGATGGTCTCTGTCATTTTAAGTATTTTTTGACCCCCCCAAGTCTGAAGTTGCAACTGGAACGCCCCCTGAGCTTTAAAATTATAATGTTATATTACTTATACTATCAACTCTCGGTCATGGCAGCTTATTATTATTATTTGTTATTTGTATCTTTTACTGTGTTCATATTTATAGTTCCTTTTTGTCCACCTACCTATTTTCTCATCTTGCAGTTTTACTTTAGATTGAATTCAGAAACGCCTGTTATAGACGGATCTGTAGGAAGCCGTTGAGGCTGTTCCATCAAAGTGTGTCACACTACCGAACAGCCAGCCGTGATCGTATAGTGGTTAGTACTCTGCGTTGTGGCCGCAGCAACCCCGGTTCGAATCCGGGTCACGGCAGCAATTTTCACAAAGTGAGATAGCAGATATCTGAAAGATATATCCACCACAGGTTCTAATATGCTAAACCTATTTGAAAAGCACAGATATGATAGGTTCCTCCTGCTGTTATTTATATGACTGATTTGATTTCCTCTGTAATTAATAGAGAAGATATTAGATCATTGGTGTAAAGCGTTTTCATGTGTTTTACAGTTTTTATTTTTAAAAAACTGGACGTTGTTGCATGGATGGCGCTGCAGACGTGTATCCCACACAGAGAGGCCTCAGGACCAAACTCCAAAGGTCTTAGCCTTTTGGAAGTCATGGAGGGACGATAAAAAGAATTTAGAATTCATCCACGACATAGAGAAAAAACAATACAAGCCTGCATGTTAGATTATTGGGGCTATATAAAAATCCATACCCTCAGGAAATGCAAACATACTGCAATTGTGACTTGTGACCACTAAGTGTCAGCCTTGAGCCCGTGTACAGAGGGAATGAGCCAAAAGCACATGTTGTGCGATTATCTTATATATTGATTATATAAATGCAATAGTGTTAAACTGTATGTATTCTTTTTTTTTGCTTACACTAATCACACGTTTAATTGGTTGTCTGAAACAAAGAGTTCCTCTGATGGGAACAAAGTCACATGAAAGCATGTACAAGTTGAAACAACTCAAAAAGTTTAACAAACATTGTGGTACACGAGTTGGTGACATCATCACTCGTAAACCAATGAACACAGTTTTAGAATCAACTCTAAATAGTAGCTTCTAATAATTTTAACTTGTACAATGTTACGCTTTCGTCACTTGTAACCCTTTTTTTTTCCATTTCAGACGTTTTCATGATTAACATTTTATAAGAATTATCTGCCGGTCATACTTGGTGCTTTTGAACAAAGATGTCAGGATGTTGTCTAAACATAAACATAAAGATAGAACACGTTGATTGTGTTTTCCCACATTACAATTTCAAAAAGCATGAAGACTTCTCAACTTCCAGGAATGAATGAACTGTAATGTCATTGACGAGGGGAGGGGCAGGGACTGAACTTATTTGTGCGGGTGCGGGTCTTCATCCCAAGTGGCCAGCCGTGATCGTATAGTGGTTAGTACTCTGCGTTGTGGCCGCAGCAACCCCGGTTCGAATCCGGGTCACGGCACTTCCTTTTGGCAGGATGTACCCGCAGTGTAATGAGATGGTGCACTAACCTGCCTTCAACACACATCAAGTACTTCACAACTCATACAAGTGAGGGTTTATACGCTGGAGTCATGGATCGTGTTGATATTTGTTGGTGAAAATCAAGTGTTGTACTTAGTTCAATATCTGCTTGAATTTTACCTTGTTGCTTGCACTTTTACTAATCCTATGTGTTTGATCATTTCACATTACTCAATAACACTATTCACTAGTATAGATACAAATAGAAAATAGCAAACCATTAAAAGAATAAATAATCCTTTATTTATCCCACAATGGGGAATTTTGTAATATTACAGCAGCAAGAGTCAAAAATAGGCACCAGTTATAATAAGTAACATGCGATACTTAAGTGTGAGGAAATATACAGAATATATAAACATATGAATGTAATAACATGAATATATACAGTCAGTGTAAAAACAAGACAAATATGTACAGCGAATGAATTGCACATGGACCCTTGTATTGCACAGGCAGAATGAATATTGCACAAGGTTATAATCCAATGATATAAAACACATTACTGTACTTTACTGTACTTTTTTGGACTGTTCTTTGATGATACTGCTTTTGAAACTTTGACTGCATGACTTTTACTTGTAGTACATCAAAGTTCTGAGTATATTTCCTCCATCACGTGTGTTTATCTAATCGAGACAAGAGTGCACTTTGTCTTAATGGTGTATAATTAAGTCGTAATAGCATGTGAAGTGTAAACACGTCCATTCATTCATGGGTTTCCTGCTGCAAGGAGCTTCAGGGAGTGTGTGTGTGTGTGTGTGTGTGTGTCCCTGCAGCAGCCATATTGGAATGCTGGATAGGGAGCGAGAGAGGGGGAGAGAGAGAGAGAGAGAGGGGGAGAGATAGAGAGAGAGAGGGAGGAGAAGCAGGAACAGTCGACGGGAGAGAGGGTGAGAGGAGGCGGGGAGAGGGTGAGCCAGACGGGGCGAAGCGAAAAAACTCGGACCGTGAACTACCCCCAGCCCCCGCGACCCTTCTAACGGACTATCCACCGACTGCTCGCCGCTCCCCCAGTCGCCAAAGTCGGCAGGAAGCTGCCCGGACGTCCCCCCCCCCCACACCACCACCTCCACTGGAACAAGTCGGCGGTGAGTGATGTGTGTGTTTTGCGGGATTATTCCACGAGCTGCACGGTGAAGAAAAGTGTGTGTGAGCCGCCGTTCCTTCACAAACAAAAAACCAAAAAGAGCTAATTTGACCGTTCGCTCGCTTCCACGCTAACCGGGATAACATCCGGAGAAGTTAGCTCCAGCGGGCGGCGTCGCACTTTTCCTTTTTAGTAAGTTGGGGAGAAAAAGAGCGAAGCACCGTCACGGCCACAGTCACATGGAGTCAATGTGGAGTTGAACGAGGGGGAAAGCGGATTAACCCACATTTTCAGCCTGAATCTGCCTCCTCGGGCGTTCGATTTCCCTCTGTATCATAACCGGAGTTTACCTGCACGTGTCCGAGCTCTGTCCACCTTCTATCGCAACCACCCAGTTCCGTTTAGTTCTCCTCCTTTTGGATTCGGACGTGGAGGTTTGATTCTGGGTTTGATTGACCCAGTTATGTTGGGTTATTTACCACGTGAGTGTGCTAAGTAGTTGGGTTTGTGTTAATAGTTGATCAGGTGTATCTTAAACTGTACAGAATTTGACATATCTACACATTTAATCAAGCCATTGATCAAATAATCAGTGAGCCAATCTGCAGGAAGTTCATCAGCAACTTGATTGAGTATTATTTGTTTACTTCAGGGGTTTAGTTAAGACTTGGAGATATGGGCAAAATAATATGGAGATAATATCGATAATGATCATGATTGATGTCACATTGTTATTTCTATTTAATAGAAATGAGGACGATCACATGAGCAGTCTATCGGTCTATATCAGACATCTATTTGTGCAAATTATGTTGCGGTAATTTGTTTAATTTTTACCACCCAGTCCTTTGTTTATTCCACCAAAAGTGCAAATTTGGCTTTTTCTAGGAATCAGATCAAGCAAATGTTCATTTTATTTAATATTTGGGTGGGTTTGTACAATTTGAAGCCCTCAAATTTGCATTTCAGAGCTTTGTTATCGAGTAGGTGATTATTTTATTGAAAAACACAAGCATATGAAGACTGTGATATCTGTGATAAGCTGAAATAGTCAGGGAAGTTCATTCATATTCTCTTTCATGTTGCAGCCTCCTCAGTGAGGTTTGGTTAAACACATGTTCTGCCTTAATGTCTCCAATTTGTGAACAAATTTCATATGTCGATAATTGGACACACAAGGATTCAATGTGCTTTTCAAATACTGAAGTCAGTACTCAGAAAAACATGGTGCTCTATGTTCTGCATATTGCAAAGTGTGTTAAAGGGCTGAGGTGCGGAGCCCTTTCCCCCCGCCACTTCATATTCCACATGCAAGAAAATGCTAATGAATTGCAGTATCCTGAGGCCACTGAAGCTTCCGACTTGCAGTGTACTAATAAGAGCACACTTATATTTGAATTCTGTGTACGTGCTGCACCTAAACCTGAAGTCTGTACACTAATGAGATCTATGATTATTTCTTTTAGACTAAACTTTCTTGGAGGATGTGGTGTGAAATTTAGATGCACTTGTACAATTTGGTTTTTGCAGGTAGAGCCTGACTGATAACAGATTTTTTGGGGGGGCCAATTGTAATGATTCCTAAGATGTCGTTATCAAACCCTTCAACAAGAAATGTAACTGAGTCTTGATATTTTACAGTTCAACTTTTCATTTTATTACAAATAACTATTAATAAAAAGAAAACACAAATACAACCAAATATTGAAATTCAATTACAAAATAATCATATTTTTAATGTAAAATTTGAACATAAATACAAATCTTTTCGGAATTGTTTATTCGGAACAATCAAACATAACAGTCAATACACAATATTTCTGTGAAAGTTACTTATTGGCCAACCAAGGCATTGGACAGATGCATTACAAACACTGAATGTTTACCGACAGTTATTTGTCCTAAAATCATCCAGGCTCTCATTTACTCAAACAAGCAGAATATGATGATAGTAGTTAAGTAACCATTAACTGTTGAAAATGAATTCTAATCATCTGAATAACAGCTGTTCTGGTGAGAAGAAAGTCTTCACGAGACACGTCTTCTTACAGCACATCAAGCCAGAGTGTTAATGTCTCATATGTTGCTCGATTAAAACACATAGCTCCAAACGCTGTCAACTGTGAAACCGAATCTTCTCGCCTATTCATTTAAATGTAATTGGCTGGAAGAGACATTCACAGAGCAAACCAGCAAACAAGCCTCCCCCTGCTCATCCACTTGATGAGCTCGTGTTTAGTTCCACTCCGGCTGCGTTCATTAGGTCACTTACCTCGACCGAGTGTGACGCCCCACGCGAGCAGTCTTTGTACAGGAAGTGATCACTTCCTGTGGATGTTTTTATGCAGACGATCTTTATGTTTGTAGAGATAAAGATGGTCTAATTTTGAAATATACTGGACTTCATCCAATTCATGTGCTTCTGAGCCACATTGTGCAGCCTCAGTCCGCTCATTTGGCATCACGGGACCAAAATGAACGCCGTGTTCTCCATTATATCTCAAGCAGAAACGTATCATTACGAGAGAAAGAAGTTGTTTTGCTTCATTTTCAGACACGCATCACATGTATCTGGGACATTCCTCTACATGGACCCTCTGCTTTAGTTTTAGATAGAGGTCAGTTGGAAGAAATTTTAAAAAGTCATAGAGAATCAATGGCTACACATTTCTGACTCGACACTTCCTGTGGCTAGTCTAGTCTGCAGGCTAATACGAGTGTAGCAGTAGTGTGTGTGAGTTTGACTCTGCTGAGTGAGGTCTTTTTTGGGAAGGTGTGGACGTTTTGGCCGGTCGCTGCGACCTCCAATGGCTGTTTGACGGTTAAAAGCATTCAGGTTAGAGTTCGGTTAAAGGTTGGGCTTTGGCATTCGGTTATGATTATTACGGTTAAGGTAAGGGGCAAGGGCACGCAGTACGTCAATGAGTGTCCTCACAAAGATAGAGGTGTGTGTGTGTTTGTGTGTGTAAATTGCAGAGCAGTGCAGGAGGCCTGTATTTATAGAAACACTCGACTACACTCAGAGATCTTGCAGGAGCCGTCCATTACTTTGCAGACACCTCCACTGTTGTGTCTTTTTCGTTCCTGCAAACGTCCTCTCCGTTTTAGTTCATTTTTTCATTTTTATTACATGCAAAAATCTGCTATGTATTGCTCAAAGATTTTCTAGTCACTCTGGAAGTCAAGCACACAGCGACAGAGAAAAACTGTAGAGAAAGACCCAAGGGTAACAAAGCCAGCAGTCTAGTGTGAGTAGATTCCAGTATGTGGTGGGACTCTAGTGGTAACAATCAATGCAGACACATACTGTGTGGTGTGTGTGGACGGTATGTAGAGGGCCTGAATAAGTGTGTGTGTGCCCTTACTTAATATGTGTGTCTGTCATGAGGAATTCATGATACCAAATCAAGTAATTTGTCCCGGGGGTAAAGAATTACTCTGTACTTGTTTCTTTGCAGCCTTCGCATTTTTTAAATAAATTGCTTGCTCCTTTCCAAGCATCCAATGAAAGCGGCACTTTTTCTGTCCACTGATTGGCCTCTTCGTACCTACTGTGTAAATATTTGCAGCCGTGAGGACGTCCAAGCTGTTTTCTCACTTCCTGCACCAATGTATGAATGCTATTTACCAACTCACCTCAGGAAGGAAAATGGCATGAATGAACAGTTGACCAGGACAACTGAGGTTCTATGTTTTGCACCGACAACTTCATTGGTGTGTGTGTGTGTGTGTGTTCGTGTTCGTGTTCGTGCAAGTGCTGGCATGTAGAGTGTTTGATGGTTTATGTCCTAAGCCCATAAATTTAACTTCTTTCTTCTGTCGAGCTTATTTCCTTTTATCCTCCTGCCTGTGGTTTCAGCTGTGAAGAAGCCGCAGCTGTGTGTGTGTGTGTGAGAGACAGCGTTTACCGACGGGAGGCTGAATAAGGGTCCATTCCTTTTGCTTCTGGATTGGTTGCATTCAGGAAGTAGCCCCCACACCCTCCCATGGATGGACACACACACACACACACACACACACACACACACACACACACACACACACACACACACACACACACACACACACACACACACAGAGAAGCACTTACTGTACATCCTCAAACATGCTGCGTCCCTCAGGAGCTGAGAGGAAAACGCCTTCTTCCTCTCAGAAGCAGCAGTGCTACTCAGGCCTCCCTAAGTGTTTATGTGTGTGTTTGTTGTGTACATGTCTTTCTGTGGTTGTGTGGACAAATCTTCAGCCTCACAAGTTGAAAAGGCTGTTTAATGGTTTAATTACTGATATGGGTTAGGTTTAGGAGTAAGGGTAGGGTAAGACATTTAGTTGTGATGGTTAAGATTAGGGCAAGGGGCTACAAAATGTATTACAGCAACTGGTGTCCTCACAACTGCAGAAAGTCCCAACATGCATGCTTCTGCATGCTTGCTTATGTGTACTGTACTGTGATAATAACTGTGTTTACCCAAGATAACATGTGTAAACATTTTCTTGGCTTTTGCCGTTTGAAAAAATATCTCTGTACTCCTTAAAAGATGGATTAGCAATATGTGTGTGTGTCCTCGTGGTCTTTGTTATAAACAACCTTATTGCATTAATACAAATGTTGTCACAGTGGTCTTTAATTTACATAAAAGAATACCATGCAGTAACATAAACAGATTTTAAAGTATGTTTCCCAGAGGTTGAGAAGTCATTCCGTTTAGATGTGGGGAGTGTAACATGTAATTTTTCTGTAGCTACAATTTAAAGATGTCCTCTAAACGGCTCATATGCATGATTTGGCAGACACAAGCTAGGCAGCTGCACACAGAGAAACCTAAAGTATAGTCACTGCAGTGAGTTTGCTTGAACTAAGTGAAACAAGGTGTTTTAATGCAAGATTTTTCAAGGTTCAAATCAAGTTCGTTTTATCTACCAGGGTGGGGCTTGGTCTACCTTGAGAGTCTCTAATCAAACCAAACCAAGTGTTTAGAAAGGAATTCACTTCTACATACAAGCGCCAGCCCTTTAAGAGAGGACATTACTGCAGAATATTGCTCGCTATTGGACATTCTTTTGGTCCTAACTTATCAGATCGGTGCAACGCTGTGTCTTTTTCTAAAACCCTGAAAATATATTGAACACAGTCGTGGTTGGACTTATTGCAAAATAGATACCAATCCTTTCAAACAGGTGGCCATGTACTTTACAGTATTCCATTTCTTCTGTGGTCACAAAAGTTACATAACGTTTATTGGTAGGTTCTCTGGGCTTGGCTCAATGCAGTTGTTTTAGTGTGTGTGTGTGTGTGTGTGTGTGTGTAGTTTGACCGCAGCAGCGTAGTGGTCTGTGTGTGCAAAAATGTGCTACAATGGAAGGAAATTACATCATAGTTAATGACTTGTCTCTCCTCTGTGCACACACACACACCACACACCTCTCAAATTTAGTATAAGCTACCTTCGCTCATGCAGGTCACTGGTGCAGCATGTCAGCTAGTGATGAATGGAATTGGAACACAGAGACTCTCTCTGGTTTGTGTGTGCGTGTGTGTGCGTGTGTGTGGTGTGTGTGTGTGTGTGTGTGTCAACTAAAACAAGCCTACAAACTAATTAATGTTCTGTTCTCTCGCCCAATAATTTCCCTCTGAGCAAAGATCAAACTGCAGCTTACGAAAGAACTATTACAACCACCGATGTTGTAAATAAGTTATCGCTCTCTCCTCTTGTGTGTGTGTGTGTGGTGTGTGTGGGTCTGCATGTGTGTGTGTGTGGCGTTTGAGCGGACATTCGCCGTAATTACATTGCAGTGAGTCAGAGCGAGAGAAAGAGAAAGAAGCACTTGTTTCAGTTCTGTCATATAGACAAAAGAGAAAAGAGGTGGTAGGAGGAGAAAGCTGCGTGGAGAGAAGAAGCGAGAGAAAAACAGAAATAGTAAATGAGGGAAGGAGAGGGGTCCTGAGATGCACTACAGGATCATCGCTAGATCTTTAAACTCATGGAGATATTATCTTTGTACTGGTGCATATTGAAAATGTGTCATTAACCTACTGGACATGAATAAAAAGCTTCTTTTAGCTTCAGAGGCAGGATGTTTAATTTTCACAGCAGCTGTTGTACGGTAAAAAAGCTTGTTGCTTGGTGTCTTTTACACCCTGCTGTGTGTGTGTGTTGTGTGTATATTTGTTCAGCTGTCCACCAGTTATGAAGTCTGAGGATATAACTCAGACACCACATATGCACCAAGCAATAAGAATGTATTGATGAGTGGGAGTTAAATAGTCTTCATTGCTTTCTTGTGGAGAGTTAGATCAGTGCTGTCATGTCTGTATGTTATAATGAGGGTGTTAGCTTAGCACATAGCCTGGAAACAAACAAAACCCAAGTGTAAAAACAAGACTTTAACTGCCTGTTAAACATTGGGGGTTGTATGCTGCTATTTCTTTCATGGTGCTGTAACATCCTGGAGGTTTTTTGCTTTTTTTCTGGTGGCCTGTTTTATATTTTAGTTTGTATATTGATTAGATAAATTATGAGATTGAGAGATTGAGATTTTTTTTACTTTAGGAAAGACATAAAAGTGGTATTTATCTCCGAGCCTTTCTATTCTTCTAATAGGACACATGTTAGCGAAACATTAAAGATCCAGTGTTTAGGATCTAGGGTGATCTACTGTCAGAAATGAAATATAACAGTCATGATAATGTTTTCATGAGTGTAAAAATCTCCTGAAGCTAAGAATTGTTGTGTTTTCATTGAGCATTAACTTTTAAAAGAATGAGTTCTTCCAATGTATAGGAGCGGGTCCTTTACCCGGGAATCAGCCATGTTTCCAAAGTAGCCCAGTTTGGACAAACCAAACACGGCCTCTAGAGAGAGACCTTCACATTTTTGTATCACAGGAAGGCCTCGATAGATTTTCCTTTTGGAAGGGGGAGGATATTCGGTTACAATGTGCAACTTCACTTTTAGATGCCACTAAATTCTACAAACTGAACCTTTTTAAATCTCCAAAAACTCTCAATTCAACAATAGCGAGCGTGCGTATGGAAGTAGTAGTACACTGAGAGAATGAGAGTGGGGGAGAGAGCGGGCGCATCAGTGTCTGCTTGGCCAATCATATGACCTCATCTCTTCTCTCGATTCAGGCCCAGCAGCCACAGACACACAAACACTGCACCCACACACCCACATAAATACACAGTCATAATAGATCACAGGGCTCACACACACACACACACACACACACACAATGAAACACCTGGACACGAGCCATAGGTATGACATCACACGCATGTACTCACAGACTGGTGTTGCTGAGGTCACAGTGTGTCTGTCTGCGCGTGTGTGTGTGTGTCAATGTATATGTGTCTGTCTGTGTGATTAGTCACTAGCAGGCGTTCTCTGTAACAATGGTTCATTGAAGAATAGTCTGGAGGCTCGTCTGTCAGTCTGTCTCTTAAATCTGAACAAACACCAGAAAACAACATAACGAAAACATTTTATATTTTTTTTGCATTTTAAGTTGTACATCAAAAAGCTGTAGAACAAGTCACAAAACGTTTTGGTAAAAGTAAAAATGCATTTCGTGGATTTGCGGACAATAGCACATCAGTTTACTCTTGGAAAGTGTGATATACGGATGTGACTATGTTGTTATTTGAAATATAAAATATACTTTTATTCAGGTTTTGGGTGTTCAGGTAAAGTAGACAATCATTCAAACACAGGCAGACCCAGTGACAAATGTACGCAGACTGTCAACAGCACAGTTTTCCCCCACACAACATGACACATCACCCAAACTGCACATCCACCAGAGGGCGACATTAACACATCAACCGATCCAGCAGGGAAATGGAGAGGAAGAGGGTGGGGGGGTGGGCAGAGCTTAGGTCTACCTTCTATATGAGAGACTGTGTGTGTTTGTGTGTGTGACATCTTGGCCTACTAATCCAGTGGCCCATTAATCTGCTTTACTCCTGAGCAACTCTCATCTATTCCGTGTGTGCGTGCGTGTGTGTGTGCGTGTGTGTGTGCCAGCCATATACTGTATTTATCTGTGGGTATTAGAGAGACCCTGAGATTGTAGAGGGAGATATTTTCTCTTGGTGATGGTTCATTTATTCTCTGTATCCAATGTGACCAATACACTGTCATGGAGTGAAAGGCAGAGTCACTGACATCATGACAGCTCACTGATTTTAATGGCGCTTTGAGAACGGTTTGTTGTTAACACATGAGTGGCAGCAACAGTGGAAAAGGTCACTGGGATAGTTAAAGCTCTGACAACCACACATTGCCTCCACTGCCTGACTTTTCCTCCAGCGCCACCATGAGGCTGACATTTGTGGTTTGAATCCTATTCATTTTCATAGTCCCCTGACTTTTAGTCTTGCGCCACCAGCAGGTTAAAATGTTTTACTTTTCCAGTAATGTGTGTCAACAGCTTGGTGGATTGGCAGAAAAAGGTGCAGGCATAACTAGTGGGGATTTGTCCTCTAGCGCCACCATGAGGTTAATATTTGTGGATTGGGTGAAATGGGTCAACAACTGTTTGATGGGTTGTCATGAAGTCTGGTACATGTCCCCTCAAGATAACCTCACTAAACCCTTAACTAATGTAGCAAGGCAACATTTTGAATTTATCCAATAGTAGTGAGCTATTGTCCTAAAAAACTTACATCACAATCCACGATGTAAGTTTCTTCCCTATTTTGAAATTCACAGTTGAGAATATCCAGACTAAACGTCGCAAATTGACTCATCTATGTTGCATTAACGACGCTGGTAGATAATGATGTACATGTTATGTGTCTCTCATTGATTTCAAGTCCCCAAGGTTCACAGCTTTGAACGGCTCAGGATCCTTAGATAGATTTTGATCGTCATCTTTGTCACTCGTTTGCTGCGTTTGTTGAATTTTTCTACTGCTGTAATGAGTTGGCCAGAGACAACTGCTTGCTTGTGAGACACGGATGAGTGGGCTTCGCACCGACATGAGAGAATCACTGTTCCTTCAGATGCTTCCCTTCACATTTGTAGAATAGATTTGCTGTTACCCCCAAAAGTAACAAACATTCACCAACAAAGTTCACAGATAACGTTGGGACTCATTTTCTTCACCTTCTCTTGTCCCATGCGTTTAGATACTTTAAAAACGACCTAATTGACTTCATTGAATGCTTAATTCATGTTTTTATATTGTAACCCTGACTTTCTTGTTTTTTAGCTTGTACTGTGTTTGTGTTGATGCAGGTCTTGGCCCTTGAAAGAGAGATTGGTTAAATAAATCTTAATAATAAATAAATAAAAAGTGGACCAAAATGAAACGTCCCATTATCTTGAATAAAGTTGGAAATTTCTCTGGGTTTATTTGAACATTATTGGAAACTTTTTGGATAATGGAAGTACATAAGTCAACAAAGTAATATAAAATGGGTCATTTTTAGACATTTTAATGCAGAAATGCTGAACATTATCTTTAATTCTTGACAGACTCAGTTTCCATGATTAATGGCTGAATAAACTATTCTGTCTGAAGACATGTGCAGAATGAGTTGAGGTGGGTTCACTCTCCTCCGTGCCCCTGCGTGGAAATTAATGATGTGCACCCCTAAGCAAAGTCAGTGGAACAACTGACTGTTCTCCCCCCCGTGTCCCTCGTTCTCTATAATTTGTGTTAGTCGTTGTGAAGATGGATGACTTCTGGGGGACAGTGATGAGTTGAGGACATCACATTATGAATAACCGAGTCCTCCTCAGGGGTTCATGTGTGTCGTAGACGCAGAATAGCCAACGGCAACACGCGCATTGTTTAAATTACCCATACTGACATAATGACATAACAGGAGGGGGATGAGCCCCCTCCTGTTATGTCATTATCCTCTCCATCTTTTATTTACCCCTCACTTTATCCTCTTTTTTTGTCCATTTTGTCCCACTCCTGTTTTCCACTCCTCTTTTCTTGCAGTTGTTGCATCACGTCATTCCATCTCTTATCATGTCTCTCCCCGCTCGCATGCTTCCCCTCCGTTTCTTGTACAGCTCCCTCTCTCTCCACCTCCATCGCCTCTCCAGGGAGACAAATCCCCCTCCCTCTCCCACCTTCCCCTCCTCTTTCCTCCTCTCCTTCTCTCTGCTCCCTCCTCTCCCTCCTTCCGCCTAGGCTCCGCTGCTCTAATGCCTCTCCTCTCTCTCTCTCTCTCTCTCTCTCTCTCTCTCTCTCTCTCTCTCTCTCTCTCTCTCTCTCTCTCTCTCTTCCCCCCCCCCCCCCCCTCTTTTTACTCTGCTCCCACTCGTGCTGTGTGCATCTGTGTGTCAGAGTAGTAGCAGCAGCAGTTGTAGTAGTAGAGGAGGGAGGAGGAGGCTGGGCTTTAAGCTCATCATCATTACTGAGTTAGCTGACTGTAGTGCATCACAGCATTAGCCCCAAAGACGACAGAAGCCCGGGATTTTGGCTTTTCCCAATTTAGCTGTCTGTCAGGAAGATCTTCTCTTCTTCTCTTTTCTCTTCTCTTCTCTTCTCTTCTCTTCTCTTCTCTTCTCTTCTCTTCTCTTCTCTTCTCTTCTCTTCTTCACTTTTAAATGGAAGGACTATATCATGGTAAGGATGATATCATACAGCAACCATGTTACATGTTCAAGTATATTAATGCACAAGTTTATTTAGTACGCGTGTTCTTAAAGGAGTGTTTTCAGTCTGTAATTTCAAAACATGAACTTGTGTTTATGCAATGCATTTATATGAAGGTTTACTTGTATTGTAGTAATGTTTGGTGCAACTGATGAACAGTTACCACTGAAAATATACATTGATAGTAATGATATAAATGTATATGATACAGTGTCATTGATGAATTCAGTTTTGCAAAAGCTGTAATACTAATGACAATAATGATGGTAAAGAGGTGTAAAAAGTAGCAAATTGAATACATCGTTGATGCATGTAGTTTTCCAGTTGTTACTGTAGTGATGGTGCCCAGGATGCTGATGATGATGAGGAGGATGAAGAAGTAAGAAGTAGAAGAGGGCGGCAAAATTGTACATTGTGCATGCATGAGTCCCGGCTGATTGAAATCATTAGTCACTTAATCGGTTAGTTAATTAAGGAAGAAATTACTTAACATAACAATGATTTTGTTAAGCAAAAATGCTCAACTTGTTTTTGTTTCACCCTCTCAAATGTGAGAAATAAGTTGTTGTTTTTTTCACATTGAAAATCAGACATTTGTATTTTCGGACTGTTCAGTTTACAAAACAACATTTGGGGGGTTTCAGATTTGTAATAGGCCTTTTTTTTCAATTTTCCTTTCGTTTTATTGCCGAAATAATCATGAACATAAACAGCAGATTAATCGATGGATGAAAGTTATTGATTTGCAAACCCATTCCATCATTTCATTCAGTTTTGATTACATGTAGGAGGCTTAAACTTCAAGTGTGCATGTGCAGTGATGATGGCGCTACTTGTAAATGTGTATTTGTGTGTGTGGGAGGCGGTGTGTGTCAAATTAGTCAGTTGCATTTGGAGTGTGCATCTCCCATGTGCAGTGTGGCTGATGTTGCTCTGTGCGTTGGCGTTGGTGTGTACTTTTGTGTGTTGCGTGTACATACGCGTGTGTAAGCATGAAGTAAAAATCCTCCCGCGGCATTTTGTTTCTGGGTTAGATCATCTATATTTCAGTGTGTTTTAATAGTTCGATCTTTGTTCATAATTGATGGAGATTTGCTAAATTAGAAGCAAAGCTAGCAGCCACACACACTCACACACACACACACCACACACACACACACACACACACACACACACTCACACACACACCACACTCACACTCACACTCACACTCACACTCACATGCACACACCCACATCTTTACCTGCCTTACATCCAGGCAGTTTTACTCATACTCTTTAGATGTGATATTGATCTTGTGAATGCCAGAAGGTTATACAGAGGCACATAAAAGAGCATCTATAAAAGGTAAGCTCAAGTAAAATCTATTTTATAAAAAAAAAAAGATGCTCAGGGGGTGTTATGATGCGTATAGTTTAAAGCACCTTTTTTCACTGGTCAACAAACTCACTTACACCCACTCACATCTGGCTTTTTTCTCCAATGGGAATGGATACAATCGACATTCACTCCAGGGTGAAATGACTGCTGTAGACACAGGTTTTTGTCGGGGCCCGCTCCGATCGACAGTGTTGAAAACGTGTCACCCAGGTGAACGTACCAATTTCTTCATCTTTATTTTGGCAGTCTAGACGAGGACGCTATACACATTTTCTGGGACAATGTAATGACGTGAACAGAACTTCCGGGTTTGCCGCGTAAATATCCATGAACATTTGTGCATCTTGGGAACAACGAGCAACAGGGATTTTTCGCATATATCATATATATCATGCAAGATGCAAGACAGCAAGGTTTCCGGCGAGTTCCGGCGGGCTCCTAACTCCTCTACTGGCAATGGGAAAGGAGTCACCTTTTATTAGCGGGATTACCTCCTTTCAGAAAACCTATGTGTAAAGCATGCTTCATCCCAGGACAGTTAATCCAGATGAGGATGAACTCCACTAAAATAGAAGGAATACCCTTAACGATGAAAACCTTCGATTTGTTTTCCATATTTAGCATAGATAAATATACATGTTAGCATTCATTAGCATATTCTGGTACCACTCAACTAAACTCTTCCAGAGCCCAGTCTATCAGGATTTGCATTTATTGGCCAGTTAGTCAAGGATTCATTATTTGCCTTGTAAAACCAGTTCCCCCGTGTTTTTCTCTCATTCAAAATCAAAGAAGCGTTCAATATTAAATGTTAAGTTAGATTTTCATGTGTAAATTTATGCTTTGACCCACAGCTGGGTCTTCACTTAAATTTCTTGTTAGATGTAAGTCATGTCAGACGTGTTCTGATCTATTTAAAAAAACATTGAGTGGCATCATTTATAAAGATCATTTTCAGCTATCTCACCCGTTCACTCGTCCTCAATCTGTTGTGTTGAATTATACATGGTGTATCTGCACTGGGTGCGATCCCTTAAAATGCGTGCTCGCTCCAGTAAGCCAGTTAGATTCATCGCTGCACCTGAATTACAAACACACTCAAGTGAATGGTGTGTGTGTGTGTGTCACAGTGTGTGTGCTTTTGCAGATAAATGTGTATGAGCAGTCATGCGTTTATGTGACCTTATTATGTTGTATGAGTGTAGGACTTATCTGGAGTATGCATCATCTGTGTGCGTTTGTGTGTGTGTGTGTGTGTGCGTGCAGAGCATTTTTATCATGTGTTGTGGTCATGGTTTTGAATAATTGCTTGATGTGTATCTGAATGTGAAATAATGAGATGAGAAAATGCACATGTGCCTCTGTTTGAACACATCACCTACACAGCTCACGAGTCACTGAAAACACTGACTTGTGCCACCATTATGTAAAAGTACGTTATCTCAGACAAAGTCAAAACTGAGCTTTAAACCCTCACAAGTGCAATTTCAAGGACATAACATTTTGTGTGTTTTGTTTCTGTGTGTTTGTGTGTGTGTGTGCGCCTGGCAGGTGTGATTGATGCCTCGGGCGTGACGTTGTTGCATCGTAAGGCAGCACGCTCCAGTAACACCCCATTGTCCAGAGGGTCAGACACACACCCGCCCACACACACATGCGCGTGTGTGCCAGCTCAGCTTGAAGGTGGGCCATTAAACACTGAGCAATGAGGCAGAACAGCTGGCTGCTCTCCTCAGGTTGAAACAGTTGATTCTTAGAGGAGACGTGCTTTTATTTATTTTTTATGGGAAAAGAACATCTGCCTCAGTTTCTCCTCAGCCACTTTAGATTGTCACCATTGTCACAGTTTCTAACAAATATATGGATCCAATGGAAGCTGCCACTAAAAATGATATAAAACACACAATCTGTGATGTTAAAACACATTTTGGATAACCGTGATTTCAATGTGATGTTTGGAATTTGCTCTTTAATTTTTTATTTCCTGTATTTTGATAATGTTGTGTTAAGCACACAACAAAAGGATGAATTTTCTGGTTATTTTCCTGCTATATTCTCACATGGGTTCACTTGTATATTCTATCAAGGGTCTGGCAGGAAAGTTCCAGAACATGTCCAGAGCACCTCTCTCGGACATTTGCATTCTCACACGCAGCCCCTCCAGAAAACTTCAAGAAGCTTTAGTGTTTTGTGCTGTTGCTTCATTGTCGATCTTTGTGTAGCGCTCCCTTAAAGAGCAGCACCAGGACATATCCCGCTGCGTCAGGGACTCTGTGAACCATCACGAAGTTGTTACTGTCCTTGGCAGGCAGACTGAACTTTGCATAACATTGTTAGTTTCCACCTTAGCTGTGTGTCCCCACAGTTGGCATTCAGAACTCAGCAGGCAGGCAGGCAGACCTCGGCATAACACCTGAACTATGTGTACCTGTCATTCACAGTAATCGCAGTCACAATAACCCTGCACCTCGACCGCTACCACCACAGATGGTCTACTTTCATCGGAAACAGTGAAGTGTACCCTCATACTGTTGGCACTGTATTGGTTCCCTTGACAAAAATCCAAAGTTTTTTCTTTTCATTGGCATCTGGATTATTGCAGAAAGCACTGTTACAAAAAACTTCATTACAATTTAACAATCTATACAATTTAACATCACTTACAATTCTTGAAACCTAAATACAGGTACCACAAGTAAAAAGCTAAGTTAAACTTTTAACGAACTACTCCCCTTTCGCACGCCTTCAGCTTCACCACCACTAAACCTCTAACTTGTAATTCCACGTGGCGTACTTACCTCTTCAACAGAAGCCTCTGCTCTACCTTCCTGTTCATACTCTACCATGTGAGGATATACTCATGGAGGCCTCCTGACTCTAAAACATTCAGAGCTGTGGTGAAGACACTCATCCACATTTGTTTACCTTTCTTTTTTCTGCATTGAGAGCCATGATTCTCAGAGCAGCTGTTTTGGCATGAGACAGTGTTTGTGCTTCCTGACCTCTCCTATTTATTTAGCTTGCACTCACACACAATTGATTGTTTGGGTCACAAACTCTCTGTCGGAAAACATTTGGAGTTACAGCGAGGGCATCGCGCGTCGAATTTATTTTCAGCATCTTTTATGATAACCACAGGCTGATGCATTTATATAAAAAGTCTCTGAAATGAATCTGTTCTGCTCATCCCGACTTGTTTCTGTTCTTGGTAACAGCTTGAGGAGCAGGTGTTTTGGGCTGTCTGCCAGTGTGTGTGTGTGTGTGTGTGTGTGTGTAAGAAAGACCCAAGTCCCTCTTTGATATATGTGCAGTGGAGGCTGTTAAACAGACTGGTATGTAATTAGCACCATGCTGGTGCTCATGCAGGATATTCCTTGGAGAAAATAAACTTATAGTGAGCTATAGTCAACACTGTTCAGCCCAGAGTTGTTCATGATTTACATGACATCAAAAACAAAACGGTAAACAGGAAAAACAGAGTTAGACGATGCAAATCTGTTCAATAGTTTTTATAAAGACGCTCCGAAACTCCTCAGGTGCCGTTTAATCTTGTTTCTCAGACATGAGAAATATGCGAGGCTCCAGTCTACTATGGATTTTAGTTTGCAGCGGAACCAGCGTGGCTGCTGATGTCCGGCTACACAGCACTTAACCTACAACTGCACTCTTACCGGAGAGACGGGGGAAAGACTAACTGAGTGAGCGTCCATGAGACAGATGGTGTCTGTAGGTTTCAGGTCTATCTAGATGTCATTATGGACACTTAAAGTCTCATCATTATCCAGATCATTGTCCACTGTGGGTTAAAGCACTGTGCTAGTAATGGATATAGGTTTAATTTATTATAGTGCCTATATTTGGCTTCATATTAAAGGTACAATACATTTAGATTGAGGAAATCGGATTACATTTGAAAATAGATGTGGCTGCAGATTTATGTAAAATACTGATATGGGATGTATAATGATTTATGGGGGTTTAGGACAAGGTCTCACATTTTTATTACATTACATGTCATACGTGTTATTTAACCCGTCGTTGCATTTGACATAATGAGTGGATGTTGCGTTCTGAGCAATGTGAGGGGAACCTTCACACAAGGCCATACAAATATAGAAAAGGAAAACGTCACCAAAATAACAAGTGGCAAAAATGTCCATATTATGATGCCATGGTGAATTTTTTCTCCAAACCAAGGAAGATAAAGTGCAGCCATGAATCATCCTCACTGTCTTCATGATGTGGCATTTTTGCAAAGGTCAGAGGTTACACAACTTACTTTTGTGCTATACGATATTTCTGTTATTGTTTTTAAAATCGAGTGACGTCTTTTGCTCGCAGCCTTAGCGTTTCTTGGTGCTGGTCTCCCCCCCCCCCCATTCTTAAGCAAATAGACAAATTAACCTGAATTTAAATGCTGAAAACAAGTGTGAAATAATAACGTTAGATTTGCAGATAACAAGTGATACGCTCTTACAGCATTTTCATGATAATGAGGTTTGTCACTTGTTCTCTTCCTGTGAAGATGAATCCCACACTATTCCACATGCACACACTGTGCAGCAGTAAGGTCCTTTTCTGTATCACACAGGGTTTGTGTGCACTCACACACCCACACGCACACACTATGAGTCACCTTGCTGGCATTTCCTTTCTCTTTGAGGATTTTCCTCTTAACATGACATCATTTTTTTTGACGACCCTGGCTGTCATTTCACCCCCTGTGGGTTCGTGTACGTTGTATGCATGTGTGTGTCTTTACCCAGTATTTGTGTGTACATCAGGGTGTCTAAAGCACTAAGGCACTTATCCTCCTGACCTCCTCCTACATACATCCCCTATCGCTGCTGTAACCGGGTGTCATGTTCCCAAAAGGCTCCTCTTGTGCTTCCTGTGAGAGTTTGGGAGCGGTAGTGTAGATACAGTGTAGTGTACCTCACCACTCTATGATTTGAGTATGACCATGCCAGGTTTGCTTTCAGCTTAGAAACCACGGAGCATTTTGAGCTGTATTTTGCATGCAGTGTGTTTCTCCTCACAAACCTTATGTTGAGTGAACATTCACTCGAGTTTTGCAGTCATGCTACAGTCCCCATGCACATTCACGCAGAAGTCAGATAAGCATGTTCCTACAATTTGTGCTTAATATCCTGACAGAATGTAAATTAAATATAAACCTATAATAGTACAACCACATTTTCAACATAACCTGCAGGCTGGTTCTTCTTAGCTGGAAGTCTCCTGCTCCTCCATCTTACTCACGTGGGTCTTCTTTCAAACTTGATCAAATCAGATGCACAGTTCAGGGCCCATTTAACAAACTTGGCACCTCTTTCTAGACTGTTGTAATTTGATGCACATTCCCAGGATCAGTAGCCCCTCACAACTCTACCTTACCCTCCCATCCCTCACTCTTTCCTGTCAAATGTGTTATGTCTCCTTTTGCTTAACGTGCTGTGTACGTCATGTGCAAAGTATGTAAGGTTTGTGGGATATTGTATTGTCATTATATTATTTTTCTATTCCATCGAAATATCAATAAAACTAACTTTATAGAAATACTACCACCACGTATCATGTTGTAGTTTTCCACCAGACAAATGCAGGTCAGTGTAACATCCACATCACAAAGCAGCGACGCCTAAATCCCTAAACAATAAACCATGTCCCAATTAGCTCTTTAAACCGAAGCAGACATTCAGCCATCGGGGGTGTGGGTCATTTATGTAACAATGCAGGTATTGATATTTAGGGGGGAAAAACATCAATATCCTGTTTACATTTCAACAGGATATTGATTTTTAATTTGGTAAGTATCACAGAGCTGCTGGCACTGGCGTTCTTTCTGCCGCTCACATTCAGCTGCTGAAGCGTGAACACCTGCTGTGGGACCTGACACGTTTTTGACACATTTTTTGATTTCCTTATGCAGCATCTCCATAATTAAACAAACCAGCTAACCCTCATGTTTTTCTATGTTTGTGTTTCAGATATTTCCAGGCTTGCCTACTACACAGGTGAGTGACCGCCCCTCAAACACCTGCTGGAACATCTAAAATAATTCAGTCGCTTCATTCAATCATCCATTCACAATTTGTACCTATAAGAACAATAGGAACAAATGTCATAATTGGCTGTCTGACCATACAAATATACCTCTTTGATATTTTAAAAATAAATTCAGTTTCACCAAATGTCACATTAGCTTTTTTGCCTCACATTAGTGTGTCATAAAATTCCCTGTGTCATTGCATAACCAGCCTTTTATGTGTGTCAGGTTCATCTTACACACACTCTCACAAGCTGCTACCTCAGCCATATGGAGGACAGAATTAGAATTAAACTTTTATTCAGGCCATGATTAAATGTTAAACAACGACAGTCTGAACTGTTGGCCATCAGGCAGAGCAGGTGGGGGGGTTAAATGCCTTTCTTAAAGTAGCAGTGTGTAAGAAGTCTAATGCTCGTAAAGACTTTCTAAAGAGCTGTATTTAAGTGAGTCATATGTGTGTGTGTTATCTGTGTGGGTTTGCTCTCATTAGCCCAAACAGAATAGTTTAGAATAGCTTTTATAACACGAGGGTGAAAATTTGTTTTCTTTGTGCTACTGAGACGAATTAAGCAGGGGAGCATATTCATGTGTCGTGGCTTCATGCCCAGAAAGCTCGCCCTGCTGGCCACTTATGTTTAACTAATGAAGTTGTCAGTGACCAACATATTGTAACGATCAAGAGCAATTCCTGTTGATCTTTTTCACCCAAAACACAATAGAGTTCGGCATTTCCAAATAACTAACACTTCTTCTTCGGTTTTCCTGCTTTGTCACTTTACTGCATCATCATCTGTAAATGCGTTTCCATAAACGTGTTGCCAGCTGCAAGGAAGCAAGACAAAAACAATGGAGGCAGGATGTTTGACACCAGTGTGTGTACATGTGTTTTTTAGCTTATTTAAAGGACCGTTTTCCTGGAATTAAGTTTTAATTCTGAAGTTAAAATCATGTATCTATCCACTGTATTTATTTAGTTGATGAGCGAGACCAGGGTTAATACTTGCACTCTAATTAGTGCATATCATACTGCAAAGCTTGCAAATATGAAATCGTGTTAAACTGTAAATACCAGCAATTAATTGACACAGACACAAGAATGTAAATTATAGCTGCTCTCCCTTGGGTCAAACCCCCACTAACACTGGCTAACATCTGGCTCGTCTGCAATGGGAATGGATACAAACGCATTCACTCCCGTGTCAGTTGATTCTATTTAATCGGCTCCGGCTCCGATCGGCCGTGAAGGAAACATGACACCAGGGTGAATGTGCTAATTTGGTAAGACAGCGAGGTGAGAGTGGGGGGTGGGGGGGGACTCCCCGACTCCCCGACTCCCCGACTTTTTATTTAGCAGGTTTACTCATGTTTAAAACCCCTGCATAAACCGGTTTCGTATTTCTCCTATGTTGAGAAGATTGCAGCACAAGAACGTTTCATCACTGCTACATCCATGTGTGCTGATTTAATCATTGTGATGTGGCACAGTACTTAATGTATTTTTGACACACATTGGTTGTTTTTTAAGATCAATGGAACCTCATTTCAATATTACAAATTGATAAGGGAACTGTAATTAGACTTTCAGTAGTCTTGGGGCGCTGACTCGAAAGGTCAGTAGTTCTTTGCTTTATCTTCGATTTGCAAGTACAAAAGATTTATATTTTAACATTTAACGTTTAAACAGAATTGAGAAATGTTGGAAAAATACTGTATTTATATGGTAAAATATGCCTTTAGTTCAAAGAGCCTTTGGATTTACATTTCACAGCATTAATGTGAATACACTGATGATTCACTGATAAAACATGAAAGTGGCTGTTACAGTTCAGACGGTTTCCTGAACCTTCCAGATTTTATGTACATTGAGCAGAATGTGAGTGTTTTCCTCCCCTGATAATATAAGGATGTTCGTAAACACAAGCGAGAGATAGAAATATATAAAGAGACTTTGGCTCGAGACCAAAAGAGCGCTTCCTAGTCATGGCAACATCCGGCCTCCTGACAAAAGGCTTTCAATAGTACACACACACACACCACACACACACACCCTCCACCAAAACCCCCTGCTCTCACAAGATTTTCTTAACAATGGCCAGTGCCTGAGATGGAGCACAAACCACGTGCACACACAAACACACTCTCAGGCAGCGCACGCTTATCTGGGCCACGATGAAACATCAGGATTTCAAGTTTCAAGCTGAGCGGCTGCTGCAGCTCTACCTGGCCAGTGCTCCAAAAACAACAGGTCCACATTTTCAAACGTTAAACCAGAGAACGCCCATCTCTCTCTATTTGCAGGGCATGTGTGATTTTATGCTTCCATTTATCGTCAAAAAGACGATAAAGCACATTATGCATCAGGGCATGAATACCATGTGATTGATTGACAGCTAGTACCAACCAATGGGTGCAGGTCACAGGTGTAGGTGGACGGACAGTGTCCTCAAGCTCTCAGTCAGAGAGTCTAAGCCAAACATGGTTCCTACTGGTTTAAAGAAACCAAAATGGCACTGAACAAAATGCCAAATTCATCATGGCTTCAAAACCGCAGCTCACAAAAAAATGGTCATGGTGGATTGCCAATTGGTTTACAGTGGTCAGTCAGGAATGTCGCTGGTCTGTCAGATTGACAGATGTTTTTCTGAAATGGATTAAAATCAAATCAAATTTTATTTGTATAGCCCAAACATACAAATCAGAACAATCCCAACAATGTGCAACATCCTCTTTCCATAACCCTCATTTGGAGAGAAAATCTACCAAGAAAACTCCCTTTTAACAGGAAACAAAACCAGAGAGTCACAATTGAGGGACACGTGTCCCAGGATGGACGGAGGTACATTATATATCATGTGTAACAGAGGTTGCAAATATGAATTGTTGGCCTTAGACGGCCCAGAGAGTAAAGAGTGTTGAGTAATAGACTTATGTCTGTTCAGTCAGCTCTTCAGTCGAGGATGTGTTCAGCCGTATAAACGTCCAGTTGATTAACGGCGGCTGGCATCTGGTCAGGCGTAACCGGCACAACGATAGGCGCCACTCACTTGTAGGTACGTTGCCCCGGAGACGAGCTCCCAGAAAGCACCTTGAGCGCTCTAGAAACAGAAAGGAAAGGAAAGAAGAGTATGACCTGATGTACAATATGGAGAATGATTCATTGGGTGCTTGTGGTTTGAAAGTGGATTGGTTTGTGTTTTTCTTGCAGCTGTGAGTTTACATACAGGACACAGTCTCCTCCTGCAGTAACAGAGGTGGGTGGGGTTTCTAAATGAATGGAGGAGCCCTGATTAGCATATTAATAGCTTCTAGCTCCTCCTGCTCTTCCAGGACTCCTCTGTCCAGCTCTCTTGTTCCCCCACTCAACTTTCTGTCACTTGTTCTGCTCTGTCCTCCGTTTCCTCTCATTCAACTTGAAACAATTGCTGCATTTCTCTCCCGCTCTCTTTCTCTCCCTGCTCCGCTGTCTCTGTTTCCTTTTGTTTTTCTGGTTCCCTCTTTTCACTCACTTTCTGTCTCCTAAGAGAAGACGACAACTTTCTTTTTTGTTTCTCACCGAGCACAGTAATTGCTCCTCTTTCTCTGTGACCGCTGACTGAGTGACAATCCATTTGGAAAAAACTCTGTAAGAAAGTTGGATTTGAACTTTTGCCGGAGAAGCCGTCATCACAGGATCCCGAACCCTTTCCAAAGCGAGAGTCGCTTCACGCTTCCACGGCAACTGTGTAACTACGGAGCACAGGCATGGGGGCAGAAATCGGGCAAAAAACAAACAGAGTGTTGTCATCAGAGAGGGGCCACTGAGGAGTTATTCAGAAGTGGACAGAATCGGAGGAGCGGAGGATTTTGTGCATGAGAAACTTTACATCTCTGGGTGGATTTTATCATATTGTGCCACCGTGGATAACGAGAGAAGATTAAGGAGGCAAAACTAAACAGAGATGAAACTCTTTGAAGGATGGGAATCTTTTACTTTATCCCTCATTTGTTTTCTGTAGCATCTTCACACTCTTTACAAGGTGTCAACAGAGCAGAACATTGCCCTTTTTGATTTCTGCCCCTGGAAGAAACTGTTGGCTGAAGAAGCTGTTGACAAAAGTTGGAGACAAAGATTTCTGCTTGGAGACGGAGAGTGTGTTGTGTGTGTTGTGTGTGTGTGTGTGTGTGTGTGTGTGTGTTAGTGTTGTGTTGTGAAAGCTTTCTCACAGTTGTGTCAGCAGCTCAGTGTGTTTATTTATGTAACTCCTGCACAAGAGAAGTTCGCTTTTCTGTGTGTGTGTGTGTGTGTGATGCGAGGTTGCGAAGCCGCGAGCTGTCTATCTGTCCTCGGCACAGACAGACACAGGGAGGGACAGACATGTGTTTCCATGGCGACCAGTGGCTGTAGCCCCTTCCCCATGTGTTGGGACAGAGGTATGAATGAATAAAATCTCCCTCTGTACACACACACACACACACACACACAAGAGTGACATCTGACTCCATGGGAACTGAGTTGGTGTACTGCCAACGATGCCATTATCCAGCAAATGTGTGTGTGTGTGTGCGTGTCAGTGAGCTGGGAGCAAAGTGATTTGTCAATGAAAGTCATTACTAATTGTAATTGGCAAAGTAAGATGGGCGCACATTTTTATGGTGCGATATATCCATCAGCAACTTTAAAATCTCTCCTCTGAGGCGAGTGTGTGTCTGTGTGTCTCCTTCTCTCTCTCTCAGGTGTAATTACCTGCTGGAACATATCAATTTCCTCTAATGGAGGAGAGAGGAGAAGCACAGGAAGATAGCGAAGCAGAAAATTGCAGAGTGAAAATAGATCTCGGTATTTTTCTCTACGTGAATACAGCAGCTCACATGCACATACAAATACGTGTGTACTTGTGTCTGCCGTTCCCACATGAAGTTAACATGAATTTCCAGGAAGTGTGTCAATGTCAGGACTTCTTATTCAGGAAAAACGTCAGCCTGAGGTGCATTGTCTTCAGATACGAGCGCTCAAACACTGAGCCTTGACCTGGACTGCACCTCTTGTCGTTTTTTTTTCTCCCTCTGCTCTCTCATTTGTTCCTGTGGGTTCATCTTGCCAAGGTAGATCACATCAGGAACTTACAGTTTCTTTGCAGTACGAGAGGAGCAGGATTCAAGTCCACAACAATACAACAGCATCAATCTGTAGCCGACAGCAGAGAGAGGAGAAGTTATGTAACTGAACGAGTTAGAGCCGAAGCAATTAGTTGAGCGGCAGAGAACAAACAGTTTTTGTAAGTTCATTGATCGAACCTCATCTGAGAGTCTTAGGAATTGTGATCAGGGCATGATCCAGGGCCGGGGCAAGGGGGGGAACTGGCCTCAGCTTAAATCTGATTGGCCCCTGAAGTGCATTATCCCGGTCATAGTCTTTTAAAAAAAAAATGTTTATATATATTCTTCACTCACTAACAATGTGTTTGGGAGTTTTTTAAAGAGGTTTCATTTTCAAATTTGCTTGAACAAGGACCCATTGTCACAATATGAGAGTGACTTAAATCTGCAACTTACTGAACCAGGACTTGTGCAAGGATCTTTGCCATATAATTGGCTCCTCTGTGTAAAATGTGTCTCTTCCTCTTCTTTCATGCTAACTAGATGTCACGACTTTATCAGTGTAGCACTTTGTCTTCTGGGCTAACAACTGACACATGTACATGTTTTCATCCTGTCATGGCTGCAAACCTTTGATTATTCTACTAAAGATCCACCTTACATCAGTTTGGTATCTCTCAGAAATCACTGCCCTAAATGGTTGATTGGTTAATTGAGGAAAGGTTTCAGTGTTTCAAAGTTGAAGAATCTCCTTCACTCTCCTCTCATTCATCTGTTCATTCTTCCTCATCTTTCTAACTGATTGGCCTTCTCTCCTCCTCAGAATATGACAGACACCTAGCAGCTGCTGTGTCGGCGAGGAAAACCATGGCGACGGCCTACCTGGACCCCAACCTGAATCACGCCCTCCTTGGCGGCGCCAAGTCGCGGCTGAGCGCGGGGGGGTCAGACCGAACCATTGCCGGCTCCGTGGACAGGGTTCTCAAAGTCTTCCACCACTTTGAGACCAACACTGAGAACAGCCACTGGTCGTCCAATATCAGATATGGAGACGCAACTGATGTCAGGGTAAGAAGAATGAACCCTTACTGTATGTGCAAAATGTTAGAGACACTTTATAGTTAGACGCTTAGTAGTTAAGTTTAATCCAAAACAGTTTTGGTGCCAAACTGTGGAATTAAAAATTCAATCTGAAGGGTTTTAGATTATTTTCAGCCACATTTGGTGTTTAAGTGAGTAGAGAGCAGCAGGAGTGTGTGTGTGTGTGAGTGTGAGTGTGTGTGTGAGTGTGTGTGTGTGTGTGAGTGTGTGTGTGTGTGTGTGTGTGTGTGTGTGTGTGTGTGTGTGTGTGTGTGTGTGTGTGTGTGTGTGTGTGTGTGTGTGTGTGTGTGTGTGTGTGTGTGTGTGTGTGTGTGTGTGTGTGTGTGTGTGTGTGTGGGATCAACGTAAAATAAATTACAGTCCTTCACTGCAACTATGTAGTTCATTGATGAGTTTTTAGTAGTTTTTGCACAGAACTTGGGGTCTGTGGCACAGTTTTTGTTTTTAAACTCTATTAGTGGATCGTTTTTAAGTCAATCACACTAGCACCACAATTATTTTTATTTTAAACTTTATAAATGATGTATCGCAGGTATTTACTGTTTAGCTCTATATAATCTGTACGTGTTTTATTTTGTAGATTTTTCAGTGCACTCTTATTTTCAGACAGAATATTGTGAGGCTTATCGATTATATGTGACCATTGCAACCTTCCCGCCGGCAATATCTTGTGCACGACAATTGCATTAGATTTCATTGCATGGGGCAGACATGTTCATGAGGCTGTCTTCACCTACAGTATGTTTCCTCTGGCTGTGGTTTTAAAGGTGGATCTTTGTTTTTTTTTGTCCTTGGCTCAAGGTCCCAACTGTCCGCTTTGATAAAGAACAATGAGACAAATTTGCGTGTGAATTTATGTAACCTCAGGACGCCGTCTTTGTGTGCGTGTGTGTGCGCGTCTGTGTGTGTGTACCAGTGTATGTTTACATTTCAGTGCTTTCAGATCCACTCCCATGAGGCTGAAACTACTAAGTGCTGCTCAAACTTTTTTCATCCTCCTCTTTTCCTCTCTTCTTCCCTTCTTCTCTCCTCTTCTCTCCTCTCTTCTTCTCTCCTCTTCTCTCTTCCTCTTCTCTCCTCTCTTCTTCCTGTTCTCATCCTCCTCTCCTCTCCCATCCCTCCTTCCTTCAGTATCTAGGTCAGACCCCCTAGCGTTTTACAAGACAACGCACATGGTTCTGTGAGCATTATGGGGTGTGTGTGTATGATGTCAACTTGTTTGGGTGGGAACGTCATGTTTAATGAAATTAAATCAGCAACACACACACACACACAGACAAATACACACATGGATGCCCTCGTTGACCTGATACAAAATGCCAGACATATACTTTAGCCCAATTGGCACAATGACTTCTTGGTCGATGTTTTTGTTCACTGAGCTTCTCTGCTTTAGCACTGATATACTGAACATGTGCAGGAACACTTCAACCAGGATAGCACCACTTCAGATAAAGGGGGGAAAGTGTTTTTAATTTCTTCGCTCTCTGTGTCCAGGGAATCATCCAGAAAATTCTGGACATCCACAAAGTGCGCTGGACGTCTTGTTTCGGTCTGCACCTCAGCAACAGCCAATCCAGAGACCAGGTGCACTGGCTCCACCCAGATATGGGCGTTTCCCAAGTTAGAGAGAAATACGAACAGGCACGACCAAACGAGGAGTGGAGGTAAGAGAAGAAGTGTTTGTGCAATGGGAAGGTAGTAAATAATTATGATAAGTATTCAATCAATGATGATAAGTGTTGTTTTGTTTTTAATGTACATCCCTTGCCATTGTATTTTATTGATTGATTGATCAATTGCATTTACATTGAAGAGATCAGGCAGACTCCTGAGCTCTAGGGACGTCCTGTTATAAGTTATTTGTCTTCAGTATGTTGTTCACTGTGAACTCTCTGATTTCTCTCTATTTGCCGTTTGGAGATTAGTGAAGTTATCTAACCTGACCTTTTAAATAATTATAATCTAGTGTCCTAGATGAGCTTTACTTGAGATTTTAGAAAATAACTGTTGTTGAAGTTTACTTATAATCCTGATGCAGGTGTTGTTTGTCCTCAGCGATCTCTCTCTTGAGACCAACTGTGAGGTTACACTTTACAAACAGCCTCCTGTCTCGGTCAGACATGACTTATTTAGCCTTGTGAATTAAGTTACACTGCTTCCTGTCCAAAGTGCAGCCTGCTCCTTTGTACACCACAGTAGCATTAGTGATTTAGATCAAACAGAGTCGTGTAAAATAGTGCGACCCCGTCTGTGGTGTAGTGATGCGAGGGCTCGTGTGCGGTGCAGTGTGTCTGTGTGGGTTCGGCAGTTTGGATGTTAATGTTCTGCGGCCGTGGTGCTAATGCTATTGTAAGGCTCGAGACCTTTGGCACGGGGAGAGAGAACCAGATGCCTGCTTTGTCAAACCAAGTCAACATCTCTTCTGCTCTACTCATCGTTCACGCCGTCTACTCATTTGCATTCTTGCATATTGTTTTTCTTCTCTCCTCCTTCTGTCTGTCTCGCTTCTTAATTTCCCTCCCTGGCAGTAGCTGACTGCTGACTGTGCTTTTTCATTATCAATTAAACTGGATTATTTTAAAACTCATCTACAAAATTTAGTAGTGGTACACAAAAAACTTTGCCCCAACGTTTACAATACTGTCGCTTCAAGTCTCTGCTACTGGTTGATTTAAAATGGCGTCAGTGCAGCTCTGCACAACATAACATTCACTCCCTCCTTCTTCTGTTCCACTGCAGGTATGAATTAAGGATCCGGTATCTTCCGAAGGGCTTCGTGCAGCAGTTTACAGAAGACAAACCTACACTCAACTACTTCTACCACCAGGTACCCACACAGACACACAAAGTCTCAGAGGCACCCAGACGCACAAACATATTTCATGTTGTGCCGGCAGGCAGCACCGAGACATATGGTTCTGCAGGAAGAGTGTGTGTGTGTGTGTGTGTGTGTGTGTTAGCCTGTGGGTAAACTCGGTCAGTAGGACTGTGTGTGTGTGCAATTTCTTTGGCATTTTGGATAGTGATGGTAGAGATGGAAGAGATACAGTAAACACAGGAAGGGAAGAGGGGTGACATGAAGTAAATGGTCCGAAACCCTTCTGCACAAGGGCTTGTATGCCCGTGTACGTGCCTTGACCATTGGGCCATCAGGTTGCTCCCAGAAATAAATGTTGTAATAAACACACTTTGTGTAATTGTGTCCTTCAGGTGAAGAATGACTACATGACAGAGATCGGGGATCAGGTAGAACAAGATGTGGCTCTCAAACTGGGCTGTTTAGAAATCAGGTAAGACACGTTCACAGCAGTCATCTGTTAATCAAGTTCAGTACTTATGTTGTGATTTCTATATGTTTTGATGTCATTTAAATCAAAAGCTGAAAAGGTTTGATCCCACCTGGTATTTGTTTGTCACAATGAAACCATCAATAACTTGCTGAGTTGTTTTTGTGTGTATTTTCCTTCACCTCAACTGATAATCAACGTTTATTTATCATTTTCCAAAGCAGCAGCTATTTCTATTTCAGCTCATATTTCACTGTAGTTTGTCTTCCGTGTTTTAATATGTTTTAAAACTGTAAACAACAAATCTTTAATATCCCTTGGACGTGGAAGTGTATTCAGTGAACGGAGCTGACCTGTTCTCCTCTCTGTGTCCCACTCCTTTCATTTCCAGGAGGTTCTTCAAAGAGATGAGAGGAAACGCCCTGGATAAGAAATCCAACTATGAACTACTGGAGTGAGTATTTTCTGCATGATCTAAGTGTTACAGGGGCCCACACCCAATGTGGCTCCTCATCTTCGGGACATGTTAATGCCAGACGATAGCACAGTATCTCAGTTTTAGGTGCAGAATTTTGCCGTTCGTAGAAAAGTTTGGGAACATTTGGAAATCTGTCCTGTTTTCTTTTAGTCAAACTGTCATTAGAAAGTTTTCACATTTTTCATTTCAACACTAACTTAACCTCTCACTTTTGTGATATCTTATTCCTTCATGTTTCCGCTTGTGTTTAACACTCGTTCATTTTTTACTCTTTCGTGTTTGCCTCATCTGTCGATCGACTAACAGCTCCCCGATAGATGGATGTCAATGAAGAGCATTAACAAACTCCGTCCCTAACGCTGCTCATCTCTAATTTGGTCGATTCTAATGAGCTGTCCTCTCCCACTGAAGTCTTTCTTTCTGTCCATCTGCCTAACGAGCTCTCCAATTAACCCAGAAGAATGCACACTGTCTTTCCATTGAGTTCTCTTTGTGTCTCTTCTTCATCCTGCGTCCATCCGTCTCTCTTCTCGATGCTCTCATCCTCTATTTTCGTCAGTTTTTCCTCCCGTGTTCTTCTTCTCTCTGCTTTGTGTCTCTGTCTCACCGCATCTCCTGCTGATTGGAAAAAGCTGTTGTATCGTGACTGTTACAAACCAACGAGAAAAGGGGAGAGAAAATGTGCTGTCGGGGTTTTTGGTAAACCAAGTTGACAGTTGGCCGTGAGCGGCTGCGGGGCATGTGTTGAGCATTAGTGGATTAAAAAAACAATTCCTATATATTTGGGGTGGTGTCTGACACTGTCGGCTCCAATCAGAACTTTAATCAGATATTTCACTAATTTATGAGCTCAATTGTTTCATCCTTCCTTCGTCTGTTTCTTCTTCCAAAAGCAAAAGACCAGTAAACAAGTCCATAATTCCCTTATCACTTCATGGAATGATCTTCATGGTTCTGAACCACTTAAAGGGAAACAGAAATGTCTTTGGCAGATGCACGATTTAACCTTGAAGGAAATATGAAGTCATTATTAAGTGTTTTAAATTACATGAGTCTAACGTTTGTCCACACAAAACCCAAACAGAGATACTTTTTGCAGGTGTTTTTTACGTCCAGTATCATTAATTTTGTGTAACATTAGGTCAGAGATAGTTTTTCTTTGCTTTGCCACATTATTAGTTTTGGAATACAAACTGCTGACTAGTTGTTTCCTCTTACACAGCAACAAAACACATGTTCCTGCTGGTGATCAGCTGGCTGCAGTTGGCAGACATCCCTGTGGTTTATGAACTAATGCAAATCGTTTAATCAGCCGGTTTTTGTCAGCAGTCCTTCTCTGATGGTAATAATAGTTCGAGACTGATATTTGACCTATGTTGGAGGAGCAGGGGGAGAAAGGATGACGTCAGCCTCGCTCTCTTTCTCTGCTTCTCCATCTCTACTCTTTTCTCCAGAGTAGTTTGGGTCATTAGCCAGCTTCCTGTTTTAGCTCCCTTCATCCCTCTTTGTCTCTGTGGTCTCCCTCTTTGTGCTCTTCTGTGCTCTCTCTATCTCTCTATTTCTGTTTTTCCTCGGCCCCGTCTCGTAGGAAAAGATGAGTAGTGCTCTGAAGTCAGCGCTTAGTCACAAAACTTTGTGTTTCTGCTGGTGTTCAGCCGCAGTCGGCCTCATCGTATCTGTCTGTAGCTCTTGTTAGTACTTTCTCAGCGGAGGAAAAAATAAGATCAGATAAAGACGGCAGCGCCTGACAATTAACATTCCTCAGTGTAATTACAGTATAATAAACATTCTTTATCTCTACTTCTCTCTTTACAGGAAAGATGTTGGTTTGAGGCGTTTTTTCCCAAAAGACCTGTTGGATTCTGTCAAGGTGAGAATGATGAGACTTTCTAAGGAGATATTTTTTACTCATTCACTTTCACCGCTTGAAATATTGTGAAAGAAGTATGTATAGGTAGTGCTCGCTCCACACTCAGCAGCTGCTACCATGGGCTTCATGTAACCACAAGAAACCAAAGCCTGTGGTTTTGACTGCAGCTCTCTGGTATAACTAAGGGTTTCCCTGATACGCTATTTTCGAATGTGTTACTTGCTGTGTCATCAGACACAGTCTGGTCTGACGAAGTTTGAAGTAGTCATAAGCCATTTTCAGACATGACCTGTGAGTAACACCCGGAGATTTGGCAAACAGAGTTTACCCGTAGTCTGCCTTTTACAGACTACTGCACACCGCAACAGATTCTCTGCACAGACACAACAAATCCTCCGCATTATTCAGGCGAGAGGTGGAGCCGCCGGGTGCAGCAGGCAGAGACAGGAAGTGACGTATTAACTCAGCTGCAGAGATCACGTGATTTTCTTGATGAAACACAGACAGCTCTTATCACCACACACATTGTAAGCTCCCTGCACTTTATAGTTTTATTCACGTTGATGAACATTCATGTTAAATTAAGTGAACCAATTTAGATTTTGGTTGAGCGTGTTTGTATGTGATGGTGTTCTTGCATAATAAACAGTGTCTGTCAGTGATACATTTACGGCACGCGTTGAAGGGAAGGGTGTGAGTGTGGGTGTGTGTGGTGTGTGTGGTCTGGTGTGTGTGTGTGTTAAAGAAAGGCCTGGTGACCCGAAAAGGTCTTAATGTCAGCAGGCGGGCAGACAGATGCTCTGCAGAGGGAGCGAAACTGTGCGACCCTCGGGTCATGTTTAAACCCACTTTCTCTTTACCACAATGAGGAGGGAGGGGGAGGCGACAATGTGCGTCTTCCTCAGGACTACACCCCCACTCACTCCTCCAAGCCCGGCCGACTCCCCCCTCATCAGCTGCACATCTACGCACTTCTTTTCCTTCTTTGCAATGAGAACACACTCTCCCCTGACGTCACAAAACACACATGTGTGAAGTCTAACATGTGACTTGAGTTCCCTGCTGAAATATTATTTTAATTTCATTATAGATCATTTAAATATCATAGTACAAGTACGTAAAGAGAATGTGTGGAAGTATCAGTTACTTAAAAAGTTTGTTCCTTGATTAATTGATGGAATTACATTGATAATCTGTATATTTAATACATAAATGCTAAAAACATGAATATGTAGTAATGTCAAAGCAAATGTCAGGTTTGACACATCTGCTGCTCTTTCTGTGTGTGTGTGTGTGTGTGTGTGGTGGAGAGAGAGAGAGAGAGAGAGAGAGAGCACAGCTGTCATTTACGTTTCAGTCGGTCACTCTGGTGAAAGAGAATGGTAGTCATTTAATGGGATTATTCCCCCTCAATGGACTCCACTTGACACACACACACACACCAGAGCAGATGGCTGTGGTAGTAAACAGTGACTGATGTTAGCTGTTATAAAGAGTCAGAGTCTGTTCATTCATATTGACAGGCTGGACACCAGGTTTAGTAAAACTGACCTTATGGTTTCTTTGGGGATCGGAGTTTGACCCACCGGCTCCAGCTTGAGCTGTTTCTCCTTTTTTGATAAGAAAATAATACAAGCAAATAAATGTACAAAATATAGAAATAGTAAAAACAATATTAAGAAGAAACTTAAAATCCACATTACAAAGTCTTCTACAATAGCGGCAAAATTAATAGACTTCATCATAAAATCAACAGTTTCAAAATGGAACAGCTCGGCTGCTGGAATGGACAGAAGAGCTCGAGGATCTTAAAGTACACATTGGGGCCTCTGGTACTAAATGGTCAGAGATGTAACTTAAAATATATTCTAAAGCTGGGAGCCACGTATGGGGGGTTTAGCTCTCCTGCAGCAGCCACAGGTCCGGTTCCGACCCGGCGCTTTGCTGCATGTCTTCCCTAATCTCTCCCCATTTCACACTTCGGGCCTGGTCAGACATACGCAAATCTTTTAACCTTCGCCTCCCATTCACTTCCAATCTGTGCGAGCGAGGAGGCCAATTAACATCCTCCTCCTGTGGCGTGGCAAATGTAGCGTGGCTTCGCGTGGAGTTCAACTTTGGTGACCTCTAACCCGCTATATTCACTTTGCATTAACGTATGTGTGACCATACGAGTTTTGAGGCTTCCAACGTGTACCAACCAATTTTTCCGCTGCTGTAAGCCCAGCTAATAGTGCTAATGTTTTAGTTAAAGTGAGGCCCACATTTGAATGGTTATTCAGGATGAGTGTTATGGACTGGAAGAGGTTAGAGGCGAACGTTCTGAACACAGGGCACACTCCGAGGACATATCAAGACAAATACCAGCTGCTTTCAAGGGAGAAGTTAAAGTAGGGTCAGCAATTTTTTTCATTGAATAAGGCTTTCTGTTTCTCTTGTCATAGCAGCAACACATCCAGTAACTTTCACACATAATGAAAGCAAAGACTGGCACAATGAGGTTTTTTCACAGCGCACATTTTGACATTTAAACACATTTATTCCTGATCACATTATAGATATCTCTATTCAACAGGCCTGTATTCACACCTGTGAATAGATTTAATCAGACTTTACTGGATCTATGTGCAGTACTGGTTATTTTTCAGCCAAGGACCCTGAACAAGATAAAAATGATTCCCCTTTTGTGAAAGAGCAACACAAGAGAAATGTCTTAGAACGATATAAGTTATCATATATCATGATAACTTTAATGGATTCATCTGGAAACTTTTCATGTAGTCCCTGAAAATGTGCCACAGACCCCTGAGGGTCCGCGAAGCCCCATTTGAGAACCACTGCCTTAGTAGATGCCAGTTATCCGGCTGACCATCATTGGGATTTATGACTCGTAGTAAAAATAAAGGAAAAGAATAATAATTGAGGCTTTCACTAATGGGTATGTTTCAGAAACTAAACCAGAAGTGCCACAGTGCAACCGAGGCTCACACTGTCTGATGTGTAGTATCGCTCGATTCTGCAGTAAAAGCAAAAAACAACTTGGTGACGACCAAAAGTCCAAATTGCTTCCAGGCACTACTGGTACAAATCACAGCTGGAAAGGAAACAGACACGTAAACACACACACACATAAACACACACACACACAGACCGACAGTTCTTCAGCCATAAACACACTAGTGGATTTCACCAAAATTAAAAAAACATACTGTGTAAGTGCTGTGACTACTGAGTGGTCCGCCTGTGAGGTGATAGCCACTTGATGCACTTCCTCTCAGGAAGGGTGGACACTTGGGACTGACAATGTTGTGTGTGTGTGTGTGTGTGGTGGAATTCTAGGAATTAAAACCGTGATCCTATCAAGAGCAGAGCTCTGTTATCATGTGTATTATGAAATGTGTTGAGATGGCACACAAACACTCAGAGCTGAACACACAGGAACGTGTGTGTGTGTGTGTGTGTGTGTGTGTGTGTGTGTGTGTGTGTGTGTGTGTGTGTGTGTGTGTGTGTGTGTGTGTGTGTGTGTGTGTGTGTGTGTGTGTGTGTGTGTGTGTTAAGTTTTTGGAGCCTTCTGGCTCAGTAAGTCGACAGCTGACATTGTAATTCTGAAATAAAGTATAGATATTAAGGCTTTCACTGTATTTACAAATGAAAAAAGCTATATAAATACACAGTGGCTGGAAACAATAGATATTAGAAAAGAAAATGAGACTTTGCCATTATTATAGGATTGATTCAGCCTCCAAAAATACACACATTGTTACATAGATTGAACTTTCTGTGATAATTCGATTTTAAGCCTCATTAGACTCACACGAAATCAACCAATTCACTTTTTGCTACACATTTTTAGTCAATAATTCAATACAACTGGTAAATTCTTTGTAATAATCTTAGCTTTGAAAGTGCTGATTTATTTTGTGCAGAATGACCTTAATGTGATGCCCGAGTCTACTGTAAATCTGCACGTTTTTTAAGCCTGGACTGTACTGCACTAAATCCCCTCTAATCCTTATCTTAATCTATATATGGAGAGTTATTTATAGATTTGGTTCGTCCGTACAGCCTGTGCGCTTTCGTGAATGTGTCTTCTCACGTTACAGCTGTTTTCAAACATGAACGAAATTGGGAAAATTGGGACCAGACATTTTCCTAACTTTCCTTTTGCATATGAAGAACACAGCACGAGATTGTGCAATGAGATGCCTTCACAACGAGAGGAAGATGTCCAGAACATTCAGGCGAGAGGTACAGGAGGCAGGACATGAAGTATATATCCCGCTTAGGAAATCACATGTTTTTGTCGACAGCACATCAATCATGTTAGAAACGTCATCAACTCGCCCGTTCTCTTCCTTTTTTCCCCCGTACGTTTTCCTGCTGTTTTCCCACATGGGCTCACTCGTGGACATTTACCAGACATTTTACCAAGGAGCTCGCAGGAAAGGTTCTGGAAATGTTTCCATATTTTAGTTCCCGCACAAAGCCCCTCTGTAAAAATGTCTGTAGTTCAGTTCATGTCTGAAAGCAGCTTATGTATTGAGAGTGAATGTGGGTTTTGGATCATTCGTCACCTATAAACTTTTTAATGTGCATTGGTCAGTGAATCTGTACGTAGATTTATGTAAAGGGCTGAGATGGTAAGTGGAAAGGGTCAAAAAGGTCTTTAGTAAATCCACATATAAGCGATGGCGCTCTAGACATACATCGGATATTGAGGATTATGTTTGGCATATTGTACTGTGTGTGTGTGTGTGTGTGTGTGTGTGTGTGTGTGTGTGTGTGTGTGTGTGTGTGTGTGTGTGTGTGTGTGTGTGTGTGTGTGTGTGTGTGTGTGTGTGTGTGTGTGTGTGTGTGTGTGTGTGTGTGTGTGTGTGTGTGTACTGTATCTTTATGTCTGAAGTGGTGAAGTGTAGAGGTGTGTAAATGGCAGTTTAATGTTCCTAGATGAATTTTTATTTCCCATCTGTCTCCTCTGACATAACCTGAATAAATCAGCTGTGAGCGTGTGACTGTACCTGTCACTCTGTGTTAGAGAGCACTTTGTGAGTTGCATAGCGAGCTCCACGTTACTATAGAGATAAACAGACGGACTCTGTTAAATTGAGTGGTAACTAACGGCACCAATGTGTCTCTGTGAAGGTATTGATCTGAACTGTGAGTGCCCCTCCACTGAAGTGCTGAGGTCACTTTGATCGGCGGCATAGTGGCCTAATAGTCAATCAATGCCTTCCTCTCCTAGAGCCACTGTCACTCCACCCACACAGAAAAACACCCACAAATGTCATGAACTCTCCTCTCCCAGTTTAAATGTTGGCTACGGTGACTGTTTGACCTCAATTTCATTCATCTCCTCTCTTGTCTCTTCAGGCTAAAACTCTGCGTAAGTTGATCCAGCAGACCTTCAAGCAGGTGGCCAATCTCAACGACGAACAGTGCATCCTCAAGTTCTTGGAGATTCTGGCGCCGGTCTACCGCTACGACAAAGAGTGCTTCAAATGTGCCCTTGGTGTAGGTTTCTCCCATTCTTGCCTTGCCTTCACTGTACTGTGTCCTTATGTAGTGTGACAGCTCTGGTTAGTTGTGCAAGGTTGACCCCTGTTGGTAGCATTAGGTGTTGCATGTATCACAGATGTGAGAGGTGTGTCTTATAAGCTATGAGTGAGTAAACAAATGAGATTTTCTTCTATGTGTTTCCATGTCTTCTCTCCTCCTTATTCTTGATCTTTCTTTTCAACTCTATGTTTTTAACAGTCGAGCTGGGTGATTCAGGTGGAGTTAGCCATCGGGCCAGAGGAAGGGATCAGCTACCTCACAGACAAGGGATCCACGGTGAGTTTCTTCTGGGATCACGACTGATAAAGTTCTGTATCCAAATAGTATTTAAGCTAAGTGTCAGCAAAGTAACTTAAGGGGAAAGTTCAGGCTTTACTCCTGAGATTAAAATGGCCACTGTGTTATAGATTATGAATTAACAGGATTGCCTTTCGACATTAACTTTATTTAATTTTTGTCTGTCTGTGTTTCTCTTCTTGTCCCCAGCCCACCCATCTAGCAAACTTTAACCAGGTCCAGTCCATCCAGTACTCGTCTATGGAGGAGAAGGACAGGAAAGGCATGTTACAGCTGAATGTAGCTGGAGCGGCTGAGGTACGGCCAGTCTCTCTGTTTGCTCGCTGTCAGTTTCTCATGTCATTTATTCAATAAAGTCAGAAAACCCGAGGAAGAGTTTCTTAACACCCACAGCTGTAGGAATATAAGAAATCAGTTTCACTTACATTTTAAAGTATTGGATTTATTTACACACCCACTGAGAGAGAGAGAGAGAGAAGTTTTCCTCTGAAACGAGGAGCAGCTGGAAACCCCCCAGTGTGCTCTGACATGGAAGAGTATGTGTGTGTCCTCTGAGATAATGGCTCTTTGTAACAGGCCACATCTGTGTGTGTCGTGTGTGTGTTGTGTGTGTGTGTGTGTGTTGTGTGTGTGTTGTGTGTGTGTGTGTGTGTTGTGTGTGTGTGGCATTCAGCCTCTCACAGTTACAACAGCATCACTGACCATGGCAGAGAACTTGGCTGACTTGATTGATGGCTACTGTCGACTCGTCTCCATGGACACTCATTCCTTCATCGTCCGTTATCAGAAAGGTATGAAACGATATTTTCCTCTTTTTTTCTAGCTCCTCTGTTCCTCAGTATCAAATACTACTCACGGACACTGGGCACTAGATACAATATATTTTTAGACAAACTAAAACTATGAGCTCTGCCATTATCCTCAACACTAAGAATATTTCTCATTCATAACGTTTGTCTTTAAAATAATCATATATTTGGTTTTAAAGTGCTTCTATTTAATAAAGGCTACAAGATTCACTGAACTACAGCACAAGTCCCTGCTATGGGCATATTTACATCCAGTTCTGATGTAGCTGTATAATGAATGTATTTATGCGCAGAAGAAACTGTGGTTATATCCTGTGCACTGTGTGTAAGGTCCTGCCTGAGTCATGACACATTATAATGTGTGTTTTCATCCTCTAGAGGGAGAGAGAGCACTTCCTTCCATCCCAAAGTAAGTCCAACTATTCTTAGTACTGTTACAGTAAAAATAACAGCTGTTCTACGTGAACATTGTGTGTTGACTGTGTGAGAATATTTTCTTTTTAAGTTTAGCAGACCTGAAATAGAATTCTTCTAAAATTTTAAGACAACAAAAAATCAATCAATTAAATGTATTTGTATAGCCCATATATAGCATCAGAAAATCTGAACAGTGACAACCTTGTATTTAATGTTTTTCCTCCAAAATGATCCTTATTTAGGATTTCTGGCTCCGTGTCATTAGGCTTTAAAAAGATTTACAGAGAAACCACTGTGACCTCAGCGCGGAGCTCGTTGTGTTTGTTTATCTGCGAGTCCGTCTGGACGTAACCCATCAGACGTACAGAGTCAACAACTTTTCACTTACTTTAGGTCATTTAAACTCTCTCTCTCTCTTTCTCTTTTCTTTCTTCCTCTCTCTTTCCGTCTCTGGTCAAATAAGGAGATAAAGTTTAGGAGCCAAATATTTTCCACTTAGGGGTTTTTGAGACACTCTGGAAATCTCCTCCTCCTCCTCCTTCTGTCCGTCGCACACTCACTCTCTCTCCGCTCTCCGCCTTTTCTCTTTTTTCTCTCTCTCCGCCCGTTGTAGTCTGTGATGTAAAGATAGCGGAGCTCAGATGACAGAGAGGGACCACGGCGAAGACAGGGAGATAATTGGCAGCAGTGCGGGCTCCTTTACAGATAGCGATTGCAGCGTTTACTTCTTCCGTCCTACACAACGCTCAATGTGAAGAACACTTTCCATGGTTTATCCTTTATTGGAAATCTGTTGCTGGAAATCGCTGATATGTTTTGAATCGGCGTCGGTATGTTTATGTTGTGTCAACTGAGTGTTTACCTCTGTTGCTGATGTGTAATTCTCGTCTAATTCTCGTATTCTGTTTTTCTCCAGAGTGTCGAACAATGAGAAGAAGTCGGAAGCGGTGAGGAGCGGAGTCAGAGCGATCTCCGTCTCAGGTAAGATAATTAAAAATCAACAATATTTAGAGGTGAGATGAACTCCGTCAGTTCGCTCCTTTCTTTCTCTTCCTGTCCTCCCAACATCTGTTTCGTTTTTTCTTCTTCATCTCTCATTGTTTTCTCCTCTGTGGGGACTTCCTCTCCCTCTCTCATCCCATCCCCTCTGTTCCTACGTTCTTTTTTTGTTTACTTCCTCCTCTCCCCCCTTCGGTCCTTCACACATCCCTCCCCTCATCCATTCACTCTGTCTGTGTTTTTTTTTCCCTCTGTCCTCTCTCCCCCTCACTTCCTCATTGGCTGAAGACCTAGTGACATCGACGCCTCCTAAGCCAACCAAGGCGCGGCGTTTCCTCCTCCCCTTTGTCTTCTGTTCAGATTCGCCGCCCAACGGTATCCTCGGCCCTGATTGGAAAGTTCGTAGAGGAGCGTATCCACAAAATTGTTATGTGGGGAGAATAAAAATGCCTGATTTAATCGTCGTGGTTATTGGGTAACTCGCATCATGTCCGAAAAAACATCTGTGGAAGCGACTTAAAAGTTCAACTCTGGCTTCCTTGATTGGTTTATGAAGTAATTTGGTTCATATGGACTCTAAAAATAATGGCCATTAAATTATTGTCAGAGATTTGGCAACTTTTTTACATTTTTAAAGTGAACTGTCACTTGTTTTGTGGATTAAAACAGTTTCAGGATGCGCTCCTCTACTCAACTCTCTTTGTCCTCGCTGCGTGGTTGCTTGAACTAATTAAATCCTTCACAAAAGGACAAACAAAACTAAACCACAATAACTGGTGTCCGTGTTGCTGCACATAACCAAGCATTCAAACAACTGGGACACAAATAAACACGACTCTGAGAGGTATCTCCTGTAAAACCTGTTTTTGATGCAGTAGTGATACATTTTTATTCGTAACTCTCCAGCTGTTTTACATTTTACCTCTCACATTTAAGATTAAGTATTCAGATTATTCCTGAGCCTGTTGACGAGGGCTGTCAGAGCTCAACATTAAATTTTTACTCTTTGTGAGATTTAACAGAACGATGTGACTGGATGCACGGAGACAGAGTAAATTGTTTCTCTGTTCAGCCCAGAACTTGCTGCTGTGGTCAGCGTTTGGTTATTTTAAGTCTTTATTTTCAATGTTTTATTTCAGTCGATTCAAAGAGGCCGAGCTTTATTTGTGGCCATGTAGTGACGCATCGCTCTCTTTGGGGTCAACCACTGAGCATCTTCCCCATCAAGCAACTCATCACTATCAGCTCAAGATTGTTACTCTGTGATCAAAGACAAGAACTGTCATAAAAATCTAAATAATGTTCATGATAAACACTTAAAAGTTAATTCTGCAAAAAATCAACTCTTACAGATGAGTTGAATGTTTCCTGCAGTGAGGTTGACATCCTAAGTGGGTCAGAAGATGACCTCGTGTCTCCATCTGTGGCTTTGGCAGCTGTCGTCAGTAGCTCGCAGGACGACTGACAGAAAAAAAGTTGGGGAGCTGAACGGCAGCTGATTTGTTGTAGAGACGTAGAAACTTCTCCTGCTGCAGAATCTAACCCAAACACTACTTTTAAAATATTCAAAATCTTAAATCTGAAGTTGAGTGCAGGCATTTCTCTCACTTTCTATATTATTTAGGTTCTTCTAAACTCATTCTAAATCAAATGTAACTTAACAGGGGGCATCTGCTTTAATGGTAGAGACTCAATAACAAACAAACCATATCATTTTCAGTTTCTCCTTCAGGTTGTGAAGCTTCTTTACAAGCTTTTAGTTCTTAATTCAATTATTTCATCATTTCTAATCCTTTCTCAAAGCATTTTAAATGATGAAGCCTAAAGATACTTTTGAAAACTGGGCTCTGAGTAAATTGCCAGAGTAAACAGGGGCCAATGCCGGGACTAAAGAACAAGTCATACTGCTGCTGTTTTCTTGCACTCATTCTTTTCTTTGCCATGTCATCTTCACAACATTAATGGAAGCTGTTAACTCACTGGAGATATTTTGGATCTGTACTAACTGCTGGCTGAGTTTTTGGCTTTTCCAGATCCTGCGACATCTCCCAAGTTGTTTCAAAGCTTTTCATGTTCTAACCTCTCCTCTCTCCTCTTCTCTCTCTGCTCTGCCTCCTGCTCTTCTCTCTTTCTCACTCCTCCTCCTCTGCTGTCCCGTTTCCTGCATGCTCTCCTGGACCCTGCAGAAGATCTTAGTGGGGATGGTAAAGTTATGCTGTTGTTTATCAATCTCTCCATTGTTCCTTCTTTCTTGTCTTGCAATACACGGCACCCTCCTGCAAAAGGTAGCGTGTGTGTATTGGGGTGTGTGTGTGTGGGGGGGCTGATGTTTCTGCATGCATTCCTTCTTCTTTAACAATAGCTGTTGTGGTCTATTGGGGAATACAGTGTGTAATATGCAGTGTTGATTAGTATGTGTTGTTCGTCATGTTTCAATGACTGGAAACATGAATCAATCACCAGTAGCTTTAATGGGTTTGATCTGTTAGAAGCTACAGTGGCTCTCTACTTTAGTTTTATGTTTTAACATGTTTGTGTGTTCGTATCCATGTCTATTGGTGATTATTTTGAAATTGGATCGCCACTAAATTCCCACTAAATTTCAAATATGTCTGTGTGTAACCACAAGAAAAACCAGAACTAGTAAATGAAGCAATATTTTCTCTGTAAGGGAACCTCTCCAAACCGTTCTCTCTGCACGCACACACACAAGCACAAAACACACACTCATGCACACGCCCACACAACACATGCAAAGTCATGCACACGTGTACTTGCATTCATTCATACACACACACACACACACACACACACACACACACACACACACACACACACACACACACACACACACACACACACACACACAGGGAGCAGGGAGAGGTTTGCTGGATCTGAGAGCGGGTGCATTCCTGGCTATAATGGGCAAACTAGATCACACACACACACACATGCAAGCTTGCACATACACACACACACACACACACACACACACACACACACACACACATTTCCCTCCACTGGAAGCAGAAAGAGACGGAGTTAGACCAGTCAAACTTAGAAACAGTTTACTCTGTAGAACAGAAACCACATGAGCCTGAATATGCAGCGATACAAACAATGGACGACCTCACAGCACAAACGTCCACATCAGTGGGAAATTGTTCTCATTATGTGGAAGCCGAGCTGCAGATTTAACAGCAACAAAAAGCCAGAGAATAGTTTGAAATCAGAAGTTAAGCATTTTAGTGCCACTGATGAAAAACCATCTGTATGTAAGATGAGAATTTTAGTATATATCAGTAACATTGGCTAAAGTTGTTGTGATTGGCCTGATCAGTTTCAGGACAGATGGAAATCGGTCTTGGTGAGAGAGCAGGGTCGGGCTCCTCTGCGAGAGCCAATAACAAGCTCACTGATTGGTCTGATTTCCAGGCGAACCCTCAGCAAGTTAGTGTAAAAAGCATTAATGTCAAAAGTACTTTATTTCTTCGATAATCAGCACTTTTCAGTTTTATTTGCATTGGCAAAGATTCACCGTTTTTATTTTTAGCCTCCTTTACATCAACATCTAATCCAGCTTATTCTAAACGGCGGGGTTGTTGGGAAATATCTTGAGATAATCAGCCACCGGCTTTAGAAAAGGATTTCTGATCAATTTGGGGACGCGTTCCCACAGAGCCTGATGAATCCCCAACCATAGCAGTGAACGAAAAGAGAGAGAGCGAGAGAGAGAGAGAGCGAGAGCGGGGGGGTGTTCAGGACAGCAGCAGATGTTTGACTCTCGTTTCCAACAGCTGAGTCTGCACACTGATTTTATTTTAAACACCACCATCTGGTTGGGATTGACTCCAGTCCATCTCTCGCTGTCTTTTTCCTGCTGCGTCTCTTTCTCTGCCTATCGCTCTGATTCTGACACAGATCTGATCCTAAACGCTACCATCTGCTTACATGACAGCCACACACCATTTCTCATCTTCTACCGTGTGTGTGTGAGTCTCCCTCTTCCAACCTATATCCCAGTCTCTCTCTTTCTTGTTCCGTCTCTCTACCCGTCTCCTTCGAACTCTCTCCTTTCTGTCTTTGCTTTTCCATCCCGGGCCGGCTACTCCCTGCACCCCAGCTGCTCTCACACAGACAGATATGCACAACACATGCTCAGCTGACCTTCTCCGCCAAGTGTGTGTGTGTGTGTGTAACAGAGAGAGGGAGAGAGAGGGAAAGAGAGAAGCTACGCGGGTGTTGCTTCGTGCAGGAGTTGTCGAAACTGAGTTTGTTTTAAGAGTTCGCTGCTTTACGTTTTAAGTGTTTTTGTTGAGTTTTATTCTTTTGCTGCACACGTTAGTGGACGGATGGTAAATAGAGCAACATGTGCACGACTGTCTTGTGTGTGTTTGTGTGTGACGTATATACATGTTGTGTGTTTTCTTTATTGTTTTCATGTACCTTCAGTTAATTTTACACCATTTGATGTTGCAGAGACCGATGACTATGCAGAGATAGTGGATGAAGAGGACACGTACACCATGCCCTCCAGTAAGTAACTTCTCCCGTCTCCACTAAAGAAACCTGTTGTTCTTCAGTCAAATGTTTCATGCTCTCAAACAAACAAAGGTTAATTTTGTTTTACTATCTCTTAAAAAAGAGCACGGTGTGAATCTCCAACTCACACGAGGAGTTAGACATTCGGTTTGGTAGCGACTGATCAGATTCAGGCCAGTTCTGCCGTCTTATGTAAACAGTGGAGACTCAGGCTGCGGGTCACGGAGGCTACAACTCAAACATGTGGTTCATGGAGACACGTTACATCTGTCGGATACATTCATGTGCTGGTGCGTTTGGCTTTAGCCTCTCTGCAAATACTTTAAAAGTTGATTTACGTATTTGATTGTTGGGGCAGAGAACTGTGGATTGTTCTTCTTTCCTCACACAGTCTTTTTTTTTCCTATCGCTCTCCGTGTTGCTTTATTTGTGCAGCTTTATATCTTTTCTTTTTTTTGGTTCTCTCAGCAGACTTCCCCTAAACACACTTCTGACATATTTCCCTGCTCTGTCACTGAGTTTGCACCATCTGCTCCAAGTATAAAATAAACTGTATAACATTCGTTCCTTTTAAACCTACTTTTTTAACCATTCTGTGGGAGCATCAGCTCAGTTTTTCATCCACTTATTTATGCACTAAACATTTAATATAGAATAAAATTGGTGGATTGTCTTTCACTATAAATGTGTGTGTGTGTTTTCTGAGCTATTCTCAATCTTAAAGCAGCTGTCTGCCTCTCCCCTCTCTTCATCTCTCTCTTTCTTCCTCTTTCTCCCATCGCCAACACAGTGAGCTATGGAGTAGTCGAAGGTAAAAACTGTCCGTCTCTGTCGCAGTCTGTCTTACTGAAAACTCTTGATGTTTTGAAATGTTTTTCTCTGCTGGGCACTCGTCTAAACTATAGGGACACATTTGCCGCAAGTCATTTTCTTAATTTAATCCTGAGTAACTGTATCAATGATATAAAGAGTCAGTGTAGGATGGTTTAGTTTTTTCATAACTTGTACCCAACAAAGAAAATGCTAAGATTTAAGGGGATAAGGTTTGTCGTGGACTTGTGATTGTTTTTGTAGATTGAGTTCATTCAGGTCTGGTGTTGGAAATTAAAGAGAGAGAGCTAATCCATAAACAATTCAAAATGTTAAACGAGCTAAACTACCTCACAGTTATTTGCATTGTGTATCGGCTTGGTCCATCATGTTGGTTGTGACCATTGACTGTTCATAAAGATGGACGACATGACAGCCCCCCCCCAAAAAGTGAAGCCAAAACATCTGATTCACCACCTGGTGGCTGGCTGCTGTGTCGGCCATACATCCTGCCCCCTCCATGTTGGTAGATGGGACATGGATCAAACTAAAAAGTAAAAGTACATCTCAAGATGGTTTCTGTCATTTTAGGTACTTCTTATCACACTGATGTTGTTTTTCCCGGTAAGGTTGATTTTAATTCGTATTTTGATGATATAAAAATGGACTGAAACGCCCTGATGAACAGCTGAGACTGACAAGTGATTGGTTGAGTGCTTGTATCAGTGGGACTTTGCTGCCACAGCTCCGTCCCCTGATCGCCACAGTGCAGACTCTGGCTCCAAATGCTCCGAAGAAGGCTTTTTGTTCGGATTTGGGATATTTTAGCTTAATTTCTGGATAGTGGGAGGGAGTGGCGAGGGATCGTCCATTTTTATATACAGTCTATGGCTGTGACATTTTTATTTCTTTATTTTGTTTTGGAATTATGATTATAGTTTGTTTTGTTTTCCTTTAAGTTCTCCGTGGGTTTTGTCTTTTCATTTGAAGTGGTATTTAATTTCCTGTGAGGCAATAAATCCCCTTGTAAAGGAATGCAATTGTGCAAATGCTGCATTTGTGATTCTAGTGCATGAATCCGTTGGTTAGTTTGATTTTATTAGCCCAACACACTTTGACAGTGTAAGTTCATGATTGTCTTGCGTAAAACCTCATGAACTTAGTATTAAGTCAGTTTTTATGATGTTTGATTCGCAGCTGACGTTAATAGTCCTCTGTGTATTCATTTAAATTCTTTTGGACATACTCGCACTGGATCTGAAGTATGTTCAGCTCTGTCTCGGCTTGGCTGTACAATTTGTATACACAGACACTGTTTATATATAGTGGGGAACAAAAATCTGAGACCACTTTGAAACATTTCGACATTGAACACTTTTCTAAAAACCGATGCAGACCCAGGCTCCTTCTGTGTTTTATAAACGGACTCTTGATGTTTAAATGAACAGAGGCCTCAAGGTTACTACCTCAAATTAATGATCTCATTCATAAGGAATTGTTTATGTGTTCTCTTGCAGCTAATGTCGATACAGGGATCAGACTTTTGCTGTGCATGTGAACACAGTGTTTATGAATCATACGTTTGTCTGTAAAATGGGTTAATGTTATGTTATGAATGTTGGTGTGTTTGCAATTTTGTGTTACAGTGCGCATGACAAGACAAACTTTGTGTATTTAGATAATTTTGTGTATGGGAATTCACTGTGGATTTACAACCCTGGGTCAATATGTATTTATATATATATCATAAATGGTTTATTTTAAAATAACCCAAATGCCTGTGGATGGGGCTTACCACAATAAACTTAGAAATAATATCGAAGTATTTCTAAGTATCTTCATGCTTTTACTCAAAGAACCTGGTACCTGATACCATCCACGTTGTCTCGTCCTGGTAAGCTCCATCCATGTGGTCTAATAGAGAAGCATGTCAGATGTGAAGGGTGTTTCCCGTGCATGAATAACAGCAGGTGAATTTATCTCTGTTCTTTTCTCTCTCCTCTCTCTGCTCCTCCTCTCTCAGCGCGGGACTATGAGATCCAGAGGGACAGGATCGAGTTGGGTCGCTGTATCGGAGAGGGTCAGTTTGGAGACGTGCACCAAGGAGTCTATAACAGCTCGGTACGTACGAATCAAAACACTCTTCTTTTCTAAATGTGCACCAATAATTAAATAGACTACCTTCTTTTCTTAAAGAACTTTATTATCAAGCTAAAACAAACCATTGAAGTTTAAAATTACTCAGTGTTCATCTTAATAACAAGTACAAATGATGGATGACCTACTGATTACGATGATCCTGAACATACACCTGCTACAATAGGTCTGTGAAATTCAATATTATTGTTAATTCACTCACTGAAACTATATTGTGTTGATATGAACATACTGCAAATCCATCCAGGCAAAGTTTAATCAAATATAAACTATAAGTCAATTGCTTGTTTTACATGTATGACAATTATGCCATACAAACATGAATTTACTGAAAATATTGTATTTTTATTTAGTAATGTCAGAAGTTTGTTGTTAGATACTATGCTTCACTGCTAATCTGCTGACTTGTGTTGTGTGTGTCGTGCAGGACAACCCCGCTCTACCTGTCGCCATTAAGACCTGTAAGAACTGTACCTCAGACAGCGTCAGAGAAAAGTTCCTACAAGAAGCATGTAAGACCAGAGTGTGTTCTCTGCGTGTGACTCATTTCAAACATTGACTCATTTCAAACTGTGACTCATTTCACGCACACTGGGTTTTGAATGCGTCTCCTGTTCCCCCTGCAGTGACAATGCGTCAGTTCGACCACCCTCACATTGTCAAGCTAATCGGAGTGATCACAGAGAACCCGGTGTGGATCATCATGGAGCTCTGTACGCTCGGAGAGGTACGCCTCGGGCTCTTTGTTTGGGTTCACAGAAGAAACTGTTTGACATAGTATCTGTATCCACTCTCGAAACCACCGTCTCTTAATACTACATCCCCGTGTTTCTGTCCCTCTCTCTCCACAGTTGCGTTCGTTCCTTCAGGTGAGGAAGTACAGTCTGGACCTGGCCTCTCTCATTCTGTTTGCCTACCAGCTCAGCACGGCGCTGGCCTATCTGGAGAGCAAACGCTTCGTGCACAGGTAAACAGCACACAGAGCCCTGGTGATTAACTGTGCTCACCTCTCCTGTTCTGTGATGAATATTTAGCATCAAACAAATGATCAATAACGTGAATTATTTTTGTGCCTCACAGGGACATTGCAGCTCGTAATGTTTTGGTCTCATCAGTCGACTGTGTGATGCTCGGGGACTTTGGTCTGTCCCGATACATGGAGGACAGCTCTTACTACAAAGGTAGTGAAACACCATGAGCAGATACAGTACACAGCAGTGATGCATCAATATTTCAAGACGGTGTTTAACGTCCTAATGTTCCACGCTGTTATATTTAACCACCTCAACTCCACAGACTTTAGTTTGTTTCATGTTCTTCGTTAATAGAGGTAGGAGCTTACCAGAGACATCAGTCTTTTCCTGTTGCTTGTACTTTACCATCATCTACTGGTGACATCGGGGAACTACAGTTTACTTTGAGGGGAATCACCTATTCTACCTTCTCGTTGGTGGATGCAGAATTCCACCATTTAACTAACAGATTTATTATAGCTATAAAAACCTGCTCTGTTCTTTATAGGTGATCTTGAATCTGCCGGTAGTTTGTCATCATCCTGTGTCGCTCTTTGTTTCAGCTTCTAAAGGTAAACTTCCGATCAAGTGGATGGCACCTGAATCATCAACTTCAGAAGATTCACGTCTGCCAGTGATGTCTGGATGTTTGGTGAGATGTTTTAAAGTCTTTAAGAAACAGTGCATGTCAGGTCCATCAAGTGTGTCTTTGTAAATCACTTCCTGTCTTAAATAACCCTGCCTGTTATTTCCCGTGTCTGTGCAGGCGTGTGCATGTGGGAGATCCTGATGTACGGCATCAAGCCCTTCCAGGGGGTGAAGAACAACGACGTGATCGGCCGGATAGAGAACGGGGAGCGGCTGGCGATGCCTCCGCAGTGCCCCCCCACCCTCTACAGTTTGATGACCAAGTGTTGGTCGTACGACCCGAGCAAGAGGCCGCGGTTCACAGAACTCAAACACAGCTCAAGTAAATAACATGAATTCTCTCACCGGTCATTGTGTTTTACAGAATTACAATTCTCTTGTTTTAAAACACATATAATGTGTAAATCAGTTTTGATCATGGCTTTGTCGTATCAATTTATCATAGAATAATGAATAAGGGGATCAGTAATGTTTGTAGAAACATGTAAGGAAAAAGTATTTGTAAAGAACCTAATTCCACATTTAACTTTGCATATATTACATTATATACTTACTTCTGATTTATGTCAGCATCTAATACTAAAATAATACTAAAATAAAAAACATTAAAATATATGTATAATGTAATATATATCTGACTGCTAGTGTTGTGTATATTTGTGTAGCACCATACTGGAGGAAGAGAAGCTTCAACAAGAGGAGAGACTTCGAATGGAGATGAGGAGACAAGTCACCGTGTCCTGGGACTCGGGAGGGTCTGATGAAGCTCCACCTAAAGTAAGACTCACTGACCAAAATATTTCATCCACGACCGTTTCCTCATTCTCATTATTTTGTGTGCGTGTGGCTGGGTGGGTGTGTGTTTGTTTCTGTGTGGGTGTTTGGAATATGTAGTAAACAGAACAAACTTATCTTTGTGTCTGCAGCCCAGTCGACCAGGTTACCCCAGTCCTCGCTCCAGTGAAGGCTTTTTCTCCAGCCCTCAACACAACCACTTTCCAGTAAGACACACACACACAACACACACCACACACACACACACACATACATACCAACAATTAGGTGGCAAATTTTCATAATCTGTTCTCTTTTTTATACTTATTGTGATAATAGACAGTCTCAACAAAAAATCCCGACCAAGTTTCTTAAATCCAGTGAAGAAGCATGTGGGAAAAGTGAAGGAAAAGTACTAAATTAAAGATGAATTATTCACAAATCTTAAAAACAGATCAATACATGTCTAAACTACGTTATCGGAAAAAATCTCGTCTGGTTCTATAAATCAGACTTTCAACTATCGACCTGATCTCAGGTCCCTGACATTTCCAGGTTGAGCATTTCATCATGATAAAGGACAGGATGATAAAGTCAGACGAGGAGCGTGAGCTGCACGTGTCAAAGTCAAAGAGAGAAATGTGAAGGGAGAGAAAACGACAAGAGAGGAGACGTTCAGCTCAGTTATTCCTCTTCTCATAAACCGAGCAGACAGCAGGCATTTCCTGTAGTGTTGAAAGATACACCACACACACACACACACACACACAGACGCACACACACACAAATCAAAGCCGCTCTTTCAGCTTTTATGGCAATAAGCCACTCTGTCTCTTTCTCTCTTGTCCTTATAAGGAGTGATTGTATAATTTGAGCTGCTGTTTAAGTCAAACTTGATCATATCACGAGAAGAATAACATCTTTGTATTAATGTATCACACACTAGACTTGTGTTGAAGTACTCACAAGAATAATGGATGTTCCATATCAAATCATTACATGCTTGTTATTGAAGTTATTACAGTTTGCTTCATATAAGTATAATTGATAATATAATATTCTTATTAGTCATGTTGTAGTAACTACTATCATATACAAACTTGTTCCTGTGTGTGTTTGTGTTCTTGAACTTTGGGCTTATCTCTGTTATCTGTTGTATTGAAATCACTTTTGACTAAACCAGGACTCGTTTGCCAAATAATCATTGAATTTGTGCAATAGGACTTTTTTTTATTCACCCAGACTGGAGTGAAGTGAAGGAATGTTGTTGTTCTCGAGGGAAATATCAGACAATTTCCAGACTCATAACATTGATATCAGTAATTTTATTAAATACTTTATTTTGTGTCATGTGCTGCTGCGTCAGATGTATCCATAAACTCTAATATCAAAGAAATGTATCTGTCCCTCTCTTTTTCTCCCTCCAGCCGTCAGCTCATGGTGGTGTCGGAGGAGTAGGAGGCAGCTTCCCTCCTGCTGATACCTGGAATCAACACAGACCTGAACACACTGCACTGTGGAATCCTGGCATGGAGGTACACACACACACACTTTTACATAAATCATATTTTCCCGTTTTAATATTTTAGTGTCTATTATGGAATTGCATGTTCTGCAATGGGCTTGAATTTAATGTTGAACTTTTACCTCGAACCCTAAAAGACCCGTGTTCACTCTTAAATTTCACAAACCAGAATTCCATTTACTTTTCATCTGAACTAAACATAACAGGTTATTTTATAGCAGTGAAGCTCTGGGAAGTTGGTGAAGTTGTTTTTTCAGTGAGACCGCAGAGTTTCTCTGTTTCGGAAAACGGCTACTTGATCCCTGAAATAATTTGTATTAGTCTGAGTTTTAAAGATCAAGCTCTTTCCTTATGGCACAGTCGAAATAAACATGATTAATGTGATTCGTCATGTTGTTGACCTGAACCTGTTTATCCACTCTCTGCTTTTATCGACTACTTTACCTAATTATGTAGTATGACTATATTTTAAAGAAAGCACATATTAAAGCAGAAATGTTTTCTACAGGAGGGTGGCTGTGTCGGCCAGGTTCTGATGGAGGAGAGGCTGATGATGCAGCAACAACAGATGGAGGATGACCAGCGGTGGCTGGAGCAGGAGGAGAGCTTCATGGTAACAATCATAAACACACGCAAATCGTAGAATATTCATTCTTACACAAGCAAGTGGTTTGTTTGTGGACTGCTGCCTTATTATGAGAAAACTGGAGCCTTACAGGGAACTTCTGGGGTCTTTCAAAGTGCGTCTCAGTCATGGGATTGTGACGAGTCTGAGAGATGTTGTGTTTGAGTTCTTGTTTTTAGAGGAGATTCAAGAAATCATGAAAAACTGCAACAACTACTTATAGATTGATCTTTCATTCAAATGCATTTGTCTGTCAACATTGATCAAGTGTTGAGACATTGGATTAGCGGCAATGAGTAATTTGAGGCTGTCAGATGAAAAAAGTGTGGTTTTCTCTGCAGGGAGTAACTTGGAATTGAATATAATAGTAATAGCAAATTGGATCAGTTGCTGTTGTGTTATCTTTGAGTTTGCAGAAGTTTGACAGAATAGAGCTGGAACCACGAACAAAGTGGACACAATACTTTATAAAAAGCAAAAAGTAAAACATCCTCTGAAAAACAGCTGTCATTAAAAGAAAATCACATTTGTCGTCTATACAAACCTTTGGATGTTGTAACGTTGTCACAAAATGTTGTTACACAGTCTGGCTAATTAAAAGCATCACTTATTTAAATATAGAAATGACTCATTCCACTCAGTAAAGCAGCTCTGTGTGTCGCAGCTCCCGAATGAACTGAAGAATCTCTTTGTCAGATATTTGAACTGGCCGAGTGGTTGATTTTTCCCATCAGACACTAAAATATCCAGAATACGAAGCCAAATCATTCGTCCTTTGCAAAAACAAGTCTGTTTTTCTTCTCTCTTCACATCAGGTTGTTTTCCCTCTTGCTCTGATGGACTGTTTCTGTTTTGAGCCAGGAGTAGGGAGAGCACAGATAAAGAGGGAAAACACAGATGAGTGTTGTGAAGTTGGTTTGTGTGGGGCCAGTCGGGATGCCACGTTTGAAAGGCACGTTTATTGCTTTTGTTTAAGACCTGACAGACTTAATCACCAAATCTTAATATGTGGTATTTGCTTTTAAGACTATTTATTTCAGTTAGGTGGTGAATTGCAGTGGTGCAATACTATGCTGCTGATCCTGACTTTATTTCCCTGCTGAACTGGACACATGAGAGGAAACATCCCTCATTGGATTTCATAAAATATCCCATTACTTAACATGACGTGATCTCTTTCCTCAATAAAATAGCTAATTTTCAACCACATCTAAGAGAGACTAACTTTCTTTCCACTGTCCTGGATGCACCATCCATTTAAAACCACATGTCCCTTCATACAAACAAGAAAGTCAGTGTGGTGAATTCAAAGACTCCGCTCTAATCTGATAATATCATGGTTGTGGAAGCTGAAAATAGTCGTTTGCCGAAATAAACATCAGAAACAATCAGTCATGACAATCAGCTGATCAAACCACAACGACGAATTGTGAGTGGATTATTTTATACGGCTGTTTTAGAAGTAGCTGAGTGAAAAGCTACATGGATGTAGATTATTACCCATTAAATATCTAAATAGGATTTTACCTGGTACTAATACATGTCTCCAGAGTACATGCTAATAGCTCTGTCCAGCTCACATCCTCGTCATGTGGAAGCCTGAAGATGAAAGCAGTGGAAAAAAACTGATTTATTCATTTTGATTTGTAACGTTGATTATGTCCGAATCCATCCTAAATTTTAAAGGATACTTGTGTTGCTTTTTCAGTTTTTCTTTCCTTGAGTGAATTTTAGAGACTTTTTGTAAAATGTCTGCGAAGTCGAAAAACGTAAAAGAGGATACTTTGACAATTCACTTTGCTTGTTGGAGAATTATGTGGCAGAAGTTGTGAAGAAGCGAATACCTGCTGGTAAAATCTGGAAGTAAACTTTATAATAAATGACAGGACGATCGACAGGAGAATGAAAGAAGTGCAAAGAGAGAGAAGGTTATTTCCCTTCCTGAAGAAAGAAAGAGATGAGTGGAGGACAGAGGGAGGGAGAAAGGAAGTGGGATTGGCATGAGCAGTGGAGAGGGAGGAACGAGTGAGGAGTCGGCCATCAGAGAGAGGGAGATGCAGCGAGATGGAAAGAGTGGGAGGGAGAAATGGAGGAGAAAGTGAGGCGGTTCATTGGATCTTTCCTTCCCAGGATTTTGGGTCTGTGGCTTTAGTGGAGCTTTTTCCTCCTCTGGAAAAACTCTCCCTCTCCGTCTTTTCTTCCCTCCATTCTTCCCCTGACTCAATTCATCTCTCTTTCTCCGTTCATTTTCTTCCATCTCTGCAAACAGTCGTCTTCGCTCTCAGTTTTCTGTCTGCACTAGTTCCTCTCGTCCTCTTTTTCTTTCTGATTTTTCACTCCATCTTTTAAGTTTTTCTTTGCTTCCATCTCTCTCCCTTGCTCTCATACTTTTTCGTTCCCCATCTCCGCCCTTCTTTCGATGGCCTCCACTTCCTCCTCCCATCGTCTTCAGGCTCTACTCTCCCAGGATGCATCTCTTCAAGGCGTGCTTCACCAAAACGGTACTGAAACTGAGACAGAAGAGGGAGGGGTGAACGGCAGTGGCAGTCACAGTTTGACAGTTGAATAACGTTGTGTGTGAACAGTCTGCAGCGCGGAGGTTTTCTCTATGTGACTTCTGTTGTGTTTATCTGCTGCTCTTGATCATGACGATGTCAAATTGTGTTGGTTATTGTGCAGAGTAGATGAAAAGAGGTGAAGTTTAAAAGCTGCAAAGATTTCTGCTTAAATTGTGCATTTTTCTCTCGGTCTGGTTTTTGGGTTTAAAAAGAAACGGTGCATTAGCTGCTTTGCAAAGGCTGTTTATCTGTGTAACCTTGAAAAAGTGGGATATCATTTCACCATAACGGAAACTGCACCAAACCACATGCTTAATTTGGTATTTTCCCCATTCATTTTGTGTGTCTGTCTCTTCCTTGCAGAAGACAGAGTCCAGAAACAGCAGAGGAAGCATCGACAGAGAGGACGGCACACTACAAGCACCGGTCAGTCACTGCTTTGTGTTTTGTGCGTGTCTTGATGGATGAACATTTTGTTTGTATTTATATTTAAAGAAAATTCACAATTGAATTTCCAGTCACGTGAGGAATTTGTGTAAATAAAAAAAAAAAAGAGGTTAAGGGAAAGAAAAGTAGGAAGAAGGAGGACTAAGGTAGCAGCGTGGCAGGCCGGGCTCTGCCTACACACCAACCACATGACCACAGTGGGCTCATGGGAAAGTTAGACCCATTATTCCATTATTAAAGACTATTGACAGTTTGAAATTATGCCATAAAAGTTATTAGCGTTAACTTGTTGTGTGTTCTGTGTCTGCACAGAGTGGAAGCCAACACATCTACCAGCCTGTTGGGAAACCAGGTGAGAGAATGATCACACTGACACTCACACTTTCAACAAGAGTTATAAAAAGTAGTCTCAACAAAATATGGTAAAAGTATTCATTATACAGGTAATATTTTATATAATGTTTTGGGTAGTTTAACCTTGTGTTCATCAACCCATCACATTATATTACATTTTTGTGATCAGCAAGTAACAACTGCATCGTGTAGAAAGTTAAATATTTCACCTTAAACCTTGGAATGCGGACAAACAAACAAACAAACAAACAATAAAGTACTGATCAACATGTGTCCTACTCAGCACTCTAGCCTGCTCCAACCAATGACACGAGCTGACTCCTTTTTTCCAGAACACGTAGCTCCTCCTAAGAAGCCGCCCCGCCCTGGAGCTCCTGGTCACCTTGGCAACCTGGCCAGTCTGTGCCCTGTGGACAGCTACAACGAGGGCGTCAAGGTACAAATACACACACACACACACACACACACACATGCAGTGAAGTGACGGATGCTAAGATTATTTATCCTCTTTTACCACGGACATCATGAGCTGTGTTAATCTCCCACTCTGACATACTCTTTTTGATTTGATTTAGATTGTGTTAATGAGCCATGTTTTACCTCGTCTGTGTTTGGCTCTGCCCTAATGTTCTGTCCCCTCCTCTCTCCCCCGTTTACTTCTTCTCCCCCTCTGTCGTTAACATCCCTCCATCCTGTTTCCTTTAACACCCATCGTCCTGTCCTCATTCCATATCCTCCTTTTCTCTCTGCATCCATCACCTTCACCAACCCATCTTCTCATGCACACTCCCACTTCACTTCACCCTCTTCTTTCTACAAACCCCCCACTCTCTCCCTATAGCCATGGAGGGTAAGCTGATCTGTGTGTGTCCGTTATCCTCGTAGAGTTAGTTTCCTCTTGGTTGTCGTCATTTTGTAGAGAACATCCAAGTTTTTTTTTCTTCACCAGAAACAGAGAAAAAATTTGACGAAAAAGAAGACGTTGTTGTTGTCGTTGGTAGCAACAGTGACAATGAGCCAAAGAGCCACTGGTTACATTTTGGTGACGTCAACAATCTTTTTATGATCTGAATATTTCTGGTGAAGAAGGATAAAATGTCACTGTCTGTGTGTAGCACAAATAAGTAGATGAAGATGAACAGTAGATTGCAGGACAGGACAACAGGACATTACCATCCTTAGCAGGAAGTTAGCTCCTGTCATTAACACTTTGTACTAACAACCTACACTCGTCTGTCACTGTACGAAATGTGAGGTATCCAGTTTCTAGATAGAAATGCATGTAGATGGTAATAGTCTCAGGTCGGTATGACGTGAGTGTGAGTGCGGTGTGGGTGAGTGAGTTTGAGAGAGATAGGTGTGTATGTGAGTTAATCCTCTTGTTTTCTTCTAGTTTTTGTGAAGTCACATACTGCCTCCTAGTGGTTTGTCTGTGTAATTACACTCCCCTCATTGACAGGCAGCTGAAAATGTAACTTTGTTACACAAACAAACAAACAAATAAAATGTCTCTCCTGTCCCGGTCCAGTTGCAGCCCCAGGAGATCAGTCCGCCTCCCACCGCCAACTTGGATCGTTCCAACGACAAAGTGTATGAGAATGTGACGGGATTGGTCAAAGCTGTGATTGAGATGTCCAACAGGATTCAGCCTGCAGCACCAGAGGAGTACGTGCCCATGGTCAAGGTACGAGCCACTGAGTCTAGAAGAAGCTACAACTCAGTGTCCCATGAACTTTATCCTGCACTGGTTTACTTATTATTATTTTAAGTAATGAGTCTTTATTAAATTGTGTGTGTGTGTGTGTGTGGCAGGAGGTGGGTCTGGCTCTGAGGACCTGCTAGCGACAGTAGATGAGACGATTCCTGTGCTGCCAGCCAGCACACACAGAGAGGTAAACACACACTCTCCACACAAAGCAACACACACCAGGTTCACCAGCGGCCTCCTGTCTCCAGGCTCATTGGGTATTTTTGTTAACAGGATTTGATTTGATTGGCTAGCCGTTCTGCTTGGGCATTTGTTTAAACGTAATTTGATTGGCTGGTGCATCTGCTGCAAATGATAAAGTTTTACTCTGCTCAACTTCGACTGCACGCAGCACGAGTAACGCATCACAACGGAACCACGACACATGACACATGACGTCATCTAAATAAAAGTGAATAAGCAGCATAACTTTATGAATGTGAAGCATTAAATCGTTGGATCTTCTTCATCGTGATTTCTATGATTCATTGACGTGATTCATCAGCTGCTGTTTCTGTCGTCACAGATCGAAATGGCTCAGAAGTTGTTGAATTCCGATCTGGCAGAGTTGATAGCGAAGATGAAGCTGGCTCAGCAGTATGTGATGACGAGGTGAGCACACGACCACACACACTGCTGGACGCTCTCATAATAAACCATGTTGATGTTTCACACTCGCCTTGTGTTTTCCCGCACAGTTTGCAGAAGGACTACAAGAAACAGATGCTAATGGCAGCTCACGCCCTCGCAGTGGACGCCAAGAACCTTCTGGACGTCATCGACCAATCACGACTCAAGATGATCACCCAGACTCGCCCACATTAGCCCCCTGGGGATCCAATCAAGCCTGGTTGCTGATGATGATGTTGCTGTGGCGACGGAAAGAGAACTTTTAGATGGATATCAGTGATGGACGGATGAAAAAATATCGACTGACTGAAACAATCATCTCCCTCTTACCTTCGTCACGTCGTTTCCCCTCTGGCAACACTCTATTGGTCGATATTGTGTTGTTTTGTACTTTTTGTCGTATTATTTTTATTTTTTTGCTTTTGTATCCAGATAAACGCTCGTCTCTCTGATCACGTATCCTGAAAACATCAGTACAACTTTTTTTAAACCGTTGAGTCAAGCAGAGGCTCCTTTGGCAGGACCGTACGGATGTTTGGGTGAATGGACGCACGCCGTAAACCCGCCGCGTAAACACAACACTAACCCTCTCCGCACCGGCAGGACGTAATAACTGGAACTGAAGAGCCAGAACGACGAGGATAATGAAGACGATTTCATAATGTTGTTGTTTAAACATTCTTTTATATCACTATTGATTATTACTTCTCTTCTCAGCCTGGACTCTCACAGAAAGTCGACAGCTACTTCAGCCTTCTCTAAACGTGTACGTGCACAAATGGATTTACACTACAGCTGCTCGTTGATGTCATGATTTCATCTCTTTCTTCTTTTTTTTTTTTTTTTCAATCTTCCTCCCTAAATATTTCTATCTCAGGCATCGAGGCATAAAACATGAAATATGAAAGGTGAATTTTTGAAGAACAAACTAAATGTATTTTTAATGGTTAAAGAACATTTGAAAAAAACTGCCACAGGCCACTTTTTAAGTTAACTACATAGTAAATATACAAAGAAGCTATATTTTTAACACATTTCTGAGGCGCGAGTGAAAAGGGGATCGGTGAACGGGGGGGGGGAGTGGAGATGGAGAGGTGGAGGAGGGGTTGTCTTTTATATACCATGGAGGTGCTAATTACATTGTATCGGTCGCCCTGTGGCAAATGAACTGATATTGACTTTAAAAAGGAACATTTCACTTAAAAATACTCAAGTCCTTGTGGTGACGTTGTTGCTTTCAGTGTGTATTTGAGCTGTAGACTGAAAATAAAGATGGACGACATGACAGCTTTCCAAAAGTGAAACCAAAACGTCTCGATTGCCACCTGCTGGCTGGCTGTAGTATAGTTTGAAAATACTGCGTCCTCCATGTTAGTTCATGGGACATGGACCAAAGTAAACTGTCAAAGTGATTGGTCAAGCTGGTGTATCTTCAGGATCTCGCTACCGTGACTGCTTCAGACTCCAAACGAGCAAGATGGCAGCGTTCGTGTTCGGGATATTTTGGCTTCACTTCTGAACAGCGGGAGGAAGTGGAGACTTCTCGTCCATCTTTACAAACAGTCTGATTCGAGCCAGATGTGTCGTCGTGTCCGTCATGTTTTTGGTTCCTTTTGTCTTCACTTTCATTTTCACTCAACAATATGCAACACAGCATTTCAGTTTCACTACGTCAAATTTATTGTAGTTTAGGTCAGGGTCTTTAAAAACTTATTTTAGGGGTGAATTACAGTTGCAGATTCATGTATGATTGGCTAAAAGTTAATTGAACTTAATTTGTGAGAAGTTCGTATCTGCCAGAATCAGGTTCCAGCAATTCAAGTGTAATTACACATTAAAAACCAGCATTTATCTCCAATACTCAGCGAGGAAACTTAAAATATGAAGAATTCTAAACAGAGTTTGGTGGATTTGTTACACCAGCAGCTCATCTGGTTCAGGAAGCCGGGGATCATGGGTAATATCCATCGTTCAGTTGTGTCAGAGATTAACAGGCTTTGTTTTTGTCTCTACGTGAAAACAACTAATTAAGTCATTACCATGTGTGGCTGCAGAGGGCGCTGTTGCTCTGTAAAAGTCAGGTGACGCTTAAAACTTTGGGCTGGAGACTGAAATGAGATTTTTGATTTAAAAAAATGTGTCCAACAGGATTTGCTCTTATTTCTCTCCTCCGTGTCTTCCTCTATCTTTCTACCTCCTCTATCGGAGTTATTTATACCTTTTTTATTCCTTCTCCTCTTCTAGTCTGCCACCCTTCGTTCCTCCTCTTCCTCTGTCCCCTGCGCTCTGTCCTCCTCTCCTCCCTCTCAGATTCTCTCTCTCCATTCCACTGTTCCCTCTCCCCTGAGGTGAGCGGTATTCTCAGGAAGGAGCCACATGTACAGTTGCTAAACCAAGCAAATAAAAACACTGTTATCATGAAGAACTTCTGTCAGCTGTCGTCTTTTATTTTATTTTTCATATTTTTCACTGTCTCTTTCTGCCTTTATTGCTTCTGAACAATGTGTGGAAACATAATATAAATATTAGTTTCTATATACGCATCGGTTGACTTACTAAAAACAAGAGCTTTATAAGTTTGAATTCAGACTATTAAAAAGCCAAATGATTTTAAAATACATGTCAGCACAGTTATGTCAGAATGACTTCAGAAGGTAAAGATTAAGAATTTGATTTTACATTTATTAGGTAAGTCTAGCAATTTGAAATATAATAACCGATAATGACAGAATGTGTTTTTAGAAACTTCGCTTTCTGAAAGTTTTTTCAGACCTTTTGTCAGAAGCCAAAACTGTGGCCATGTACGTCCAGTGTGCTTTCATTAGAACTTAATTGGAGTCTCAGCAGGTCTCCATCAATCAAGTGAATAGACTGAAGTTCCTTGGGATCAAAGGAACAAGACAGCCCAGTTTACCAGACATGAGGGAAATGATGCCCGGGTCTCAGGAGATGATAACTTGGCTCCGTGCAGTGAAGCAGCCTCCAGCTACGAGACGGGGCGATGACCCACACATCCAACACGACACTTGAGCAGCTTTGAGAACAAGTATCTCTCTCTGACTGTCTCTGGGCGGCTCAACCGAAAGCCAGACTCTAACCCCAGTGAACATCTGTGAGCAGCTGGATCCTTCTCACCTCATCCGACGGAGCTCCAGAGGATCCGTGTGGAAGAATGAGACAAACTGGTGAAATCCAGGTGGGAGACGTGTAAAGACGGACAGAGGCAGAATTAAAGGTTTTTCAGAACAGCAGAAACACACAGGATCACTTTCCTCCATCTTTTATCTAATTTAAAGAAACAAAAAAAAGCTAAACGTGTTTCCGCCCGGTTTCGAACCGGGGACCTTTCGCGTGTGAGGCGAACGTGATAACCACTACACTACGGAAACTGATGATGATGGAACTTGGTCATCAGTAGTATTATATGTCATAAAACCATTGTGAATGTGTATTAATGTGTGGTGACGTGTAATGATACGTTTCTTCCTTTGCGGCGTTTTAAAACAGATCGTAATGATTGAACATTTATTGTTTAACTTCCTCCTTAAATAAAAAATGCTGCCGTGACCATGGCCGTGACCCGGATTCGAACCGGGGTTGCTGCGGCCACAACGCAGAGTACTAACCACTATACGATCACGGCTGGCCAGCGGCGCGGATGCGGCTCGTGAGAGCGACATAGGGATTTTGTACACAAAACCCCGTTTATTAAATGGTTCTTTAATTATAATAAACTATTGTAAATGTAAAATGTGACACTAATAATTCACAACAGCTGATTATTTGATTTAAACATAAACTGTAGAGATGGTTTTAAATACAGTCTATGGTTTGAACCAACGTCTCGGCGACGCACGTCTCGCGAGACTCCCGCGAATCCCGTCCAAGCGAACCGAACCCGGAAGCGAATGGCGGAACTCTTATCAGATCCACCTCACGCTTACAGCTCGTTGTGTGTCGCCCGCAGCTGCAGTGGTTTGGCCTGGATGGAGACGGGAGGGCCCGGGGCCGGATGTGAACGCGCGGGACGATGATGAAGAAACGATGTCGTCGCGTTTAACGACCTGGAAGAAGCGGATGGAAACGAGCCGAGCGAGCGACTGACCGAGTGACTGGTGGATTGAACACCGGTTTGTTTCCCATCTCTTCACAATACGAGCAGCATATGTCGTAGTCCAAGTAAACACCTGAAAACAAAGGCTTTGGTCTACAACATTTAAAAAGCGAACAAGTGTGTGACTTTAAATCATCCCAAGGCTCTTTTTAAATAGTTTTAAACCTTCCTACAATTTGTAAAATGGTGGTAAATCACCACCAAGTCTTACTGCTGCTGCAATACTGCAAATGTGCAAAGGATTATTTATCGTATCTTATAACAGCTGCAGGAAACCATGTCAATGTAATGTTTCTGTCAGCGTCAGGGCCTCTGCTCCCATGACGACACATGAGGAGCCGCTGGTATCTCGTCTGTCATTGTTTTCTTTTTAAAAGTCAGTGTCCTATAAACAATGACAAAACCAGTGGAACCAGTTCTGCCCTCTGCCTATTGTCAACCCTCACCATGGAAAGGAAAGAGAGAGTGAAAATAAGTTTTGCCCGGATGCAAATACATGATATTAACTTTATTCGTTGATGCACAGCAGGAAAAAATGGTTAAAATACAGATGGAACTGCGTAATGATAATGGAGAAAAAGGAACAAAACAAACCTGGCAACCCACATGAATTCAGTGGTGAATCCATTACAACTTCTCTGGGAGCAAACGTCCCAAAAGCTGGGGGAAAGCCCACCTGGAAGAGCGGAGGTGTCACAGCAGCAAACAGTGCTCCTTAAAACCATACTTCTCTCTAATCCTCCATCTCTGTCTCCTCCTCCACAGACGTATGGCCTCTCTCCTCCGGTAGCAACTCAGCGTGGGCATCATGTTTTTGAAAACGTCGTTCACCACCCTGATCGTGGGCCTGTTCGTGGTGTACGTGCTCCACACCTGCTGGGTGATGTACGGGATCGTGGTCACCAAACCCTGCGACAGCCCCAGTGGCGAAAACTGCATCACACCTTTCCTGGCAGGGAACCCAAAACTACAGGTCAGTGAAGCAGACGGATGGTCCCAGCGATCGATCGGCTTCGATTCCACTTTGTCTTCTATTCAGCTGTGTGTGTGTGGCTGGTTTGGTTTAAGTGCCAGTGTAGGATAATTGTCCGTTAAATGAAAAACAAATGAAATATAATAATAATGTAAAAACCCCTGTAATATCTCTGTCTGTCTGTTTATTAGTTAAGTATCTACACTGCACTGCGGCCCAATGCAGAGGGAGGACACACCCTGATCCACAGGGAAGAGAACTTTGACGTCAACAGCAAGTTTGAAAGGTTGGTGGGAAGATTCCTGGGGTCAGATCTGATTGGTTATATAAAAGTTTCTATTATATAGTTATTTTCATGCTTAAGTGAGGGTGTTTTCCAAGTGGAAAATATGTAGAAATTAGAATCAGAATCAATCTGTCAGAAAACCATGAAATACAAACTTTTGGAACACGACACTGAGCCCGTGCATCATCTTTCCTCTCTTTCTTTCCCTCAGGATAGTGAATGTCTCCCTCCCTAAGAAGACCCGTAACAATGGAACGTTATTTGCACTAATATTCGTCCATCAGGCTGGCATCACTCCTTGGCAGGACCCTCGGCAGGTCCACCTTGTGGCTCAGCTCACCACGTACATGATCCCCAAACTGCCTGAAATCTCTTTGATATCCGGGGAGGATCAACCACTGGTATGCATGATCAGGTTTTGTCACTAAACCCTTCAGGTTCACTTTATGTACACGTGTGAATCCTGTTTTCTCGTCCTTTCTTTAAGAAAACTTTCTTCTTCACGTTACAGGGTCTGAATGAAGAAGGCCAGATGAACAAACAAGGTGACGGTAACCGTGCAGCAGGGGGCAGAGCAGGAAGTGGAGCCTCTTCCATGTCGGATCACCCGGTTTCCCACTGGCGTACGCTCCTGACACTTAACATTGTCGGCGACCACTTCATGTTCGACAGAGAGAACCTGCCGAGTGATGTCCACAGATACCTCCGAGCGTAAGATAATGAACACATTCTGGTCGCGTTTTGGATACCCGACCAATGGAGACCACAAAAGTCTGTTTTCTTTGTCTATGTTTCAGATTCCAAGATGGTAAAAAGATGGTGTATCTCCCTCTGCTGTTTGTCGATGAGCTCAGCAACCGGGTCAAGGACCTCGTGGTGAGTTTTCCCTTTTAAATAAATATTATGTAACACACAGCTGACAACTGACTCCCTGGTGGTTAAATTCACATTTCACTGAGTCATTCTTTTGAATAGAGAAATTATTCAGACCTATATTGGTTTGTTTTCATCAAACCTCAGCTATGAAACACTTCCTGCCGCAGAATAATATCAATAAAAAGTCCCTGATGAGCTGACAAGTGTGTGTGTTCATTTGTTTGTGCGTGCAGGAGATCAACAGCACCTCCACTGAACTTCCTCTGACCATCTCTTACGACTCCATCTCTCTGGGGAGGCTGCGGTTCTGGATCCACATGCAGGATGCTGTTTTCTCTCTGCAGCAGTTCGGTATGTCCCCCCCCCCCCCCCCCCCCTCTCTGTCTCTCTCTCTCTCTCTCTCTCACTCTCTGTTTGGTCCCTGTGTGATTATTTCTGTCTTAACACCTCATGTTTCTCCAGGTTTCACAGAGAAAGATGCTGATGAGATAAAAGGGATCTTCGTGGACACCAACCTCTACTTCCTGGCTCTGACCTTCTTTGTAGCTGCGTTCCATGTGAGTCCGACTTCAGAGCGCTCGCCCACATTAGAGCCACATTCCACTGGAATAAATACAATGGAAGAGAGCTCGGAGACAATTGGCCTAATGCAAAAGTCTAAGCATTGTACGATTTTCAAAACAGCAGCTATTCTATCCGGATATAAAATCAGTATAATAGACCAAACAATAAAGATTTAAACACTTCTAAATTCTAACGCTGCACCATCATCAGTTATTGAGTCTGATTCATAAGCAGTTGATACTTGCGTTCGTAAGAGGAAATCTTTTACCCTCTTCTCACATATGACCTTGAACTTTTGCTGTTGTAGCTTCTCTTTGACTTCCTGGCGTTCAAGAACGACATCAGCTTCTGGAAGCACAAGAAAAGCATGGTGGGAATGTCGAGCAAAGCAGGTGGGTCCCTTTGTTCTCTCCGACAATATTTATATATGTACGTTTTTTGCATGATTGCTGACCCCTATGTTATCCATCGACCAAGTGACTCGTCAGCAGTGTTTCACTAACAAAGTGTGACATTTCTTTCAGTGCTGTGGAGATGTTTCAGCACCATCGTGATTTTCCTCTATTTGTTGGACCAGCAGACGAGCCTGCTTGTCCTCATACCCGCTGGGGTCGGCTCTATCATTGAAGCAAGTACACACACACACACACACACACACACACACACACACACACACACACACACACACACTTTCACAACTGCACAGAGATTCAGATGTATTCAAAACAAAAGGGAAATGTAAATATGTTATTTTTAGGATGGGAATCATTTTCTTTTCTCAGCTTTAACACTATTTTGTATATTTTGTTTTTTGCAGGTATGGAAAGTGAAGAAGGCTTTTAAGATTCAAGTTTTCTGGAAAGGAGGCAGACCAACATTCCTGGTAGGTGTATGTGTTAGTGAGTGTTAGTCTTTTATTGTGTGTGTGTGTGTGTGTGTTAAAGAGACACATACATGGACTGGGACCTCATAGCGAAATAGTTATGAATTGAAGTTTAAAATGCTGCAACGAACAGTTGGAGCGTGCCACTGCCTTTTTCTTTCGATCTAATGACGTCACGGTTGTGCACATTGTTTGAAAATGTGTTCAGAGGATTTTATTTTGTGTCTTTTCTGTTTTAACAGTTTGGCAAATTAGATGAATCCGAGAGAAGAACAGAGGAATATGATACTCTGGTAAGACAAACATACACAGATAAACATGACTTATCATTTAATACAGGTTTAATAAGCTAATCATCACATGCTTTGTGTTTCTCTGTAGGCCATGAAGTATCTGTCCTACCTCCTGTACCCACTGTGTATTGGAGGGGCTGTGTATGCTCTAATATACCAACGATACAAGAGGTGTGTGTGTGTGTGTGTGTGTGTGTGTGTGTGTGTGTGTGTGTGTGTGTGTGTGTGTGTGTGTGTGTGTGTGTGTGTGTGTGTGTGTGTGTGTGTGTGTGTGTGTGTGTGTGTGTGTGTGTGTGTGTGTGTGTGTGTGTGTGTGTGTGTGTGTGTGTGTGTGTGTGTGTGTGTGTGTGTGTGTATGAATAACAAGCACAGTATTTACTACACAACTAGTAAGTGTGTAGTAATTATGCCATTGTTTGTCTCTCTCTCCCGATCATAGTTGGTACTCGTGGTTGATCAACAGTCTAGTGAATGGTAAGCCCACACACCCTTTTACCTGATCAATTCATAACTATAAATCAATGGTCTTCATTATTTGATTCCAAGCTAATCAAAGTGTTTTGTAACCTCTCCAGGTGTATATGCCTTTGGCTTCCTCTTCATGCTTCCTCAACTGTTCGTCAACTATAAGGTCAGTTTATCACAGATACTGGATTTTATTATATTTCAGAAAGAAAAGTTCTTTCGTGGGAGAGAACTGCAATGAATTTGAATTGCGGTTACGCACGCAGCAGAAACTAGGGTCTGACTGTCTGTGTGGACAGTGTCAACTTTATGGACGTGAGTGTGAGAGGAAACAACTTACAAGTATGGGGCAAAACTTAACTTATTATGAAACTGTGAGATAATAGATTGAGTCACAAAACATCATTTTCCAGATGTTCGCCCCTGGTTTCTTAGAAACAAACATTAAACTAACTTGTTTTTCTCTGTTGTTTTATTGTACAGCTGAAATCTGTGGCCCACCTGCCGTGGAAAGCCTTCATGTACAAGGTGAGAACAAAAACCTCGACAGTCAGTGAAATGACGGATGAACATGGTTTCAACACACATTACTTATTTACTTAATGAGCATGTATAAGTACAACAGTGTTTATGAGGTGGGATCATTTACAGTAATGTTCTTTTCATATGTTAATAATGGGATTTGGGGCAGAATTCATTTTTATCCTCATCCTGTTTAACAAAGGAGGATTTGTTTGCTGTTGAAACAAAAATAAATTTGTATTGATATTTATCAATTGATCTTCAACAGGCTTTCAATACCTTCATCGACGATGTGTTTGCCTTCATCATCACCATGCCAACGTCTCACAGACTGGCATGTTTCCGAGACGATGTCGTGTTTCTCATTTACCTCTATCAGAGATGGTACGTGGACACACACACACACACACACACACACACACACACACACACACACACACACACACACACACACACACACACACACACCACAGACTCAAACCTGTACTTCTCTCTTTCTTAGGACCCTCAGTAACATTTCTCTTCAACCTTGTCAACTAGATACCAAACCCCAGCCCTTACCTTAACTCTGAATCTCTAAATCTCTGCCCCTGTCTCTCTCCTCAGGCTCTACCCAGTCGACAAGACAAGAGTCAATGAATACGGGATTTCTTATGATGAGAAACCCAAAGAAAAAAAGCCTCACAAGGACTAAAGAGGAAACACAGATAATTGTTTTCCATGAACTGGAACCTGCAGGTTTTTATCTTCTGTCCTCTGCTCTCTCCCGATCTCATCTGGTGTCAACTGAGCCGGTTCAGTGGTCCAGGTGCAAGTGGGGAAACATGTGTTTTGTGTCATCAGTTAGTTGTAAATGGAGCAAGTGCATCAAAACGCTTGTTGGTTCTGATTCATTTTTTTCTCCACGCCGTCCCATAGTGCGAAGGGTTCCAAGGAAAGTTCAACATCTGCTTATCTGGCTTTTGCAGTCTGGAGAGTTTTGTTTTGTTTTGCGGTGTGCGACAGGTCAGTAACATCGATAAGTTCAACCTATAACTCTTTGAACTGACGTAACAAAAGGGAACATTTTATATGCGACGCTGCAGGAGTAAAACAAGGGGCCACTCTTATTTAAGATGAAACTGCCCCTTGAGAACCACTGTAAATATGATATGGAATCAAACCTAAAACAGCCTGAGCCTGGTCGTACCTGCTTCGAGGAACCAACGAATAAATACATCCAGGAGTTTTAACACGAGAGCTGCTGAGTTCATCAAAGAAGCGTCATTCATTCAGACGGCATTTCAATGTTCTATCAATTCAATTTGGTTTAAACCACTTTGAACTGTGGACTAAAATGAGAAAAAACTGAGAAAAGGCGTTTTCACATTATTATTCATATTAATATTCCATATGCATCAAGTCTGATACATTAGAGCTTTCAGAAAAATCAATTCCCCAGTCATAATTACAGCTTAGGTGTTGAAGTGAATTCAATTTACATGTCAGAACCTGGTAATTAGTGTGACTGATATAACATGACATCAGGAAAATGAGGGCGACACTGAAACATAAATGGATTTTTTGTGAAAAATACCCGATGTGCTTTTCTAGAAATTGTCTGAAATTGTCCTAAAGGGCTGTCAACAATTTATTTTCCTCTTAGAAAACATAGATATGTAGAAATTTCAAATGTTTTATCCAGAATTATCACATGAACAAAGCAAACACATGTTAGCTGATCAATTCCAGAATGATAATATACAGAATATGTTTTAAAATGACTGAGGCCGAAAATAAAGGGAAAGACACCTAACATGTAAAACAATAAATGCATCACTTAAATAATGTACTTTAAATCTATGCACGTAAACGATGGCTGCAGTAAAAGCAGATAAGAAGATTCCGATTTGTTGCCATGGCGATAAGGATGGATTCCTGTAATGTTTTGGAATCTTAATTTACGTTGGAAGCAGATTAGAGGATGCTGATTGTTACCATGGAGACGGGGAGAAATTGCCTCGACATTCCAGAATCTGCTGAGTTGAACGTGTCTGTGTCTCTTGCTCTGTCCACATGTTAAATGGCGCTGGCTTCCTCTGCACTGTAACACAGGAGGACACCTCTGAGAGCCACGCTGTCCTTTACGTCCATTCTGGTTTTGTAGTTGCACCTGCTCAAGTATTTTTTACGTGTCAGGGCCAAGAAAATCTGATAGTGCCAAATGTGAAATGGATTCTTTGAACTGCTTTGTATGGTCACCATAAATAGACACTCACATTATGGTGGGAAACGGGTAAATGTTCAAGACTTGTGGAAAGTATTACTACATCTGGATTTACACAGTCACATTTTAATACTTTCTTCCATAGTTCAATTATCAGAATATATTTTGTCTGTGCTCAGAGATTCAGTGCAGATTTTTCTTTTCCAGTGTGAGTCCGTCCAGGAGAGACGCTCCACACATTTGCCTTGAAATGATTTAGCTTATTGTGATGTTTGTGTTTTTGTTTTGAGATGTAATAAAATAACTGACTGAACATTACTGGTCGTGGATTTAATACCGCTGGACATTTTTGACTTTGTTCATATTCTCCATCGTTTAGATCTGTGTGCAGGGTTGTCGGGCACAGTTACAATACTGCATCTACACCCAAGGCCTATTTTGAAGATGATATAAACATGTTGTGTGTGTGTATATATAGATTTGAATTGAGGTAATTTAATTTAAACCAAAAAAATGAAAACAAAATCTACAACGAATAAATAAATGCATAGAAAAGAGCAAGCATTTAAAGTACTTTAAATATTTGTTTATTATTATCTGTTTGAGTTTGTAACCCGTTGTGAACTTACATTTGTGGATGTGGAACTTGGCAAGAAACAATATCAGATTAATATTTGAATAAAGAAAACTACAATATATATTTTATACTGATTCTATAGTAAAAAACTAAGTTAGAGAAAAAGTTATGAACGATGAACGTTTATGGAGAACGTCTGTCACTGTGACCGTGCTGACGTCAGAGCCACGCCGCCCTGACGCCGGGTATATAAGCTCAGCTCCCGCCCTCCGCTCCTCCCTTTCCGCTGCTGGTAGTCAACGTGCCTGAAGGTGCTCGGTTCTTCATCTGAAGCTAAGGCCCACAATCCGGCGACTAGCACCGCTAAATTTAGGCATCCGACCCCGCAGAATCCAAACCGAACATCTAAAATGGCCTCCGTGTCCGAGCTCGCCTGCATTTACTCCGCGCTCATCCTCCACGACGATGAAGTCACCGTCACCGTAAGTGTCCCGGTTCCTCCCGCTTCGCCCCGGCTGCATGTGTGTGTGTCACCCCGGGAGAGGCTCCGCGCTGGTGGTGAACGCCTCTAAATGAGACCGTAACAGCTCTGAGGAGACACCGGGTCTTTGATAAATCTGTTAAAATGACTTATTGATGTGCACCGGTGTCTGTAAACAGTCATGTACCTGTCAAAATGGCGGCATGCTAGATGCTAACGTCAGAACCGGTCTGTGTGTCAGAAGTTCGTGTCTGTTTCATTTAAAATCTTAAATCTTTAACTCGCTGTTGTTTTTCACCACGTGTCAAAGAACTAAACTAATAGTTGAAGTTGTTTATATTCCATTCATTCATGACAGGTGCTAGGAAATGCTAACGCTAAGCTTCACACCAGAACACTAAGCTTTTAACATCAGGAGTGATACTTTGCTGAGTTCAGGGTTTAACCGCTGTTATAGAATATTAATAATTCAGGTTAAATCAGTTCCATCCATCTTGTTGCTTCAGTGACTTGTGTTGATACACGTGGAGGCTGCTCCACTTCCTACAGAGCTGCCGCTGCATATATTACACATGCGCACTAAACCCACGTGTGATCATAACTGAGGCAGCATCAAATACATACTTTTATTTTCTCACGTTCACTCTGTCAGACAACTGTGGAATGTTATTGTCTTAAAGTTCGAACAGTGTAAACCCAAAGTATTTATTTTACAATCATAACAGAGGAAATGCAGTCAACCTACTCAAATTAAGTTAGAAGCATTAAACTTTGTGATTGTTATTCTGGTAGTTTCTGCCAATAGTTTTTATTGATGACAGAAGACCTATCAGTAATCTAGCTTGTAATATTTTTGTATGCTCATTATTTATATAAGGAGTATTAATTGTATATGTATGATTGTGTTTTGTAACCACTTGTCTTGTGTCTGCAGGAGGACAAGCTCAATGCTCTGATCAAGGCTGCAGGGGTCACTGTGGAGCCTTTCTGGCCAAGTCTCTTTGCCAAGGTGAGGGATGCACACACGTGACGAGTCGTATGTGAAGCTGTGCTGTGTCATGACATGAAGACGTTGATTATTACATTTGAGGGTTTAAACCTGTTGGGTCTTCAGAGTCGCCTGAGCTGAGATCAATTCTTACACAGTAGAATATAGACAACTGTCAGCAGGACAGAAGTGATGTGTTAACATACCAGTCGGTTTACCAGAGGGAATGTTAAATGTGAGTACCTAGAGGTGTAATAGGTCACTGACACTGTAGGTGAAGTTGATCGTATAAGTAGGACAAAATACGACCCTCTGCTCCGACTGAATTTCCTGTAATGGGCGACATTTACAATCTGTTATGGGAGTCGTCACTTTAGGTTAAGATTGAGAGGAGTGAGCATGAGGTGCCGTTTAACTTCCACAGCTTGGGACATAAAAAATTAACATGGAAGTATTATGTATGAAATGATAGAAAATATACTGCAGTGTCTCTAATCTACACTGTCAGGCTCCATCTGCATCACTCACAGACCATTGACACAAGATGTAACATGACACTGACCTGTGACTGTTTCAATGTCTCAGGCTCTGTCCAGCATCGACATCGGCAGCCTGATCTGCAACGTTGGAGCCGGAGGAGGAGGAGGTAGTGCCCCAGCTGGAGCCCCAGCTGCTGGAGCTGCTAGCGCTGCTGCTGCCACTGCTGATGCCCCAGGTAACGAGACCCTGGGATCATTTAGCTTCGCAGGATCACCCATCTCACATTTGTCAGATTGACAGCAAAGGCTAGCATGTGTAATCTAAATATTAAATGTTATTAAACATGAACCATCTTTTTTTGCCCCTGCAGCTAAGGAGGAGGAGAAGAAAGAGGAGAAGAAGGACGAGTCCGAGGAGTCTGATGACGACATGGGCTTCGGTCTCTTTGACTAAACAGTTTTTGTAATGAAACAATAAAAGTACAAAAACTGATAAATAACTTCTCTGACTCTTAATGTTCTATGATTGTCTGGTAAAGACAAAAGTCCCTGAAATGTTTTTTTTGTGGTTGTGGGGCATTGACTGGTGAGAATAGAGACAATGGGGGAAAACACTGGAATGTACAAGCTCCATTGAGGGTTAGGTCCAATAGAGCTTGTACCTCACCAAGACTCAACAGTCCACTGATGAAACTATATTAAAATTCACCTTTGTTATTTGGAGCTGCACCAAATTGCACAAACTCATACGTTTTAGTATCCTAACACATTTTTAAAATCCATAAATTATCAAAAGGACATGATGTAGGTGTGGTTAAAGGGTTAAGTTCACTTTATTTCAGCGTGACAGAAAACACTAAATGTGACTCATTACATTCAACTCATGTAATGAAGTTGACATGGATGTGTAATGTTGTAGTCCACCAAGGTGATTTAAACATCCCACCCTGTTTTGTTGTAATGAGTAAATATTTCTTTCTGTAGTTTTAATTACTTGGTTGTTTTTTGTATTTATAATTTTCATTAGCATTGGTATACAGTAGTTAGTTTCCTGCTTTCGATTCTTTCCCCAGGTGCCTCAGTGGCTGATAGAAACAGATCCAGGGCCATCTCATAAAAATATCAAAATCTTTTCCTGAATTTATATCCTTTTAAATTGCTCTTAATTATACATTTCACTGCAGGGTAATTTAAGTTGTGTGTTAAAAAGAGAAAGAAGTGGGATGCCGCGGTGGTGGTGGGGGGTTAAATTATTTAATGTCTCACATAACCTCAGGGCAGCAAATCTATGATATTATAAAAAGTGGTTTCTTTGCTCTGCTTGTGAAGAAGCCGTTCACCTGCATTTTCCAGAAGATACAAGAGTACGGGGACGTTTCACCGGCTACTTTTTGTCCCTCAATGACATCCAGCCCACTTTAATCATGACTCATTGCTGAGCTGGAGGTCAGCGGCCCCTGTGCGAGCTCAGGCCCCTGACCTCCGTCTTGATGGAGTCCTTGCGGCTCCCTGTGTTTTCTTATCTTGGACGTATCACTGCCTCGCTCCTTGACCCGCCGCAGTCGGGCACACGACAGAGCGAAGTGTCCGCCTGCTCCGACGCGGCCCTGCAATTTGTCCGAGCAGTTTGTCTGCAACCCCCCGGTGACTCTGCCATCAGGACAGCGCACGTGGAACCTACAGCTGGGAATTGAGCAACTATCATTCTGGAAGTGCTCTGTGGGCAAATTTCCCAGCTGAACGTCCCTCCATAAATCTGCCGCATTGGTATTATTACCACTTCCTGTGCCAGCCGTGACCCCTGCCTGTCGCTGCGATGTCACTGGAGCTGACACCACTTTATATGCACAATTGACTTCGTGCATAGATTTGGCAACGGGCCTCATCAGCAGTAACATGAAGGACGGTGTCATGTGTTGAATGGCAGCTGGAAACAGGCCAGAGGGCTCGAGCTGAATTTGATGGAACCTCTGTTTGTTTCTTTTTTCGCTGTGCTTTAAAATGAAAAAAATATCTTTTAATATAAAAAGCTCATCATTTTAACAGTGGGAGTTATCTACTTCATTTACATTGACAAAAAGTAGCTCAGATCATTTACTGAAGACTTAAGTGTAATTTACAATCTACGGTCTATGTTTGTGACCAATTACAAACTACCCGAGGTCCTTTGTCAATATCCTTTAAGTAGATTGGACTTTTACTTTTTCATCCTCCTGTATTTGTTCTTTTACGAGCGTTTCTGCTCATTTATCGATGGGATCATTCACGGTCTCTTTTATTATTCTGTCTAATATTGTGAGTTTATTATTTAATCCGTTATTAGAAAGATTGAAACTACAATAAAAAAAAGGCAGCCGGAGGAAAAAGTGGGTCTCCATTACAATCAAGCTTCCCAGAGTAATGAAATAGTGAGTGTGTGTTTCTGAACCTTTGGGCGGAACAGTACGTCCGGACCAGCACCGAAGAGAGAAATGTAAAGGGAAAAAATGACAGGGTTTTAAATATATGACCAAGAGAAGGGCAGAACTTTCCCCTGATGCGTTCCACGTCCATTTACTTGTCAGAAGTGATTAAAGGGCTTCAGCCTATATCCCGCACAAGTGATGTGCTCGTTCCCTTCCCTCAGGAAACCAGAGTCTCATACATTAGCTAGATTGCAGAGTTTCTGGTCCCATGTGATCCAGGGAGCGGGCAGAGCTCCTCGGGCAGCTTCGTTTAACTGTTCGTCAGCCCCAGTTTGAGAGGAAAGGTGACCGGACTTTCTGCTTCCTGGGCATCCGACCTCTGAAGCACCCGGCCGGGGGGATTTTCGACAACTTCTCTTCTCACTTTTATTCATGAAAGGTCATTTGTTAGTGTCACGTTCTGCTTTAATGCTCCTGTTTTCATCCATTTCAGTTAATGCAGAGGTGGAAGTACATTTATTCAAATGCTGCACCAACGTATTTCACTGTTCTGCAATATTTTACTGTAACTATAGATTTCACAGAGAAATGTAGTACTTTAAAATCCATTACAGCTGTTTTTACTTTGTCCTACTAGGACAAAACGTGATCACTTTACCCTAACACTTACATAAAGTAATTAAAATTAGCATTATATCATTCAGATGCCCGCTTGAAACATTTCTTACACATGTATGAATACAAATAATTCAAATAATAAGGAGGATTCAGTGATAAAATAAACTGTGTGATATATATAACTATGACAGGGGTGAGTTAAGTTTGATCCTTATAAACAACTTTTACTTATTATATTTCTGTGATCACCTTACACAATATATTATATAAAACCATAGTAGTCCAAACTATACATTATATCATTCAGATGCACTATTTAAATAATAATAAAACTGAATTTAAATGTACTATTGAAAATTTGTTAAATACCTAATGATATGATGATAATATTGATAATCATCATCATCATCATAATCCAGTGATATAGTACACAGTATGATAATATAAATATTAAATTCTGCTGTATATGACTTAAATGTGATCCTTTCAGTAAAAGTATTATAACCTTGGTCTCAGTAGTGAAACTTTTCACCTCTCAGTGGCGCAACAGCTCCATCTTCAAGAATCAGATGGCCTCTCTTCTGTCATTAACCACACTGAGCCCGCACTCGTCTCTCTCTCTCTCTTCCTCAGCCTCCGTCTGTCTGTCTCTGTCCTTCCTCGATACTCTGTGATGATCCATAATCACCACTCCATGTGTCTCCATCAACATCCATCACTCTTTATGGAGTTTCACAGTCAGGGGCTCGGAGCAGAGAGATGGAGAGAGAGGAGGAGGAGGAGGAGACAGCCTTCCAGTCAGGGGCAGAGAGAAGGCTACTCAGCAGTCTATTTCCAAATGACCTCCCAGATACAGAGAACGTGTAACGCTGTGCACACGTTTCCAGTCCTGGGATACACCACATACCTTCAGCTCTCCGGCTGGGGAAGCCCCGCGGATTTGCTCATTTCATTTAATAAATTGCCTTTTTATAGTTTTCACAGATCGTTCCGGAGATAAATCACATTTCTGTTTTTTTTTTTTTAGGCAAAGAAATAGAGACGAGATTCAGTTATTTCATCCAGATGAAGAGATTTGGCATCGTCCTGAAACAAGGGTCCTGAGACACTCTTTTTCCTGCCAGACCCTTCATAAAAACTGTCTGAATACAGCAGGATTATGTCCGGAAAATTCACACCAAGCGAGTTGGCACGTTGATGATGTTTTTAACACACGACAGAGGGATAAAAACAAGCCTGTGTCGATGTGCTAACGTGATTTTTGCAGCAGAATTTATACGTCATACAACTGTTTATGTCTGAAAACAGCTTTAGAATCAGAACTGCAATATGTAACATTTAAAATTAGATTTCTCTATCGAGAGAAGGAAACACCAAGAACTCAAATAACAGCAAAGTTCAAGGTGATACAGACCCAGAGTTATGTGTAGTAATGTATTCGTAATTTGTTGTAAAAGACAAAGCATTGAGGCGAAGAGGAAACCTGAGTTTATCGTAATATAAAGTGTAATATAAACAACCAGGCCTATAAATGAGGTCAACACTATATTACTGTACTCAAAATAACAACTAATCGAATGAGGTGTTAAGTGCACAAACAGACCTGACATGATGAGATACGAGGAATCATATAAACTGGTTTGGCCAAATTAAATAACACACAAGGGGAAGCTCAAACCAGGCCCCCCCCCATGATATGGTAGCACATGGTTCAGCCCAATCAGCTGACCCCAGCCTTTAATGGTCCTCAGCCATGCTGCTTTTTACTGAACCAGGAAGTGACCTGCCCCATGATCACAGGTAACTCAAACACAAAGAAAGAAACCAAACCTAAACCAGAAGCTGGATACAGAGTAGATACCTGACGGGTCGGCCAGTTTTGGATAAAGTTGAGATGATATTCTAGTTCCGATCCATTGGGGGGGGGCTATTAACTTGACTTGTGTCTGTAATCGGGGAAAACATTGGGCTCGGGTTGGGTTCGGACATTAAGAAAAGCCTTTTGGGTTTGGATTAGTTCTCTCTCAGGCTGGGATGAGTTCAGCCAGAACATTGCGGCCCGAGCAGATCTCTAGTTCTAGAGCTGCACTGCTGATCAATTAAAAAAAACTTATTTGGCCTTTAAGCATTAAATAATCAATGCTTACCCACTCCAATCCCCTCGTTTAAATCCCAGCCTCATTTGAAATGTCCTCAAATCTGGGCTGAATCTTTGATAACACTTTGCCCCTGAAGTGTCCAGATCATTAAACGTATTAGCCAATGACTGCATCATCCTGTGCAGGATTCAGGGGAAGTGAACAGAGCCTTCCGACAAGATACAGCGTGTGCCGCCAGGTGCACAGGTGCGTTCAGGTTCCTCTGTGTGACTCGCACTGTAGAGATAAGGTTGAAAATCACTGGAGTGGTCCTGTAGGCAGGACAGCTTGCATCAGTCAAGCTGCTTGATGCCAAACATTGTTGTTTTGTGGTTGTAGACGACTGAGCCGCAGCTCTCAGCTCAACTTTGTGAGTTTGATGCAGGGGCGTTGCTGAAGAAAGAGCGAGCGTGTTCACTCAACCTTTTCCGGGTCAATAACACTAAAAAAGCCGCCGGTCTCCCTCGTCTCATCTCAGTCAAAGCCACTGCGTTGGTAATTTAGAGCAGGCGTAAAAAGGAAAATAACTTGCCTCATTTAAATGCTAATTTGTCTTCAGCTCAGATTCAGTGCTGTGGCAACAGGTTGGCGAATATGGGATATTTTTGTGCGAGGCCTCATAGATCAGACACAAAGACAGTTTTCCAACCACGTTTCACCATAAAAACCTTTTATTCCTTCATGCATCTTTTGTGGCGCGGCAGTGCTGCATAAATACACAGGACGCAGCGGTCTGCTCTGCTGCCGCCGCCGTGACTGGAAATCATTACTGATGCTGCTTTTATCAATCACCGCCTCCGTCAGCGCAGACAGTGTTCGTGTTAAGGTGAACTGCTGCTGCCGCTGCTGTGGCTGTGAGTTCTGGCAAATCAAACTGGTTTGTTTAACTTGAAGCCATCATTCAGAAATTATGTCTCTGGGAATGATATCAGGATTTACAGCAACTACAGTACATGCACGTCACATGGAGACTTGATGATGAAGAGTAATGTCTGCTCACTGACTCTAAACTCTCCATCACACACTGGACAGCTACTGTAGCTATAAATGTGTTTAATTCATGTAGTTAATTAAGTAAAGTTTATAGTATAGTCGGATCATCATGTCACGGGTATTTAAAAGTGGCCACTACACCCATTTATTATGTTGGCAAGTGTTAACCATAGACTGTAAATAAAGATGGACGACATGGCAGGTTATAAACCCCCCCTCCTCCATGTTAACTGATGGGATGTGGGCCAAATTACAGTTAAAGTACAAGTTGTATAAATATTTCTCAAAGATGTTTTTTTCTCTTTCTGTAGTTATCACACAGATATGGGTTCAAGTGTTCATGTTTCTGATAACTTTAGTTTGAATTAATTACGTGATTCTATGGAAATGTGGCGTCATGATTGACAGCTGAGACTGATTCACGATTGGTCAAGCATGTGTATGGGCGGAGCTACCTCGCTAAATGCCCAAGATACAGCAGCGTTCATATCTGGTATATTTGGGCTTCATTTCTGGATAGTAGGAGGAAGAGGAGATGTGTCATCAATCTTTATATACGGCCTATGGGGTTAACAAAAAATGTTATGCTTAGTTGTGAATATTCTCGACATGAGGCGTTACCTGGTTGACACACTTATGAGGACAAGTAACTCAAAAGTCTCTGACAATAACTCAACTAATACAGGCGAAGTGGAAGCAAAAGTCCAAATCCAAAAACACAAGTCTAATACATACTCAATGTGGCAGAGGGATGATGGGAAGGACAGTCTATATAAAAAAAAGTTTCTAGGTACATTAATACAAATTAATTGACCGGTAAACAGTAACTTCAAAGACAGGATGTAGGGATATACAAACTATAACAGGAAGTGGATATGGATGTTATTTCCTCTGTACTTCTACTATGTGGGGATTCTGACAGATGATGGATGTTCATCACACTGAGCTGACCTTGATTCCAATCATCAAACCAGCACTCAGTGTAAATCCTTACTTACTTTGTTCTGTCCATCCATCATTCCTTTCTGCTTCTATTTCATTATTCCTCACTTTTTCCTTCCTCTCATCCATTTGACTTCTTGATGTCATCATATGTTAATATTGTATATTCGTTGTCTTGTCCTCATACAGACCTTCCTCGTTCCTCACTTTTATGCTCCTTGCTTTCTCCCTATCTCCTCTGTTCTTTCTTTCTTTCCTGTATTGCTCTTTTTCTCCCTTCTTCTCTTCCGCCCTCCTTCCATCCTATCTACTTGCCTTGTTTCTGCATCAGCCACCTCCACTAAACCCCCATTGATTTTTGCTTAAAATGCAGATAGATATTTTTTTAATCCTTCGCTCTTCAATCCACCCGACTGCCCTTCTGTCCTTCCTTCCTGTATTCTTTCTGTCCTTTTTTCCTCTCCTCCATCCTTCAGTACCCCCAGTGTGTTTTCTATGCTTCCTTATTTCTTTTCTTTCCTTTTATCTCCTCAGTTCCACCCTCCTTCCTTTCCTCCCATCTGCTTGCCTGTGTCGGTTTTTCCGTTTATTTTTGAATGCGAATCCTTTCTCTCTTCGCCTCTTGTTTTTCTTCCTCCTCCTCGTCTTTCCTCCTTTCTTTCCGTCTCTCTTTCCTCCATGTGTTATTTCCCAGTGATTAAGCAATGCCACGCTGAGGATTTCTTTCTCACTCTCCCACACTCTTCTTTCTTAATTTCTCCCCTCTCTCCCTCCTCGCCTCCTTTCTCACACTCTATCTGAATCTCTAACCTCGTTCAATCAGTCTCCGCGTGTCATCCTCGGTCTCTGTCACTCTCTCTCTCTGTCACTCTCCGTCTGTCTCGCTCCATCTTTCTCATTCTCTCCGTCGGTCTCCAGCCACCCGCGCTCCTTCTCTTTGTGATGAAGTGAGTTGAAAAGTTAGTTGGATGCCCTTCTACGATCATCCAAGGTTAACCCCCCCACACACACACAAGCTGACCTCTCTGTGTACATCATTTCATTGGCTCTTATAGCCTTTCTGCTCTTGTTGCTGTTTGACATGCTTGACTGAATGTATGGTGAACATCCAATGCAATTTGTGTGGTTGTGCAGAAGTGTGTTTGCATATGTGTCTGTGCATGCTGCTTGCTAGTTTAGATTGTGGCCCGTGTGGACTTCCATTACGCAGGCTTGACAAGGAAATGGTCCAGTTTTTAATTGGTGGGGACTCACCTGAGACACAAGGTCATTGGCTGATAAAATGTCAGCCGTCTGTCACACGGCCGAGAGAACGAACGGAGAAAGAGAGAGAGAGTGGACAGAAGAAAGGGAGAGGACAGCGGAGGATGGACCGAGCCTCATTTAACTTGTCAGTTATCCATCCCAGAAAGACCAGGACCGGCCACACACACACACACACACACACACACACACACACACACACACACACACACACTCAATCATGCAAGACAATGTCACCTCCAGCCATAACACTGAACTCCAGTCAGCTCTTTCTGTCCCCCTCGATGTTGTCCACCAAAGACGGTTGTTTATAAGTAAGAGACGCAGCATGATGTGGGATTTCATGGTTACTCAATCTTTATCAATCAAAATCATGTAGTTGATTATTTCATCATAATACCCTCAAAACATTCAATTGCCAACATTTGTGAATTTCATCTTTGGCCTAGAGAACTGGATCCTCAGAGTTGTAGTTGTTGATGATGACAGCTTTGGTCCCCGGGTGGAATTCAGTCAGAACCATCAGCCGCACAAACTTACCAATTTGAAAAGTTTGTAACTTGTGAGCCTGTCACACGTGTCACTGGTCCCACTGTCAGTGCTGGTCACGTTTAGAGAGCTGTGACGCACCAACGCATTTCTTACTTTGTATCATCAGTTGCGGTGTCGTAAAATGTTCTTTAATTTCTCTCCTATCTGTATCGCTCCTCTTCCTCCCCAGTAAACATCTTGTCCGAGAGGTAGTGCATCATCTGTCCACGAGCGATGGGGGACAGGAAATGGAGAAACGGTTACTTCCAGGTCACCATCGCCGCATCGTCCGTCACTCGGTCTCTCGTCCTCATTAGAAAACATTGACGTGTCAAGCAGATGTAGGTCAGACGTCTAATAGAATGTCTCGCCTTACTTTTGGAGCTTTTGTCGAGTGACACGGCGTGTGGCAGTAGGTGGCAGCAAAACGTCACAGCTACACCTGTCAGGAGCAAAGGGAAAATAAATTGAAGTCCACTTTCCATCAAACTTTTGCACGACCCTCAACTCAAAGCCGCTCTGTGTGAGATTTATGTGCAAATTAAAACCAAAGTTGCAAGTTCTCTATCTTTACCCCTTTTCTTTCTTTCTTCCTCTTCGCTCTGCTGACTAACATTTTTTTCTTAATGTCTTCCCATGCTTTTGAATTGACTTGTCTGAACGGCACTTTGCGAATAAACTTACCTTCAGCACTTTCACAGACCGCTGGCCCCCACAGAGCTTCGATTGTTACTCTACTCTGTTCTCCTCCTGTTCTCCGCTTCTCCTCTTTCACCTTCAACCTGTCCTCTCTTGTATTCCTCACCTTATTCATCTCCATCTCACCCCAGCTTTACCATTCCCTTTTCCTCCCCCCCCCCCCCCCCGATCTGTTCATCTCAACGTGTGTCAATTTGGATGGAGGGCCTCTCGTCGCCGTGGTGACGCAGAGATGGGTGGATCATGGAGGGAAAGTGCAACGGAGGGCTGAGGGGACAGATGCACCGAGCGAGAGATGGCGGCGGAGAGATGGAGAGACATCTGATGTTCTCTCGCTGGGGCAGCCATGAGTGTAGTTGCAATCTGTAAACACACACTTGCACACACTTGCACACACTTGCACAGTTGGGAAAAGAACACAGGGGAAATCAGTACCCTCTCAAACAGAGAAAATTAACACAACAGGAAATTGGTTTCAGCTTTCTGTGCAAATGTGGCAGCGTCTCCCTCGATGAATGATATATAAATGATAAGTGTAATTTATTTAGCTACAAAGGAAGATGGAGGGATGATGGCAAGGATGGCGAACGAGCAAGAGGGGGGAAAAAAGTAAACATTTACATTTCGGGACAAATGTTTATTTGCTTTTTTGCCAGAAGTTAAATGAGAAGATTGATACCACTCTCGTGTCTGTACAGCAAATACGAAGCTGCAGTCGGCAGCTGTTGGCTTCCACAAAGACCGGGACTAGGAAAACATAACTCAGCTCTGTCTGATGGTACTACTTACTCCACTGACTGGGGGCGGCTGTGGCTCAGGGGGTAAAGCGGTCGTCCTCTAACCAGAAGGTCGGTTCGATGCCAGTCTTCCCATCTGCATGGAGAAATGTCCTTGGGCAAGATACTGAACCCCAAAATGACCCTCAGGAAAAAAACGTGCTGCCCGTAGATATACTGTATGAATGTGTGTGTGTGTGAATGGCAAAATAAAAGCTGTACTGTAAAGTGCTTAAAGTGGAAAAACCACGACCTCCAAGGTTATAACTTTCACCCTGAAAATGGGAACTTTTGATGAAAATTAATATAGAAGATGCACTTGTATTGATTTATTTTTGTGCATCATTTAACTATTTCTTTTGGCCGATCCTCATATTTTTCTATTTTTAAACATATACGAAAATGATAGTTGTGTTTTAAGCGACACAGTACGACACGCGTGTGGAGTCCGGCCGCTGTGTGGAAGGCCACAGATGAGGGTTTTGGATGTGAACTCTGGGCTCTAGTGTGACAGTTGAACCCAAACCCGTCCGCTCACTCGGTGCCTGGTGACGTCTTGGCTGTTCTTAAACATAGCGTTTCATTCCTTAAAGGAACCGTAGCCCAGCCAGAGATTATATTTTCAACAAACCATGTTTGCTGCATGTAACCCACATTTCTTACAAGATATAGGATGAGGCTAGCACATGTAACTTCCTGCAGAGAGACGACAGCTGTTTGCCTGACAACTTTAAACAAGTGAAATATTGAGCTATAGCCGTGGATAGTTTTGGTCACCTTTGCTCAGAGCCGGGCTAGCTGTTTACCCCCGTTTCCAGTGTTTGTGCTAAGCTAAGCTAACGAGCCTTTCATTCAGCGTGGGTTAATATTGATCCTCTCATCTTCGTCTCCAGCAGAGAACAAATTAACATTTTCCCAAAAAATGTCAAACTGTTCCTTTTAAACTCTAACAAGCGAACAAGCCGACTCGCAACACTACACACTGTTCTGTTGTGTTTTAGCTTTTTTCCCCTCCCCCAGATCTTGTGGGCTGCGTCTCTGACAGACCGTTTGGGCAACCTTGCCAACCGGGAGATCAAACGCCACGGCGATGAGTGGTTCCTCTGATCACCGTGGATACGGTGAGACAGCAAACCACTTTGTAGTGCCTGGTTTCATGTAGTAAACGTGTGTGTGTGTGTGAGTGATGTGTGTGAGAGCTTAATTAGTCGTACAGGGTTCTGTTTAAGTGTGTGTGTGAGGGATTGTGTTATCTTTGAGAGTGTGTGTGTCTGTGTGGAGAGAGAGAGAGAGAAAAAGGATTGACGCATGTGTGTGTCTTTATCGATTGTCTATTAGCGTGTGTGTTTGTGTTTTTCCGTGTGTCCACATGTGCGACTGTCTGCCGCTGAGTGTCTCCCGAGGCTCTTTTCTGATAGACCACCACTGGGCGTTGTGGAGATGAAAGGAATGCTGGGAACTCATCTCACGCTATGAATCCTGGGTAAGTAGCGTGTGATGTGAGTACATCCTCATCACTCAGTGAAAGAAGGCTTTCATCTCTTATCCGTTCCCTCTATCAATATCCCCTCGTTCTGTCCCCTCTCTCCTCGTCCTCGCCCCCGTTTTCTTTCTTCTCTCCCCTGTCTTCACTTTCTTCTGTTTTTCTTTTGTTGTATTTCATTTCCCTGTCTTTTCTTTTCGCGGCTCATTTCTTTCCCTCTCTCCGTTTCGTTCAGCTCTCCCCCTTCACTTTACTCTCAGCTGTTTTATTCACTTTTTTCTCGTCTCTCCTTCTTCCTATTTCATTTTCTCATCTCTTCCGTCTTTTCCTTTCCTTTCTGCTTCCTCACACTTCTCTTCGTTTTTCTCCCATTTAACTCAATACTTCCCCTCTTCTCTTTTCTTTCCTTTTCTCTTCTTTCCATTTTTCTAATGCCATGTCCCTCTCCCCTTCTTTTCATAGTTTCTCCTTCTTTCCTTTCCTTCTTTCCTTTCCTCTCCTTGCCTTTCCTCCCCTTTCTTTTCCTCTTTCCTGCGACCCCCCTGTTCCTTTTACTCTTCTTTCCTGTCTTTCCTCTTTCCTTTCTTCCTTGCTTTGGCTTCTTCTCCTCTCCTTTCCTTTCCGTTTACTTCCGCTTCGTCTACATTCTTGTCTCCTGTGAACATAAAATGATCAAAGTGCCCATTCTGGCCATGACAGTTCAATTTTACCAGTGTGCTCTCAAACACGAATGCACACACACACACACACACACACACACACACACACACACACACTTCTTCTGCATGCACTTTTCAAAGGATGTACGAGCGGTCAGCGAACATGTACGTATCTAAAGTTCCCATTTTCAGCTTGAGAAACTTGTCAAACACGTCAAGTTTTGAATCTTCCTCTCATGATCATTCTCATGGAGGCGGACTTGATTTCGATCTTTTCTAAACTCAAACATCAAAATCTTATGGACAAAACCCGAATGAAATCTTGAAGTGATTTATGGCACCAGAAGTTTACCCATGGCAACGTGAAGAGGGCATTCAAACAGCATGAAGTCCTTCATGTTGGGGAAAATCAAACTTACGGACGCTGGACAGTTAAAAGTGAATGAAATACAAAAAAATATATATATATCATAATAAATTAGACTCTACTTTTATGTCTTGTTAAAAACTTCTAGGGTAGTTTCCCCTTAAACCTACAGAGCGAAACCAGCAGGGATACATGATGTGACACCTGAGTACCAGTGAGTCGAGATGTGGACATCGTGTTCTTTTTTTAAAGTTAATGTCTCTCTTGGCTTCCTCACCTTAATAATTTATGCTTCCACTCGACAGCGTCTTTATCCTCCAGGTCGTTTTCCTTTGTTTACATTGTGTGCTCATTAGTACCTGAACGGATCGTGTGCCACTGATTTGGATCTGAAGTAGTTGTTGCACTTCTTTTGGATGATTGAACGTCATTAACTCACTTTACTCCACCGTGCGTTATAGTCGGTCTTGCGTGTATATTTTGGGAATTGTTACTGTTCTCCAAGGGACAAGGACGTATTTGTGGGCCAGTTGTGTTTGTGTGTCAAACTCCAGGTGCTTTTTGTCCCTGTAAGTTACACAGTCTGCACGGAGCTTTCTTCTGTCTTTCATTTGCCAATGTCGTATGTTCCTGCCCGCTCGGGATCCCCTGATCCTCCGACTGCAGAACACTGGCTCGCAGGTTGTTACACCTCGTGCCGACTCTCAGGCTTTGTACCCGTATTCATCTAAAATGCTCTGTTTAGAATCTGCACGACCACAAACGCGCCTTCTCACACATTTCCTTTCCTGTGGCTTCTCCATGTTGCTTTTTCTTTCTGTCTCACACATTTGCTCCAGGTGGGAATGTGGCACCTCTTATTCTGCCTTGCTGTTCTGTATTAAACCTACAAACACGGAATTGCAAGGTGTTTCGGCCTTTAGCGCAGTGGTCTGACGCAGATGCAGTATTGACGTCTATGTAAAAGAGGAACCCAGCACGCCAAGCGAGTTGTGTTACACGCCTTTGCCTCTGATTTCGTAATGGTGGTCTGCTATGGAGAAATCACACACTAGATGTAGGTTATGCAAAGACACCATAAATAGGGGTCTCCATCTTTCTCCCCTGCTTCTCTACATCGTGCTCTCGTCACTGATATATGATGCAAGGAAACAAACCATGACAGTCGACTCTTTTACCCCGACTCGATTCCTCTCTTCTTCCTTAGTTTCTCCTCCTTTCTTCACATTCTTCCATTCTCCTCTTCCCCCCCTCCCCTCTTCACCTCCTCTGTGCTCTCTCCCCTCCTTCCCCTCCTCCCCTGATCTCTGTTCTTCTCGCTCCTCCCCTCTCTCTCCAGAGTCCTCTTCTTTCCGTCTGTTTCATTTACAAGATTTATCTTCTCTAGTAATTACAGTACACACACACACACACACACACTTCCTCGCGCCCCTGTCCTTGTGAGGACACTCATTGAACTAGTGCAGTGCCCGTTCAAAATGGGCCTGTCGGTAGGGGCTGATTGCTTGGCCTGCGTTAATCTATCTTGTAGCTTCCTGCGTAGAGCGTCGTCCAAACAGCTTCACAGTCGATGCTGCTCCTGCTCTGGTCCTGAGCAACACACCTGCCATGATGCAGTGGGGTCCCCTCCCTGTTACGATAGTGTGTGTTGACGTATTCAATGAAAGCTATTAAGGAAAATATTTATTGAATCTGTTTTGATGACGAAAACTGAGTAAAAAAATGAAAAACAATTAAAAATGAGAACTGTGATGAAATGTATGAAATTCCCCGTCAACAAATAAAAACAAATCGATAATGATACAGAGCGATGAATACTCGTCTTATTCAATAACCTGCATCTGTGGATTCTCTCACTGTAGCTCCTGATTTGTAAAACAATTTCCTCTGCTACGAAGAATAAAAAAATAAACGCTTTGCACAGTTGTCGTTTAGTCATCTACTCTGATGTTGTTCTTTGAATAAGCAGGTTTGTGCTCTAAATTCATTCACCGCCCACAGAGACGAGAGGCAGCATCAAAACGTTTAAGACCGACTACGAAGAACATGCAGGTGAGTAAAGAGCTTATGTGACTATCAAGGTGCTTCTACTTGGCTTTAATGTTCCTATAAGAAGGAGTGAGTTGCAGGAATAACGTGGGTGATTCATATAAATAATCCTTTAGATGCCCGTTAAATCACAAACATTTCAAACTGAACCCAGCTCTGGGTTTAGACAAGAGCCAAGAGAAACACCCGGAACCAACCTCAAAATGCATAGAAGTAATACAAATTGCATACGAGACTGTGTAGTTTCTCGAGAACTGTTCATCCCAAAAAACTTCACAGTCAACACTTTAGGATTTCGAAGTTTTCAGAAAATTGAAAATCGAAAGACAGAAAGACAGACCGAGATTCCCCCATTTATTGTGAGCTGCATTTCCAAGTACCCTACCTTAACCTCAACCTAATTCTCAAGATGACCTCACTTCTACACGCACACACACACACACACACACACACACACACTTCTGTCTCCATCGTGTCTTCAGATGACATTCCATTGACTCACATTCATTTCCTGAAGAAAGGTCCCCATAATGTGTCTGTGAAAACAGATTTAGGTCCTCACAACATGAGATATACCTGGACCCCCCCCCCACACACACACACCTCCTGGCGCTGCAGTACAACTCTTTTACCAGTCAGGGTCACTGTGGTACTGTGATGAACACATTGAGTAATAGAGGATAGGAAGGTGTGTGTGTGTGTTCCCATGCATGAACATGCGTATGTATGACTGGAAACTTGCGTCAGAACTGCTCCTTGACGCGCTCACAGAATTAGAAATAAACACCATCCATACTGAACAATGACATTCTGCCGCAAACCGCCTTCCTTTATTTTCCAATTCATTCATGTTCGAATCCATAATGCACTCGCTCTGCCCCGATCCCTTCCTGAAGGCCACAGATCTGCTTGTGTTTGCATGTGTGGAGATAAAGCCCATCAAGGTCCCTGATATTCTCTTTGTGTGCGAGTGCTCTAGCTTCAGAAACAACAGGCTTTACAGCAGCAAATATTTGCACAGTTAGATGAGCTCGATGAGATGTTAATGGAGACACTTTTGAAAATCCCCACATTTACCCGTCTGTCGCTCTGTTGGCCCACAGGCCCGACGAGCTCCGATATCATAATCCCTCCGAAATAATGGGCCCCTCGCTGACGGAGCCTGATTGATGCGGGTCTTTCCTCTCGCTGCTGACATTGACAGATTGACGGACATAAAGTTTGACAGAGGGACAAAAGTGGCTGGCGTTCATCATCGTAATGTTTCTAACCGATACAGATGGTGGTGTTTTCAAATATATAAGCTCCCCATCAAAATTGTGATGAATATGTATTTTTTTATTTTGTAAAGTTTGGACTATAAAAGCTTGTTACTTGTTAAGGTTGAAATCATGGACAGAAAAGCTCTGCACAGCAACATCAGAAAACAAAGCCTCATCTTGTCTCCACGTAATCTTCTCTCTAACTATAAATTGACACATTTAAACATTCGAAAACTTAAAAGTACGCCTCATAATAGTTTAGAATTTTATTTTTGAAGTATTAAATTATGTATAGACCCTCTTAAGGATGAGCATAACTTCAGTCAGTGTTTGAGGCATGAAGTAGATGTGTAGCTAATGTGTTCAAAACCGCAGGGAGAAACGCACACTTTCACTTTTACTGTGATACACACATAATTCTAAACCTCATGCTTCAATTGAAAATATATATTTTATTTCCTTTTCTTAAAATCCAACTTGGGGCTATTTTCCCAAACCAGCGTGAGCACACGTCCTGCTGCTTGCATCAGCAGCGGTGGATTGACAGATGGCTCGTCCACAGTCTGACGGCCCAGTTGGTCACCTTCTGGGTCACGGAGACACACGGACAGCATGGGACGTGAATAACATGTCGCTTCTCTCGGTGGCTTTGCAGTGTCACTCAGACTCTGACGGTGCTGGACTGCACTGCAAGTTTCCTTCGTGTTTAGGAAGCGGCCAGTTTCCACTTCTCCTGGAGATTCAGTTCGTTTTCTCATGTCTGTATTCTACATTTTATATGATCTTATCGCTGAGCGGATTTCCTTTTAACATTGACCCTGTGTTAATCTACATCTGACTAATAATATGCAACCTAACATTGGAAACTTACCCCAACCTTAACTAACATGGAGGAGGTGGGGTTTATGACCTATACTGCAGCATACAAGGACAATGACGAGCTCTAAAGAGGTGTGTAAATGTTGTTCTCTCCATGTCTGTTTTTTTTTAGTGTGTTTGTGTGTGTTTGAGAGTGTGCAGTGAAGTGTGCCATGTACACAAACCAGGAGTGTATTGTTGTTCAGGCCTCCAAACAACATTTATACAGTTTCCACACTTATGCACGCACACAATGGTAGCAGGTGTCTGCCTTGACAGTCAAGCAAGAAGTGTGTGTGTGTGTGTGTGGGGTAGTGCACAAACACAGGTGTGTGTCAGTTGATAAAGTTTATCAGCTCAGGTGCACGTTGCTGTCAGCAACCAGTGTTGTGAAGGGAAAAGGCCATGCAGACAAAGTGTGTGTGTGTGTGTGTTTGGGGAGGAGGATTGCAAAAAGAAGTACTGCTGATTACCCTCTCCTCATCTCAGGAACACACACACACACACACACACACACACACACACACACACACACACACGGAAGACGATTTGAATCCATTTTGAAGAGGAAATACCATCTGCATATTTAGAAGTTGATATTTCAAAAACACCAATGTCTCCGGTGCCTGAAAACATTACTCTCTTTGTAAGTGGAGGCATTGAAACCGATCTCCATGAAGTGGCTGAGCCGAGGAACAGCAGCACTCTGTTCCTCGATTCCTGTCGCAGCCACATTTACTAAATGTTGGCAGACCCAAACTCGGGCATCTTGTTTTGTTAGTCTGGTATTTGATGGCGTGCCCTGAAGTGACACCATCAGCCCGCTGTTGAATGTGAATCTAAAAGAACAAAACTCTGCCCCAAGATTCACCTCACACACTCATAACATAACAGACTTCTTTTCAATGAACTAAATATAATTATGGCTAATATCAAACTAGATGATCCAGATAAAGAAAGACCCCACTGTTTGACTGGTCAGTAGCCCGATGGAAATCCAGTGACTTAACACAATCCAGTGGCTGAGACCTTCCAGACCTGCTTGTAAAACTTGTGCAGGAAATGAGGAACACCCTTTGCCCTCCCAGCTGCTACTGAAGTGCCTCTGGGCCAAACCTGCAAGTGCAACAGCAGCTAAAAGAGAATGACTAGACTGGGCAGCTCCCAACTGAGGGTCACAAAAAACCTGTGAGAAACTACCTGTGATAAAGACGTTGTAGGAGGCAGCGATGGTGCCTCCGCAAAAAAACAGTGTTGGGGAACATGTTTTAGTGGAACATTTGAACATCAAGGTTCCAGGTTGCTGGTTCGTGTTGTTTCCCTAAGTGAAGGTGATTTTTAACAACGGCATCAGGTCAGAGGCGGAGGGAGAGAAGAGGAGAATCCTGCGTGAAACAAACATGTCTGTGTTGGCGGCAGAGGGAAAAGTTGGAGCGGTGCGTCCGTGAGAGTAAACTGAATATCTATGGATTTCAGACAGTTGGTCAGATAAAGTCAAGTTTAATGTGAAAACATAGAAGATTAAAGATTTAGTTGATTTTCATTGAGACCAGACACAAGACAAGTGAACAGTCGAATGAAATGAGGTCGCAACCAGCTCGTGAATGTAACTTAGACTTAATGTAAGTTTCTTAAGTAGGTATAAAAACGATGCTAAATAAAATATAATGGTTATTGAAACAGACATAAAAATGCATATGAATAGCTACATAAATAGACTTTGCAGTGCAGGGCAATGGTTTTCAACTAATCATATTTTATAGAGCAAACTTTCAGTCAATAAATCAGATATTGAAATTTGCAGCCCTTCGTCTCGAGTCATCCTTCTATTTATTTAATTCTTCCCGTCTTTCATTCTGCTCTGTGCATCTGCGTCTCCCATCTCGTGTCCCTGTATGTAATGTATGGGGCACCAGTGTCTGACGGTCGGATCCCCTGAGTCACAGCGAGAACAAATAAATGAAAATGTGTCGGCGTATTGTTTATATGAAGCTATATGAACCCTTAGGTATTGTCAAGTTTGAACATCTAGTAGAGAATAGATCTTTAAATATGGTGTGTTCAGGGTCTACGTAGGAAATCACAGTTACGTGTCTGAGCATCCGTGAATGCACCATGAAAGAAAGCTGATGTACAGTATCCGCTCACAGCTGCAGCACAATGCAACAATAATGTAAAATACTGTGATGGATTTTATTTTTGCAAGTATCTGCAGGAAGATTTATCTACATAGAAAAACCAAAAGAGACAAAATCAGTCAAATGACACTTTCCTCAGGAAGTTCAGGGTTTGAATGAAGCTCAGTGTTTATCTGATATGATCCAGTCGGTGTGTTTCCTCTCACACAGTGGACACAACTTTAAAATGATCCCCCAGAATGAGAACGTGCAGTAGATGGCACTGTTGCCATATCTCACTTCACACACACAGAGACACAGACACACACACACACACACAGACACACACACACACACACACACAAAGAAGCAGAGATTGGCAAACACAACGCCACCTCAGGCTCGAGAGATGGAGAGGAGCATTCTGTCTGTCTCTCGCTCTTCCTCCCTCTCCGTCCCCCTCTCTTTGACACACATACATACGCTGTCTTTTTCTCCGTCGGGTCGTTTTTCTCCCTCTCCCTCCTTTACTCACACTCGCATTACCTCTGTCTTGTCATTCTGGGTAATGTGTCGTTTATTACTAAAGAAGACACCCCATAATACTAAAAACGCACTGTCACAGCAGCCAAGCATTGGAAAATCCAAAAGATTTACAGCGGGCTTTACGGAGTATTGTGAAATTACAAAACTGTACAGCATGTAATCGTAAGCTGCTGCTGCTGCTGCGTGGAGACGAGCTGCACAACCCTGCCTCACAATCACACACTTGCATCAGTTGCATTCGCGTACAACTACAAGCTGCACGGAACTGCAGTCGTCCAGTGTCGGCGTCACTGTCTTCTTATTTATTTTTGAAGTGTTTTGCTGAAGAGCACTTCAGGAGAGGGGATTACCTCTCAGTCACTATCCTCCCACGGTTTATTATTCCTGAGGGGATTTAAAGTGTCATTTGCCCGGTCACAAAAAATCACTTCTGTTCTTTCAGAGGAGGCCGCTGTCACGAAGAGAACACAATCAAATATGAGCGGTTTGTGTGAATTTGTCGTCATCTTCACTGTGTCGCACAGAGCACTTCAACCGGTCTCAGTGAAGTGTGTGAGTCTGTGTGTGTGAGGGCGGGAGTTTGAACGACAACCCACATTCAGTTAACGGCAAGAAAATCCAATCATCCCTCCATTTTAAATTGTGCAGACTAAGAGGGAACTACGGTGGCTGAGAGGGCTCAACCGCACTGTGCAAATAGAAAAAACATGAAAAAGGTCACAACACATGCAAATACAGCAAACTACAGCTTCCAGAAATCCAATAAAGTTGATTGAAAGCATCTAAAAATAGAAAGTGAACCCACAATCATAGGATTTGTGCACCTGATAAACTGGCAGATGAGCGTATACAACCCGAGAGGACACAGCAATGACGGCCAGCTTTAAGTTAGCAAAACATTTAATCAAGATGTGCGGAGAGGCCGCGATTTATCATCACAATTTGAAGATTGACCTCTGTCGATGACCAGTGAGCCGGCGAGCAGTGCCAGACGCACACACCTCCGAAACACAACGGCAAAACAAATTTGCTCCTTTGTGGAGCTGACAGTTAAAACACCAAGACGCTTGCCAAGAGACTTAATATTGCAGCGGGTCAATGAAAGCAAACGAGTAAATCACGGAACCCATGATCGCGCTCGGGCCAAACTTTCCAAACCGACCAGAAAACAGTTTGCACGAGGGGGGGGGCGTTGAAGTGAAGGAGGAAGCGAGGACAAGTCTGACTGCTCGCTTACAGCCGGACACAAAATGGCTGCGAAGTTTGGCCGTGGACAGCGAACTGTGACAGCTCAGCCATCACATCTGATTTAACAAAGGTTGCAGCTTGACTCCTCACGCCGACAGTAGCCAATACTGCAGCTCCCCCACAAAGTGGTCTAACTGCTGCCTGCACTTTCACAATGTTGCCTAAAGGATGGATATTAAAGCAGCTGGATGTCAATGAAATGTTTTTGACAGATACGACTGGTCCCAAGTTGTCTGTTCAACTCTGTGTTCCTTTTGGTAGAAGTACATTTAGTACTGAGTTTAGTTTTATGCTACTCTACCACTTATTATGTATTTACTCACATGTTTTTGCAAACCTCCCACATCGTAACACACCAAACTCAATGCAGCTTAAATGAACCCCTTTGGGCTCGGGTCGGGTTCGGACACCTGTTGGGCTCGGTTGGTTTGGTCTCAGGCTCGGTTGGGTTCGGACGGACCCTTCAGTCTAACCCTAATAATCCAATAATTATATAAAAATAACACAGTAAGAACGTCACACTGGGGTCTTAAGGTTGTTGTTTCATTCTTTACATATATATTCTGGTAATTAATAAATTACATTCTATACCAAAACAAGTCAACACATGTAAGGCCCTAGTCCTGCCAAAAATAGTTTTCTCCTTTCCCCAGTTTTCAATACGTCAAAGTAACCGTCTCAGAACCTGCTGTTTGACCATCTGCAATCCTGCAAGTCAGGGATTCTTCAGCTTTTCAAGCTGAGATCCAAATCAGTATTTTCTTTTCTCCTCTACAAGAGCCAGCCATCTTTCTTCCCAACACCTTGCACTGAAGCCCAGTACCAAACCTTACTGACCGCACGGCCAAGGCCTAAAAACAGAACATTTGTCATGCTCTCGGTGCCAAGTGTTCCAATGTTACCTCCTGCACAAAGATCAGTTAACCTGGAGATTAAATGACCTTGAATTACATGAGAAAAATATGAAGTAGAAGGTGTGTCGGTGCCCATAGAGTCTCCTAGTGGAGTCGAACGAGGCTGGTGGCCAGTATTTATCAGTTCATTGCAGTGAGAAACCCTGTGTAAGAAGAGTCCATCCTCATTTTCTGAATTAAACATTCAAATTTGAAGTCAGACAACCCCAACAATCTGTGTTTCCTAATACCGCTGAAGTACTGCTGAGAAAACTCCCCTAATGTGCACTAATCTGCTGCGGAGACGGAGGATCCTCCTCTGACACTCTTAGATAAAGATGAAATACTTTCTATTTTCATGTGGTCGGAGGTCTGCTCCTCGGAGAGATGCAGACCAGAAAGGTGGGGAGCAGATGGTACTGGAGAGAGGCCGAGCGCAGGAAAGGGGAAGAGAAAAGGGAGGAAAGCAGTGTGTGTTTCAGCTTGTCAACACTTGGATATTTCCTCCGCAGCACTCTGTCTCTCTTCATATCTCACCCAAGTGTCAGGGGAGTGGGCGGCGGGCCCTGTCTGGAGAGACCACACACACATTTAGCCTTCAGAAAACTAGCCTTGGCAGTGCTGGTTGTTATCACGAACAGTAACTCACACTGCAGTTGTGCACAATGTGCGCCGTGTGAAGTCATTTAAATTCATATTTGTCTGCAACAGATATTCCATACTCTCTCGTTGAGTAAGGCAGCGATGTGCGTTTCATAGGCCCTGTTCAGACCTGACATCAACATTCATGTTGGATCATTTTAGATTCAAGTACAAATGTGGACGCACCCAAATGCAGGAGGTGCTAGAGAAGTATCCATAGGAATAACTGGCTGAAGCGACGCTGCTTTCTGATCCTTCCATGTCGTCTTTCCCGATCACTGTGAAGCAGAAATCACAGAGTGTTGAATTATTCACCGACTGAAAGGGAGCTGGGGTTAGACTGTTGTGAGACCACCGATCACTGATCACATCGGTGGTCTGAGATGAATATGGCAGCATTGTTGTAGCAGTTTTCCCGTAAATGTGTTCTTGGCTCCATTGAAGGACTGTCGACTCAGCGAGACTAAGTATTACTACCTGTTTGTTTGTTTCTTTGTTAATTAGCAGAATTACACAACAGCTATTATATGGATTACCATGAAATTTGTTGAAAGGATGTTTAACGAGTTTAAAATAATAATTTACATAATTTATGGATGATTATGGTTCTCTGAGTGCCCGTCTAGTTTAATATGTGTGGCCACAATATCAACATCAACCCCCCCCCCCCCCCCCCCACATATTCTGATCTGAGCAATTTTGACAGAGGCCAAATTGCGATGGTCAAACAACTTGGTCAGAGCATCTCCTAAACGGCAGGTCCCTTGGGTTGTGTTCCTCGTGTGCAGTGGCAAGTTCCTGCCAAAAGTGATCCGAGGACAGATAGCTGGACAACTGGCCACGAGGTCACGGCTGCCCAAGGCCCCTTAATACACATGGGAAGCAGAGATTCACCCAATCCAATGAAAGAGCTACTGTAGGATACATGCTGGGTATGATAGAAAGCTGTGAGAACATAGAGTGGATTGAGTTCCTGTGATGACCTGTGGCCTTTGGTGAATGTGCCGAGACATCAGAACTGGACCATGGAGCGTGATGTCCCATGAATCACATTGTCTATTTCTTTTTGTTGTATCAGAAAAACACTGGGAAACAACAGCCAGTGTGATAATTTAGCGTCATGAAAGTTTATTGAAAAATAATTTTGTGACTGAAACAGCTTTATTAAATGTATTTTTAATGCCCTCATAATGTGACTCTGCCTCAGTAGGGTTGTAGAAACACAGATGCTGGTGATTCCTCTGTTTTCATGTCACTTGATTATTGGTGTTAATTGCGACAATGGATTCAGATGACACGCATCGTTCTTGGTAATCTCTTAGGACGTAATAAGCAGGAAAAACAAACCAGGGCAGACCTGAGTGCAATAATGAATACAGAAATGTGTGCATGAGCAGAAATGTACCCAACACATTCTTTGACTCTGCTGCCACAAAGGCGGTTGGAAGATCAAATCCATCCTGGGTCCTTTTCCGCGTGTCATCCCTTGCATTTAGTATTCAACAAGCAAATGTTTTTCACAGGTTAAAAGCCAAATCGTAGTTCTATTAAAATAAGGAAATTTCAAATAAGCACGATTTGCTGTATGGAAGAAAAGCCAGGAGGTTAGCACTGGTGAGAAAAAGACACAAAACAGCTTTATTTGGCCAAAAGAAATCCCCGAGGGCTGAGTGCATTAGCTAAAAGACCCTGTGCTCTGATGAACCCAAACCTGAACCCGCACTGTCCTGAAAAGTGTTATATCTGACAGGTACCAGACGCAGGTTATCACCCACGTAATGACAGCTCTAGCTAGAAGCACGCTCGTGGTAGTATCGTGCTCCCAGGAGCGTTTCAGAGGCAATAAATGGAAGATTTGTATGACAGATGAAAACAAAATTAATGGAGACAAGATCTTTAAGCAGAACCTGTCGAAGATTGACAAACATCTTGGGATTAAGATGAGGAAGCAAACCCAACGTGTAAGTGCGTAAAAACAAAGTGGAAACGGAATGAGTTCTAAATTAAGAAAGTTGAAAAGCCAAGTGTCGACTTGAAAATGATTTTGGAATAAGTCAGATCCTTTATCGTAAAATTGGATAATACCCCAGCTCCAGATGGTCCAAACTGATAAAAAAATAACACCCACAGTTTTAACTCGTTTAATTTGATTGATTTTGAAATTATTTCTTATTCATTGTGAATTTAATTATTTTGTTACTCCACATTAAATACAGCCTTCAAAAATGTATATTCATGTCTCCATTTACCTATTTGTTCACCAAAGCCCTTACATGCAGTGTTAGTGGTTCTTTGTGAATAAATCTGTAGTTATACTGTAGTAATACTAGGCTCAGGAGAAAAACTGTAAAGAAAACAACTTTAATATATGGAGGCATGTGATATAGTAAAGTTCCAAAACAACCATATAGACAGGAAAGAGAGAGAGAGAGAGAGAGAGCGTGTGCTCAGCATCAGCCTCCCTCGTGTTGGGGGGGCTCCTCAGCCATGTCTTAATAGATTGTCTGGTGTCCTGTAGTGACATTTGAATAGATTTCCATAAACCCAACAGATCAAAATAGGAGAGAGGCTACATTTATCAATGAGCTATCCATCTGCAGCAGCTTGTCCCTGGAAACACGGTCTCACTGAGCTGCTGTGAATAAGCAATGAGAAGAGAGAGAGAGTGTGTGTGTGTGTGTGTGTGTGTGTGTGTGAGTGCGTCTGTATGTATGTGTGTGTGTGTGTGTGTCACTCCCTCATTCAGCAACACTAAGCAAATGGCGGTGAGCTTCGCCGGTGACCTACACGTTCAGTTTGTTGTCTTCTCTGATTTGTTTTCTGGATCATATCTCAACCAGTCAATCAGTTGAGAAAATGTAAATTGATCAAATAATCAAACTGGGAGGTTTATTCTCTGGTTCGTTCAATAAATCAAAGGTCTGACGACAAACAGTCATGGATGTACAACATTGTTTTTCCAAAGGGGATAGTGACCAGAGTATAAATGGTATGAACCTGTGACGTTAACAGATTTATACTATATAACTATACTCTATATAATATGTATGTTGGGGCATTAGAATTAGATTTGTTGTGCACAAGAGGAATAGACTTTCCTGCTTGGACCCCGGCAGGAAGTGGAACACCATGGAAGCAGATGACTGCTGAGGAGCGAGAGGGAACTTAAGAGCCCTGTGTCCTGACTGAACTTTCTCCAAGCTGCTTTTTTTTTTTTCATATTTGCGCTATGCGGGTTCTAAACCTGCCAGTATTGAATGGGCTGTTTGCTCAGCCTGTGGTGTTACTGGTCGCAGCTTTCTTTCTGATGGAGCTGGGGCTGTTTATTAAAAGTTTCTTTATATTATATCGCGTGGCCTGAGAGTGGCTACAGGCTGCTGTGGCAAACACTGAACACTAGCATGAAGTAGAAGGGGGTAGAAAGTGCAGAAGGTCAGCTCCAAGGACACTGCTGGGTGAAACTTGATGAAGTGTCACAGGAAGTCTATTTTCCACTTCAGGAACTAGAGCTGATTGGCCTTTGGAGTCGGACTTACTTGTGACCAAGGAACAATCAGGGCACGGCCTGTTTGACCTGTCACTCACCTGGAGACCCGGACTGCTCTGAGAAACATGGACTGACCACCAAACACACATGTCTGTCCAACACTGTTAGCTCATGGGTCAGGGACAAGTGCTTTTAATGAGCTGAAAATCAGCCAGTGCTTAAAGCTACTTTTTTTACTCTACTCAACACTGAGGGGTTTTACAAATGTCTTCAAATAATCACTTGCCTCAGTTAAAAGGTGATATGCTGTGAAAACAAGGATGTGCTTGAATGTGCATCTCACTGAATCAGGACTTGGATGTCTGGATAATTGGCTCTTCTGTGTAAGTTTTGGCACCTTCACGGCCCCTGATTTAAAAAAGAAATCCTAGATCCACCACTGCAGAGAAAAACTATTTTTCACGGAACTGCTGCCACAGACATTACACTGCAGACGAGTATTATTCAAAGTGGTGGTTGTTATATCTTGGCATCCTGAAGTTACCAAATAGCCCTGATTTCTAGAGTCAGAGCAGTTTTCAGCTTCCTCCTTTCGTTGTTTATCTGCTGCTTTTCTGCTACTTATCGTTGCAGAAACTTTATAGAAAGTGAAATTTAGGCGACACCCTCTGCCTACGTCTCCCTGTGTCTCTTCCTGGCCCCCTCTTTTCCTCCTATCTGTGTTCCACCCTCTTTTTCCATCCCCTCCTCCCTTCTCTCTTCCCAGGTTCTTGGCAGTGCTTGGCAGTCGCCCACCTTGTCTAACTAGCAGGTTGATGTGCGTCTGTAAATGTGTGTGTTTTCTCTCTCTCTCTCTTGTGTGTGTGTGTGTGTGTGTGTGTGTGTGTGTGTGTGTGTGTGTGTGTGTGTGTGTGTGTGACACTAGCAGTAGTCTAGACGTGGTTTCCTCTCCTGTGTTTGTCTTTCTCCTCGGGCCAGCTGATCTGTTCAGCCAGGAATGTTACTGCTACTGCTGCCACACTGTTCACACACACACACACACACACTCTGTTTCTCCGCAGCTCCCCCCTTCCCTGCACCCCCTTTATCTCCCCGCACAATTTATTTTTCTCTCCTCCTTTATCTGCACATATCTTCCATTTGTCCATCTGTCTGACTCTTTCCCTGCAGTTTTAGTCGGCATCTTCCTCCCTCGCTCCTTCCTCTTCCCCTTTTGCATTAGCAGAGATTCACTTATCTTTCCCCCCCCCTTTTTTGTCTTTGTCTAGCCCCTCTCTCTTTTCCCCCTTCTCCCTCTCTCCTCCCTCGTTCCCTTCCTTCACCCTTACTTCCCTTCCTGCAGACAAAGTTGTCTTTCACTGGACGTCCGCTGGCCTAAGACCAGCACACCTCAGCGTGGATGTGGACGTAGTTTTATGTGTTTGTGCATTTTTACAAATACTAATACTTTCTAGTGTGTGTGCGTGTGTGTGTGTACGTGTGTGTGTACGTGTGGTGTGTACGTGTACCAGCCAGACTGGCATCAGGGTGGCACACCTCAAACAGAGGAGACAGGCAGAATTAGAAACACACACACACACACACACCGGATAAATTGAGGAGCCCTGGTTTTTTTTCCTCTATTTTTTCTATTTATTTATTTCCTGCTGCTCCACCACCTTTGAGGAAACTATGACCATGTTTCTGTTTCCGTGTGCGTCACATGCACGTATGAAGTATGATGCATGTACACAAGGTACAAACTACTTTGAAAAATATTCAGAATAATAACTTATTTAAATATTTGCACTGTTTAATGACATGAATAAATCCCAAAAGGGCCAATTAATTCATCTGCATCTTTATACAAACTGAAGCTATTTGAAATATTTATGAATATTTAATATTACTGCTAAATATTTACATGCAGCATTAACAGATGTTTTATTGATGCAGTGTTTAAAAAAAAAAGAAGTATTGTTTTCTTGGCACATCTAACAATCTCATTATCATGTTTTCATTATTGTATATAATCACCTGAAACTACGACTCTGTAGTTCCAGTTCTCTTAGGAAGGTAATGGAAATCTGTAACCTCACCACTAGAGGCCACTACATCCAACACACTGCCTCTTTAAGATGCATTAGAACAGATGTGCACCAGAAAGAATAATCCTTAAAAAGTCTTAGTACAAAAACAACTGTTAGAGTGAAATGAATCCGACTTTCAGAATATGCCCATTTTCCAAAATGTCAAACTATTCTTTTAACTAAAGTTTGAAATTACTTATAAATGGTTTGTATTGTGTTCCAGGCTTTTTTGTGATTTTTGGACAATCCTCTCCAATCCTCTCATTCCTCCAAAGTTTGTTTTCTCACTTGCCAACGAGGGGAAAATATTTGGGAGCTTCACACTATGTTCCCACCACATTTAGTACAGATGCCACGAACACCACTGCTGACGTGATTGTAATAATTGTGTTTGCGATTATAGTCCTGATCTGTTCTAAGACCTGTCTCTGCAGCAACTCTTCCTTTGTCCCACCTGTTCAACCGTCAAAAGCAGATTTTCGACGTTTTATTTCCTTTATGCCTACTTCGAATCCTTTATTCCTTCCCTTTACTCTTTTGTGTGCCCTTCCCTTCCTTCCCTCCTTCCCTAAGTTCTTTTCCCTCGTCCCTCATCTGAGGTCCTGTCTCTCGTAATCATGCTTGAGCTTGGATGTAAAAATTAATCTTCATAAAAGGATGAAAAAAAGTTTCTTCTTTCATCTCCCCTGTCTTCTCACACACACACACACACACACACACACACACACACACACACACACACACACACACACACACACACACACACACACACACACCCTCTCACTTTCAAATTAAACTGATAAAATTCTCTTTCTAGTTGGCCTTGACAACGACCTGCGCTCTCTGAAACACACACACACACACCTTGGCTCTGGCTGCACGCCTCGAATAAATAAGCAGTAGGGAAGGGGAATAAAAGAAAAAGATGCAAAAAAGATGGGGGGGGGGGGAGAAAAAAAAAAAAAAAAGAGATGAGGAGGAAGATAAACGGGAACGAGGGTAAAAAATGCAAAGATTGGAAGGTTTTGTTTTCCCAGAGTTCCTCACCTGTTCCCCATGTCAGTTTTCCTCGAAGAAATTAAAAGACTAACACGAAGTTGAACACACACACACACACACACACACACACACACACACACACACACACACACACACACACACACACACACACACACACACACACACACACACACACACACACACACAGCTTCTCCTCTCAGTCGAACCATCTGGTTAACTTATCAGTCCTCTCTCTTGCTGTTGCCGTAGCAACCAAAGCAACAAGCGACCGGGGGCTGCCGCACAGCACAATGCCTCCCTGTCTTTCTCTCCTTCTTCCTTCTCTCAGTCCCTTAATCCCTCCATCCCTCATTCCCTCGTCCCGTCACTCCTTCTCTGCATCATTTCTTCTCTCTCTCTCTCCCTTGCTCCTCTTCCTCATCCCTTCATCCCTTTCCCTGCTTCCCCCTCTCTCGTCTTTTCCTCCCCTCTATCTTCCCAGTCTGGATCCCTTCCTCCTCTTTCCCTGCTTTGCAAAACTTTATCCTGCTGTCAAGATGACACAGAAAAAGCTTTATGTTTTTCACAAAGAGAGAGAAACAGGGAATGTGCAGCATGAGTGTGTCTATATGAGTCTTTTGGGGAAAGAGAGCTCGACACAAGAGGAGAGAAAGTGTTTGTGTGGATGTGGACATAATTAGCATTGATCTCTACTGTACTTCTCCTCTTTGTCACTGCTCCTGTAAATACACTTGAAGTCCAAAAGCTGGTTCCCTTTGTGAGCTGGTTCAGGTTGAGCGAGACGTGTTAGTTTGGTTTAGTGGACATTTCATGGATCTAAAAAGCTTAACATGAAAAATACCAAAATTCCTCTTTAATATCAGGTCTGAACAGGGCTCGAAGACAGACATGTGGAGAGAGTGAGTGAGTTCCAGTTTAAATTGCTTCTAGTCCCTAATGGACCTTGTACAGTGGTGACTATATGTTAAAATGACCCGGGTGATCAGATTTACTGTCTTCTCTCTGATTGTCGTATATCGTACACAGACTGCTTCACTGTTCTGATGCCGACGTTTTTTTTAGGCTTAGCATCACACAGGATTATGATCCAATCTTATATAAAGACCTGCTGGTAGTTTTACACGGCTGTTTAAGTTTCTGAGAGAAAAATATGGGGAAAAGTTCCTCTGACACCACATATAAGAAAGTTTTCAGAGGAGAAGGCTTATGGGATGAATGTCTCTGTGAATCGGAGTGTGTCACATTTGTACTAATGTGTGTGCTTGGGTGGAAGGTGTCATGGTCTTTAAACGCGGTGCCCACGGTCGTGGCAGCCCTGCACCACTGTGTTTTGCTTATTTGCATGTACACGTGGGTGTGTTTCTCCACTGCCCTTCCCTAAGGCGGTGTATGTGCGTGCGTGCGTGTGTGTGTGTGTGTGTGCGAGTGATGGATGTGTAAGGTGAGCAGGTTAATCTCTTGCTAATGTAGATGAATTGTACACACAGCCTATGTTACATTAAAAGTGCAAACACAAAGCCCCCCACCACACACACACAGATGAATTATTCCTGTGGGAAAAAGAAAGAAAAACATTAGACGGACACGTAGTGTTCACTTACTGTGGAGACATTGTCACTGCACCACGCAGAGAGCAACACAGGGTGAAGGGTACTGAACACACAGCAAAAGTGTGTGTGTGTGTGTGTGTGTGTGTGTGTGTGTGTGTGTGTGTGTGTGTGTGTGTGTGTGTGTGTGTGTGTGTGTGTGTGTGTGTGTGTGTGTGTAAAGAGAAAAAGAATGTGAAGCTCACTTTCTCTGTTAAACTCTCTTTCTCTTTGTTTCCTTTAAAGCTTCCATTCGTTCTTTCTTTTTATAACTCCTTGCTTGAAATGAAAATAACACACACGCGCGTTTGTGCGGCTACGTCCGTTAGCGTAGCCACTTCCGTTGGACTATTAGGCTTCAAACTTGGTGTAAATGACCTCGTTTGGAGTCAAATATGAATGTCGGGGCTTGTTCCTGTTGTTTAATTACGTCTGAAGAAGAGGTCACCTTGGCTTAAACACTGTTTACCCCTGAGACTCCTTAAGTGTTCTGTGGACTCAAACAATTCACCCACCCCTCCATCGTCACAGTGGTGAGTAGATGAGTGAATTTTCCTTTTTTTTGGTGAACTATCCCGTTTACCATCCAAACTAAATGACTTATCCTAACCTCAAACAGCCCTTTCAATTTGTGAGGATCAACCAAAATGTCCTCACAATGATGGTACACGCACACACACGCGGTGACTCATTGCCACTAGTTTTCCTCTGTCAAAGTGCACCCACTCTGGGCTCTGGACACCGTCAGTGGTCAGCTGTGTGTGTGTGAGTGTGTGCCAGCGTGTCATCGGCCACAGAAGTAAGTCCCGATTTAGACGCTGACTCGAGAACCTCCAGCTCCTCTGGGTCTGACAGACCGGCGAGCTTCGGTCTTTGAAGTCGTTCTGCTCGGCTGCACGGAGCTGCAGTGCGAGCGTTCGCCCCGCCACCTGTTGATGGCTCCCACTGAAAACCTCATCAGCACCGCCGCAGACTGCGTGACTGATGCCAGGAGCTGCCGGCCCTCAGCCAATCACTGCAGGCAAACCCACGGCCCTCGCGTTACTCTGTCTGTGTGTTTGTTGAACAACACTCTGTCGTCTTTACAGGATGATTGTTACAGAGGGAATAGTGTTAAACTGCTAGAAATGAGATGGATAAAGGGTATTTATAAGGGATAAAAGGCAGAATTTGTGCTGCTTTTATTCAAATTGTTTTGCACAGTCTGTGGTTGTTTGATAAGTGAAATATTTCACCTTAAAATAACCATTTTAATCCTTGAATTTGACACTGTATTCTAATACATTAAATATGCTTCATGTAGGTTTATGAACAGAGATCTGCACGTTCCTGCGATGGAAAGTGTGGATTCATGTTTCAACTGATGTGTGCGACCTTTGCTACGATGGCTCACATGTTTTTTTTCTTTAGTACAGAGAGCCAGAAAGAATCAGCTCCTCGCTCCTGTCTTTCCTCTGTCAGGAGTCTGTACGAAGCTCCTGTATATTCCGAGCAGTGGTCGGCTCCTACGAGAGCAGCAACACCATCATTTTGGAGCCATCCTGCCTTGTTTCCTTCGGGACAGAGTTAAAAATTCTTCTTACTGTATCAGAGAGTCTGTAGCAGAGCTCGGCTCCTGAAAGAGCTGCTCAGCCCCAAACTCCCGGAATCCACCGCCTCACTTCTGACGACTTTTTGACCCTTTGCTCCTCCAGCACCGAAGCTGCCCCCCCCCCCCCCCCAGCTCTGGAACGCAGCTGCACCAAACTTTGGATAGAACAGGCCTCAACACTTTTTACTTAAACTATTCTCTGTTCCCAGGCACTTTATTTTAATCCCATTATTTTTGTATTTGAATGTATAATTTTCCCCCTGCCTCCCATGTTGTTTGGCTGTGCTGATGATAATGCAGCACTTTGAGATTTTATTTGAATGAAAAGTGCATTTTAATTATGTAAAATGATGTGACTTCCAAGACTCTGGGGTAAGAGCAATTTTGCTGCAAATTTAAAAGATGGATTTCTAAAACTTTATTTAGAAGCTTGAAAAAAAAAAATTATATGTATATGATTTATTTTTTATAAAATGTATTATAATGTAGTCAATAGTTCATTTTGTGTCTAAATATAGAATAATATATATAATTTGACCAAAAAACGCCTACTCTCAAACACAAGTACATAAGGCAAAACCCAATATCTTAAGAATTAAGTGTCTTATATTTATCTATAACTCTATAATTTGAAACTGTACATTGTATTACATGCTTTCAATTCATCCTCAAGATAGTTCTATAGATTCACCCCTTTTATTGAAAAAACGTTATCTTTCATATTTGTCCAGGCCCTATTTTTTTTACACGAGGCACAAAGAGGTAAAGCCGTCCAATGGAATGTCAGAAAAAAGCAGAATAGTTGATAATAACTCTCTCCTGGTCCGAGAGGCTGGGTCGCTTCACCTCCTGCTGGTTCACACATGTACCTTCAGGCTCACAGGCAGCATGGCCATCCTTCACTGTCGAATGTTGCACCATAACCACGCAGGCATGTATCCTCCCTTCTTCTCTCCTGCATCTCACTTTGTTTTTCTCTCTACACCCTCCCTCCCTCCCTCCCTCCCGTGGCTCTCCTTCTGTATATATGTGTATATATATAAAAAAAGAAAAGCTATAGAGCTGAATTTTATTATCTGATTCAAAGTTTTCAACAACTTTCCCCCGCTCCCTCTTGCTCCATCTGTCTTCTCATTTAATTTCCATTTCGGATTCAGCGTACACACACACACACACACACACACACACACACACACACACACACACACACACACACACACACACACACACACTTTATGAATGTTTTTAATAGTTTTACTGTCCACTTGGGGACATTCTCTAACATGAATTACCATTGATTGTTTAAAACGTTTACCAAACGTTTTACACACCACACACACACACACACACACCACAACACACAACCAAAAATGTAAGCAGTAAGTTCTGGGTCGAGGCAGCAAAGTGACAAAGCAGTAAATCAATTCAATAGCAGTCCACTCAAGACCTGAATGACCTACAAACACAGTCACACACACGCACGCACACACAAGCACACACACACACACACACACTGTGCCTACTGTAGGTATGTGCACTCACACACATACACTATTTATACACAGAGACAGAATGTTGGGGGGGGTGTACATAATAGAAAACACAACTGTGGGGAAGATCCATCAGCAGAATATCAGTCAAACTATCGACACGAGCGAATGAGCCTCTGCACTAGTTGTGTGTTTGCCTCCCAGCTCCCCGGCAGTTTGACCAAGGTGAGCGTTGCTCACTGTGCATTTAAAGACCATAACTGATATATCATCGCAGTTGGTGTGTGACCAGAATCCCTTCTGTACCTTCCCTGTTTTAGCCACTCCGCTCCATCACATCCATGACCTCTCCACATGCACTGATGCAGATTTTTTGCTGAACAAAGATTTTCCCTCTGCGTTTTGGCCTCTGCTCCGCACGCAAAACGCTGTTTTAACTTTTAACGGACATTGTTACAAACGTCTTCTTAAGTGCATACATTTTCAATTCTTGGAGTGCTAAGTTAACGCACGAGCTAGTTTAGAACGAAAATGTTCTGCCGTTCGGAGCAGGTCAGAATAAAACCGTAACTATGGTGAAGGCAATCGGCCCGTCGTGTCTTGGTACTTGCGTCCAGCGATGGATGTGTCCACTTCGGTCTAAGGGCAGCAGCTAGTTAGCATTAAAAAAACTGCAGAATTTTGTTTATGTTTAGACAAAAAACACGATGTAAATGACGCTGATTCAAGTTGAATTTCCTATACCAGCTTCTCTCTGGTTGATTAGGACTGCCAGTCAACTCTAAACTTAGCATTACTGCACCACATTACATTCACAGGCGTCTGCCTCTGCCAACATGACCCCAGTGATTCTCTCTGGTGTTTGATGGACAGCTGATGTAGACTATCGCCACCTGCTGACCCGGCATGCTGGCCTGAGCGTTCTCTTCTGGATGTAACTAAACAACAGTTGTGCGAACTGAGTTTTTTTTTATTCAAAAACTGAAGGGGGAAATATCCGTAGTCGTGTAGACGAGGCCTTGACAGCAATCTGTCTGTGATGTGTGGAGGACGGCAACGCTTGTTATCTGCAACGAACAGGCCTCGCAGAGAGAAGGGCTTTCGGATTGGTCCAGCTGCAGCGCTGAGTCATTCATATAAACACGGAGTATTGTTGGACACAATGATGGACACTTTCCTCACTGAGTGAAGGCTGCATGGAAAAGAAATGTGATTGCACATCTGTTGTCGGGATATTTACTGTAACTCATGCCAGGATTAATCAAACGTTTATTTTTTTTAAACTTCTGCACAAAAGCTCAAATGTCTCTGTGCTCTTGTTTGCTGATGAGATTGTGTGAGGTAGACGCGGTCAATTGTGCAACACTCCGGATGAGAGTTCTTTCGATTTTTACTCAAGACGTTCTCATTAAGGATGTTGATCGGCCTCTTGTTTATATTGCTTCTTAATAACTTCCCCAGACTGTTGCTTGCACATCTACCTCAGTAATTACTCAGTTCAATTGTCTCCAGTCTTATAAAATGGGGATGTAAACCCTTGAAGCCAGATGTTGAGAAAGAAAGAAAAAAAATAAACACTTTCACAGAATGCTGGGTTGAATAACGTGAGTGTAGCAACATGCTGTTCATAAGCATCTCATTAAAGTTATGGCATCCACTTGCAAGCTCTTGTAATAACTGGTAAACCATAAAGAAAAGGACTCAAAGGCACAAACTCACGAGACGAGAAGTCTTTACTTGCAAAATGGAGGGTAAACAGGCCGTCGGAGGTTCAGGCAAACAAATCCAACAGAGCCAAGCAAAGGAAATAGCACAGACGAGTAAACCTGAGATACTGAGGCATGAAGAGATGCTGGGATGTTCGGTGCTGAGGACAAAGACAAAGTGGCACAGAGGAGGAGGGGCACAGGGAATAAATACACGAGGAAGGTGAAGACAAGGAGACGGAGGTGAAACCAATTAGGGCGGAGCAGACAATCACACAGGCGGAAAACAAGGGCAGGAAGTGGAGGTCTGAAACAAGCGTCACAAATAAAAAAAACTAAAACAAGAACGGCTCTAAGGAGGAAACTGACGGCCCAGACTGATCAATGAAACCTCCTCCGACGTCCACATCCGAAATGTATCTGGTGGAGATGGACGACATGCGAAAAGTGAAGCCAAAGTGGCTGGCTGCAGTATATGTCTTAAATCCTTTAATTAGTTATTTTATGTTCTGAAAAATAAATCGAGGTTGGTGGAGTATGTATCAACAAGGCTTTGCTACCGTCGCTCCATCCCCCGATCACTACTACACTCGACTCTGGCTCCAAATGCACGGATGGTTACGCTCGTACGGGGACATTTTTAGCTTTACTTCTAGATAGCGGTAGCAGGAGCAGACGTGTCATCCATCTTCATGTCAGTCGATGGTGGAGACCCACAACCTCTCCTCAGGACCATAACCTTCCCAGTCCACCAGGTACTGACAGTAACGCCCCTGATGACCTGCCAGGAGGCGAGCTGGACCTTCATCGATGATCCAGGAGGTGATGAGGGTCTCGAGGTTCCATCAGACCCTGAAAAAAACCCCCAGCTGTGAGCATTTGCGATTCCAAAGAAATCTTCCACATGAAACTTTTAAAACTTGATATCCAGTTTCCCTGCATTCCTCCAGTCTGCCTCTCTTTGTCTCCCTGAGTGTGACTGAGCACATGAGAAAGAGAGAAATAGCACGAGTGTGTGTTTTTCACTTCAAAGTATCAACTTCACATTTCCACCAGAGTTGGGACGAGATTTGACTTTTTAAAAAAAAGCTTTTTCTCCCTCACATGTCAGCTCACGTGTGCAACAGGCACAGCTCCTAGTTCAGGTGTGAACGCTTCCCAAGATTCATTGAGAAAGCACTTGAGTTGTGATCACTCAGAGCATATTGGGAGGTGGTTCTGGGACACGTGGCCACAGGCTCTCACAGCGTGAAGGCCACACTGAAGGACCGCCTACTCAGCTGATCCACTACAGTTTCATAATGAACCCTGCTTTGAGTGAATGCTAAAATTAATCGAGACTCACGTGGACCAACATTCTTATGTAAGAACTGATAAACTTGCTCATACAATCTGCTTTAAAATGGTGTTTCTATCTCGTAACACCTGAAAACCACCATTGACGTACACTGGGCAGGTGCAAACAGGAATCACAAACATGCACTTAGAGAACAAAATAAGTAAAGTTAGGTTTTAGCTGCATTATAGTTGGCAGCAGGGAAAAATTGTCCCATACAAAGTTAGCAAAACATTATACAAGTATCTCAATTAACCTTTTGTACACTCGGTGTCTCCTCTTTGTTGATTTGTTATTCTGCGTTTTCTCTCTTTGGTTATTCTGTGAAACCTCAAACTAAACTGGAGATGAAACGGCTGAAAACCACGGCACCGAGAAAGCAAACAACAGAAAGACAGAAGGTATAAGTGACTGAAGACACAGGATGAAGAGGAGAGAGTAAAAACTGAGAAGGATGTGAAATTGAATTAATGACAGGGAGGGTGTGTGTGAGAAAGTGATAGAAGTGTGTGATTTTCAAAAAAATGAACTTCAGTCAGGCTGTAGAAAGCAACGGCTCAAAGGAAAAAAGGTAGGATTCGTTATAGATCGTCATATCTCCGGAATGAAACCACTTTGTCTCCTGTACTCATGAATAACTAACGACTTTCTTTGAATAATTGATATCAATGAAAATCCAATTTATTTGATCAATCGAGAACAATCACATTCGGAATCACCATTTTACTAATTTTACTACTGTCTGCAAATGTGTTGTTCTTCTCCGTTTCTCTATTTCTGTCATTTTGTGAGTGAGAAAGTGATTCTAAAGCAACACACCTCGTTGGAAAAACTAATCATATCAGATATCATTGCTACCATAGATAAACAAGACGCACCTATATTTATAATATTTTGTGTATTTATTCTATTTTGAGACCAATAGTGAATCTTATTATGACCCTAGATAAACTGGACACTGATATTTTTTTTAACAGGAACAAATGTTACCGTTCTGAGATTTTGTTAAGTTGCATCTCATGTCAGTGTTTTAAAAAAAATGACAGCACTGCAGTGATAATGAGAAAATAACCTCATGTTCTGATTATATCTGAACATAATTTGATAGAAGCTTCACGCTGACGTGTTATTTCATTTGTCCATTAGACGATTATTAAATGTGACAAACACGTCAGGTGATTTTCTCATTTTGATTGGAGTGCTGCCTTCTTCAAAAACAAATTCAAACCAGAAGGGTACTTAGAGAGCGAATACCTCCAGCAAGGCTGAATGGCCACTTCATCACCATAATACATACTTACAGTGCTCATAGATAATAGCACTATACGCATGCGTGATTAATTTCGTAAAGATCTCTGCGTTATTACTTGAAGAATTCACAAATATTGCAAAAAATCGCACCATGTTAAAGGGAAAATCTGCCCTCTTGATCGAATCCTCTCCAAAAGTTAACTTTGGTTAACTGGTCCAGTTCAGCAGTTTTCCAGTAATCCTACAAACTGCCTCCAAAAAACAATTACCTCGCCCAAGGAGGTTATGTTTTCATTGCTCAGAGCTCATTGGTTCAGGAGGAACGCACCTGTTTCCTCTCATGACATCACCGCTGGTCGCAGGTTGTTTGCTTATTCATCGCTCAAACCTAATTAAACGCGCTGCCATTACTCTCTCGTGGCAGATATTTTAGACACGTCACAGTCGGACAAACTCGGGTGTAAATATTCTAATGTGTCACGTCTGGATTCCTTCACTCTGCTGCAGTTTCAAGGTCCCAGTATTGTACATGTTGGCTCCCTGTCGCACTGTCATGGCGCACTGGCACGCTGAAAGAGAGCAAAGCCATGTTAATGGTTTTAGTAACATCTGGGCCTCTCCAACTGTTACTATTTCCCACTATGTTAAAATGGCTGCTGCGGAAAAGGACGTAGGATTTGGCGGACACACTCGCAACTCTTTCTTCTCTCTACCACTCCAGAATAAAAGTACGTTTCAACTATTTTCTATTAAACTATTAAACAAGAAATAAACTACTAGACCAACTCAAAGCAATGACAGTGGTGCATCGTTCTTGGTTGTGTAGAGATACCTCAATGTCTTCAAACGCGTAACACACCTGTAAAGCTGTATTCAGCATCGGCCCCTTGAATCTCATCGGCTTTCCAAGTTCGCATGTTCATCGATTCTTTCTAGTTTTGTAGAAACATCAACAATCTTACTCGCTCCCTGTGAATTGAACAGAATTTCTCTTTCTCTTGTGTATTCTCACATGATTTTACTTTGCGGCTGACAGAAAAGTTCCATAAAATATCCGACTGAGACATTTTGCATTCTCACATGCAGCCCCTTTTGGAAAATGTCCAGACTTCAGTGCACGTCTGAAAGCAGCTCATGACACCCGCTGACCTTTGTCTCACAGATATAACAAACCCCATGAAAACTGTCTCTGTTACATGACTTGCAGTTCTTCATCTGTATTTCTCTGTGGTCCAGAATCTCCACATCCCACCACCACAACTTTGTTATCCCCAATTGAGCTTAATGTCATTGCCGAGCCAACAGGTGTGAACCAGAAAAATGTGCTTGCATCCCTGGAAAATCACACTGGGCGCTGCCACTGTGACCACAAATTCAGTCTCCTTTTCACCACCACTGAAGCAGCTCAAGGATTTGTCTCCAGCTCCAGGATTTATGTCCTGATGGCATAATAAAATAAAGATAGCCTTGTTCTGCAGTTTCCAAGCTTGAGGAGAGACTGGCTTATGCTCACATTTCTTGAATCAGCCAGATCATTCATTGGATAGCGGACGGCGATAATGCAGCTATCCTGTCAGTGATGTTCCCCGGTGATATGTCGGTCCTCACTCAGGACACGTGTCAAAGGTCAGTGTGGGATCGCCTGCAGCTGGGAGGCCGACTCTGCTGTGCTGACAGGTGTTGACATATCAGTGAGTCGGATCTCATTGGGTTTCTGATCTTGGTTCCCGGTGCTACATATTAAATCCACTACCTCTACCTTCAGCACTGACTGAACCAGTGCCTCGGGGAGTCTTCTTGACCTGAGGGTTGTTCCCCAGCGGCATCTGCACAGAAGGGGGAAAGAACCACAGTTCTCAGTTATGCGGCTGTAGCACATTTGTAGCCCATGACTCACTGAGAGAAATATCTATATGAAGGTTGTACCCGATTCATACCATTTAAATATGATGAAGGTTGGTAAAAGTCTATACGTTGTTCATTATTTCCGTTTCTGTTGCGATGACAAAATAGCGCTGTACGCAAAAGCCATTTAAAATGACGGCTACTCCAATCTGTATGTTTAAGCAATATTTTTAAGTGGGACCTCTCAGTTAAAAGTTGGATGCACCTACAAGGAACTACACGAGGTCGCCATATTTAATGATCAGCTAATAATTGTGATTGAGGTGCAGATGGTCTCTATATTACAGGATTGAGGGAGATGACGATCAATCTGCACCATAGAGGGTATATAAAGATGGATTATGCATGACCACTTCCTCCCGTTGTATAAAAATCATAAGCAAAAAAATCCAGGTTATGCCAACTGCCATTTTGCAATTTAGACATAATTTGGAGCCACAGTTCGCTGTCAACCATGAGGTTTCATCCTGTCTTATAGCATTCAATCATTTTTTAAAGATGGAACTTACCAGGAGGTGGTGGGGTTTATAACCTATACTGCAGCCAGCCACCAGGGGGAATTTAAGATGATGTTTGGAATCACTTTTGGGAAGCTGTCATGTCTCATCCATCTTCATATCCAGTCTATGATCTGCTCAGCCTGTGGACAAACCTGATTTCAGTCTCCATTTCAGAGCGGAATGGGATGCGTTATATCCGCCGGCTGTCGGGGAGTTGACCACATCTCCTCTAGTTTGATCGAACTCTGACCTACAAAGTCACAAGGCTCTGTTATGTCCTATTCCACTCGAGCTGGGGGTGCTTTACTTCTCGTTTAGGAAATATTGATTGTTTATATCTTGTGTATATCTAAACCAGCCTTGTGGAGAAGGCTGTTTTGCAGTAAACCCCCCCCCCCCCCCCCCCCTCCTCGCTAATGATATTGAAAGGACGCGGAGTAGAAATGTTTTTCAAATGCTGATTACATTTTTTCCTGTGGTCGCCTTTTGAATAGACAACACAAAAACCATTTCAAGCCTTTTGAGCCTTGATCAGTATTTTTACAAGCTCAGAAGTTTGCATTGACTTTGCTTTTGTTTTTTCTTTCAAACGCATACAAACACTGGCCGAGTGCTCTGATGTAGTTTGCCATAACAAGCCACAGGCCTTCAATCAACAACATCAACCATCAAAGTGGATGTGACGAACAAGACGAGTCTACAAAAATCTGCTTGAATTCATCCTCTGGGCTTTTTTTATTCCGAGCTGTAGGATCATGTCTCAAATTAGAAAAATAAAATGGACTTTTCTCTTGTGCTGGCTCGGTTTGCCTTTATAATACAAGAATGCCTTCTGCACAATCGAGGATTGTTTCCTGATTGTGGGTCAGATTCAGCTCTCCTGACCTCGAACTGGTCATCCGGCCAAATAATCCTGTCGTGTGAGGGGTTGAGAGACGTCACGTATTTATTAAGAGCCTCAGGATTGTGAATACGAACCGTGGCTGTCGACAGCATGAATTAGGCTTTTGTTTCACGTACCAGATGGACAGACTAAAAGGACAGACTCATCGATTTGTGGATACAGTACGAGTCCTTAATGAATGTGTCCTGTTCATGCAAAACCTTATACAATCACTACACCGGCACTCCAGCTCCATGGTTGCTTTTATTCCTAATTCACGTTTGATCACTCGAGTCTCTGGAATCGCCACACAGCAATTGTTATATAATATTATAATATACAATAATATACTTTGTTTGAGTTTTATATTGGAGAGGAATTCTTTTTTTTATGTTCCCATTTATGCTTCAAATGACTTTTCACTATCCCCAGTCTGCGTGTTTCAGACAAAAACAACTGACCAGCAACCGACCGTTAACAACCTGCTTTATGCACCTTGCAAGCGATCTCACAAACATGCTATGTGTGTGTTTGTGTGTGTTGTGTGTGTGTGTGTGTGTGTTTGTGTGTGTGTGTGAGAGAGAGAGAGGGAGAGTTGTCGGAGCAGTTAATTTGGGTTGTTGGGAGAATGTGTGTATAAATATCTTGATACCTTGGACAGGGTGACGCAGTTAGTCACAAATTATAGTTATGGCTGTTTGTGTTACTGACTCACACTGTCCAACCCACACACAGTATTTACAGTTATAGGATGAGGTGAACAAAGGACACAAAGCACGCACACAAGAACACCAACAAAGTTAACTACACATTAAACTATCCTCACACACCATCTCACTCACTCACACAACACACACACACACACACACAACACACACACACACACACACACACACACACAACACACACGCACACGCACATGCAGCAGAATATTTTACAGTTGACAGGAGGATATTTATTGTTGCCATGTACTGCTAATCAATACTGTCTCTATTGGACACATACATCATTGGCAATGAGCTGGACTGTCAGTGTGTTTGTCTGTGTGAGACTTTGTGCATGTGTCTGTTGTAATGGAGGCGTAGATCACTGACAATGGGCTGCGTGCATCTCTGTGTTTGTGAGAGAGATTGTGTCTGAGGCATCCTGTCAAGGTTTGTGTAGCTCATTTTTCTGTGTGGGATATTCATTACAGAGCAAGACGAATAATTACCATTTTCACTGTTGATTGATAATTAGTTTGATTCATTGATTAATCTTTCAGTCAATGAAATGTCAGAAAATGGCAAAGTACTTCACACTGCTTGTCAATCTACAGGTTGGAAATTCCCCAAATATGAATGTTATTAAAATGGGAGACAAAACAACGCATTGTACCCATCAAAAGATCAGCTGTACAGATGATGGATGTGCGATGTTAAATATAATCTTGTTTGCTCTGTCCATCCGTCCACTTCCTGTGAACGCGTTATCTCATACGGCTCGAGGCAGTTTCTTTAAATGTGCCACAAACATTCACTTGGACTCACAGATGAACTGATTACATTTTAGAGGTCAAAGGTCACTGTGCGCTCACAAAACCCTTCTTTAGGTTTGAACGTGCTCTCTTAAGATCACCCAGTGAGAATCCTTTCATATTTGGCATAAATGTTCACACAGACCCTCAGATTAACTAATACGATTTTATTAAAGGTAGCAGTGGCTTAACAAAACATGATTTGGCCTCTTGAACAGAACACATTTGCCTTTTGGGAATTTCTTTAAATTTGGACCAGTTGTCACTTGGACTGAAAGATTAACTGATTTGATTTCACTGGTCAAAAGTCACAGGGACCTAATATGAATGTGGAAAAAATCTATATAGACTTAAAGTGCAGCGGTTGGCAGAGTGTACAAGAGCAGTGCATTATTTCTAGTCTTTACATCTTCTCTTATTTCTTATTCTTATTCTGAACATCTTTTGGCTGCTTTCAACCTTCTGTTCGACAGGATCTACGTTAAACCCATTCATTCTTTTGATGCAAAGAAGCACATTGAGTCCGTACTATGCACTATTATGTGGTTTGGTGTGTGTGCTCCGCTGCATATATATTTTACATCGTGTATTTGGGTTGGCAGAATCGATAAGTGAATTATGTATCTGTATTTGTGTGGGTCTGTCGGTTGCACATGGGACTAGATAAACAATAAACAGCAGTTTGGGTGCATTTATGTAACTGATACGGGTTTGCGTGTGTCTTTTTATGTGTGCGCGCAGGAATTGTTTACCAAAGACTTATTTCCAAAAAGCCGGCAAACAAAACGCTGTCTTAGGTCTGCGCCCGCAGAAAATCACTTTTGTCTGTTTTATTTGTCTTTGCGGTTTGCATCGCAGGTTGAGCAGTCAAATCAGATAAAACTCACATTTGTGTACATTTTACATTTCAAATTATTGGCGCTTAGCTTCCACTGTTATGCAGCTTGACTTCCAGGGAGCACAGCAGTAGAATAAGCTTCAATTCTTAAATCATCATTAGCAACAACCAACACGCCTCGGCTCGCTGCCCTGAAAATCCTCTCCTGACCCTGAAATGGTCCTCGGAGAAACAAGCGAGGAATAAAAGAAAAAAAAAAACAGAAAAGGAGAAGAAGCAGAGAGATGGAGGGTACTTTCACTTCAGAGAGTTATTTGTCTCAGAAACAACAGGCCTATTCATTGTTTTTTTTGCCAATTGCTAAACAATTTCGCCAAGAAAGACGGACAACAACAATGAGCAGTGCCATTCTTCACAGATGCAAAAGCAGATAAATAAAATATACGATAATACGATACCTTACAAGACTCTCCTGCTGGTGGTGGTGGAGGGGGAGTGATGAATGCTCCAATATCCCATAATGGTTATAGTCAAAGGTTCCCATCCAGTGTGTCAATTCCATGGCGCAGTGTTTACTTTCCTATGTAATCACACAACACCATTTTAAAGATGTATTTAGCAAGAGGGAGGTCCCTGCTGTCCCATCATGCATCATGGTTGACTTTGAAAAATCCTTTTCACGGCTGTTTATGACCCTTTTCTGCAGCGACAACATTTAAACAACAGAAAAGTGTTGCACAAAATAACACATTAAAATGGGACTGAGTTCAAACCAAGGCCCAACAGTCCCAGACAAAAAAACTGCCCTCCCCCTATGTAGGAAAGTTTCATTTAACAACAACATGGGACTTTGCCACACTCTCTGGTCCCAGGAATCTAACCAGCAACCTAACCAACTACTACACGACTCCTTAGCCATCTTGCTTTTAGTTATTTACTTTTAATTCAAAGTTGATTTGGGTGAGTTAAACTCCCACTTCATTCAGATTAAGGCATTATAGTCCAAAGTATTTATTATCCCTTGTGGAGAATGGACAGATTACACGACAGTGGTCTGGACGGAACTTCTGAGATATATTTTCCTTCCTGAAATTTCATAGAAGATAATTATTGAACGCCACAACGTCTTTTAAGTCAGTTTGACTGTATCTGCCACAAGAATGATGATGATCATTGGAGTGGTTGCTGCTGGAGGCCCATTGTCTCCGTCCTCTCCGATTCAGTTGACCTTGGCACGAGAAAACTCTTACGCCGCCTTCTGCAATATTAAAACACATTTTCGTCAAAGGGAAAACTGCTCGGTTTCACCACAAATCTTTTTTTATTTTAAATGTGGTAAATGGTGTCAAGCTGAAAAAAAGAGGCAGAGGTGGAGTTGGGTTTTCTACCGGAATGTGGATTACATGAGTAATATTTCCAAATCTCCAAGTCTCACCATAACAACCCAATATGTATCCGGTCTGCTCGCCTCCACAACAGGAATAATAAATTCATATTCCAGCGAGACGAGCAAACCTGCCATTATTCACAATACCTGTGCGCGTGTAGGTCTGTGCGTGTGTGCACATGCTGCTCGTGTGTGTGGCGCCCGCGAACTGCTGTTTCTGATTGTATTACATGAGGGCCCTCGCTGTATTTGAACCACATGTGTTACATGCCTGCTGTTCCAGTTTTACATTAATAAAATGTGTGTCCATGTGCAGAGTCCTGCTCCTGCGATGGAGTGTTATAGTAATAAAATCATCACACAACCTCATTGTTTCTGACATTTAACCAGAACGCGTTAGAGGAGGGGAGAGGAGACGACATCCAGCGGGAAATATTCCCCTGTGGTTAAAGGTTTCAAGTCATAGCAATTATTCTCCATGGGATGGCAGGTTTATTTTCATACTAATTTCCAAGCATCACCCTGTGAATCCGATAGCTCTGTCTATAGGCGATACGCAAGCAACTTCCTCCCGGGGAGGAGGAGAGGTCTGACATCGGGCCAGTATATTCCTATGTCATGAGATGATTTGTAGTGGTTAAACCTCAGGATTTTACTGTGGACAGTACAAACTATCAACCTCAGAAGTGCTTATACTGTAGAGCAGTAAATACCGGAGAAGATATCGGATTTAATTCCCACAGTGAAGCAGTAAATTGATGAAATTTGAGCAAAAAGTCTTCCAATTATCAGTCCGGGAATAGGAATAACCATCTTCTTGACACTAACGGGAAAAAGAGTTAGTGTAAAGAATAAAGTGCTCATTTATTTTACCCCTGGGTCCATTTAGTTGTCGAGTGCTACTTTTCCTAATTCATAAAAAGTGTTTTGTAAGTGTTTATTTGCATAAATTCAAACTTAACAGATGGTATATAAAAATAAAAATAAACTGTGGAAATGTGCAGGGAGAGGAGAAATCCCAGGAAGGGCTCATTCTTGATATTGACAAAAGTACAACAATATTCAGGGTCTAAAAGGTTTATTCAGGTTGTGCCACAAAACGAAAACACATAAAAATATAAACATTTATATACATATATACATTTTAAATACAAAATAGTGTCGTATAGGAATTAGAAATAAGTACCGAGGTCCTGTCAAGACACATACTTTTTATAGCATCAAATTATTAATACAACTAAAACCAAACTACCTAAAATGACAGAAACCTTGTTTGATTGAAATTTATTTTTGTACTTTGGCTTTTTGGTTCATCCCACGTCCCATTCATTAACACGGAGGAGGCAGGATTCATGACCGGGTCATCGAGGCTCTTTGGCTTCACCCTAGGGGAGCTGTCATGTCGGCCATCTTTATATAAAGTCTATGTTTGTGCCGCTGAAACAACTTGAGTATTTATAAAAACCTGGCTGCAGCCTTGTCGTCTTTCGGGGACGTTTGGAAAGACGATGATGAAATGTTAGTTTGAGGATTAACTTGTTAAACATGACATTAAATGATCGCGAAGATCTCCCTCTCTGAACAGTGGCTTGTACATAAATATCTGGAAAATCTAAATATAAACAAATTGAGGATGTCATTACATCATGTGAGATATTTCCAGGAACAGAAACAGGAACTCGGTCTGAATTTCTCCGCCCACTGGTTTGCCTGTAACGGACAGTCCATAATGCATCGCAGCCTCGGACATGTTGCATTTTCACCAATGAAGCGTGAGTCACTTTTTCTTGATAGGAACAAATCTCGCTCTCTCGCTTTTCACCGCCGCTCTCTCTCCACCTACACACTGACAGCAGAAAGCAACAAGTTCCTTTCTGATCCGAGGGGATTGGTTGAAGTCGTTCTGGGAAACGCAGGGAAGCATTAACTGGAGTAGAGGACAGGTTGAGAGGGAGTGGGTACAGCGAACGAGTAAATTGCGACGCTTAATCACAAACTAACTGCTGGAATGCACTGAGCATCGCAGACTGATGAGCGAGCAAGTACCTGAGGGTGGAATTTTCCTTTAATCATGCAGTCGACAACCACTGAGTCACGGCTCTGAGTCAGTGGGCAGCACAAGGGGACTGCTGTCCAGTTGTGTGCGTTATGTATCTGTGTGTGGGAGGGCGCTGGTGGAGGTGGCAGCGCGGGCTGGAAACAAACTGTACCTCTGAAAAATCAACAAGCTGTGACCAAGTTGCAGCAGAAAAAGTTGCAGCGGTCCAAAAAAAAAAAAAAAAAAGTTTTTTACGACGCCGGTCCGAGACACAAACAGTGCTGGAATGAGTTATTTCCATTTTCGCCTCACACATTTTTCACAGCACCCAGCAGGAAAGTTTGGAAAGTTACTCTCCATGCATAATCCATTAGTGGATACAGATTAGTGATTGCCTGTATAAAACGATAATCAGTCACAGGATACGGAGGGAAAATTTCCACTTCATTGACTCCCCATATATAACATCCCTCTGAGACCATCATGCCATTCTATACGTTTGAATTCTCACAGCAGCATAGTATTGTGCGGCCAACGTGTATAAGCTCCCTCTGGTTTGCTCGTGTAGCCTCAGCACTGTCTCTCATTCTGCATGTTTTCTGTTTCCTGGTCAGCTTGGTGCCCAAAGTTGTTCAGTGTGAAGTTAAAAAACAACACACACACACGCGCACACACACACACTCGAGGAGCAGGGTTGCCGTGGGTGTGTTGCTATAGGTACTGGTGAGAAGATGAAACGCACGTGTGGGAAGTCCAGTTTAATTACTGAGCTTATCAGAACCAAAACACTGAGTCAGATAAGGCAGGTTTAAAAATATTTAATACGAGACAGGGTTTTAAGGCTTAAAGCTAAAAAGGCGGTCATTGTTTTGCTGGATGACCATGCATTCTTTTCTCCTGGCTCTGTCACCACATGTAGTTATTTCATGGATGTCAAACAGGAGGCCTGCATTTTTTTTCAACACAGTGTTGTTGTTGTCTTAAAACACAGCCATAAAACGTCAGTATACTTTATCAGAAGTGTTTGTCAGCTTGTTGGACAGTGTGTGAAATCTGCTCCCCTCACGTCTTAGAGGTGGAGGAGCTGCATCTGACAATTTTTGACTTTCTGAAATCAATTATCCAACAAGCAATGCAGGTGGCAGAGATGAGACGTCATGCAGGATTTACAGCACCGCATTGGAGCGATCATTACATCTTGCCTCTGTCTGTGTTGCCATAGACTGTATTTTAAAATGGACTTTGGAAAGTGAAGCCAATGGGGAAGTGCCTCAAACCTGCATTCTCCAGAATAACCAGCAGAGGGCAACTGCATAGAGCTTGGGCCATATCCCGACAAAAATGTTGAATATTTAGGTTCAGGATAGCTACTTAAATTATTTTTGTTTTTTAAGGTGCACATGCAGTAGTCACGAAAACATCGTGTTTGAGACATTTGAGACGGTTCATGATAAAGCACTGTATGCATTGGGTGTGGATACTGTGTGATTGACAGCAGGTACTGTCCAATGGGTGCAGGTTGCAGGTGTAGGTGGGTGTGCAGCTTACACCCCCTCTTCCATATATGGTTACCAAAAAAAAAACAAGATGGTGGTGCACAAAATAAAAAACACGTCCCAGCGTTTTTCCACTTCAGCGTGGTTCTATTCTGAGGACAGGATAAACTCTAGACCTTGTTGGTTTTAAAGTTTTTGAACCAATTTCCAAATTCAGTAGTTCTTTCAAATTTCATTATTCTTTAGTCCCAGCATTACTCTATTAATTTTTGATCCCACATCGTTGTTTACTCTCTGTTCTCTTCGGCTGTTCGGTGCATGTGCCTGAGTGTAATGCAGCATAGAATAAGCAGCAAGAGCCATCAGGTCCTAAACAAACGTAAATGGCCCCTTGGGTTTATTACAGTTTTATTTGATTCTGGACTGAAACAGTATGTGAATTGTGTCTGTGTGTTCATCACAGTGTGTTTGTGTTTGTGTTTGACACATCTTACAGGTGGTTTATGGGATATTGCATCATTTTGTTTCTGTTTCACTAAGTAATTTGTTTGTCTAAATGATCAGAAACGTTTCTCCTGACACCTGCTGGCCTCTGCAGATTACTGTGTCCTCATTAGGAGCAAATGTAATTTCTGTCTTTATTTTCTTCTGCGTACGAGAGCAGGGATACAATACAAGGGATTTTTTAACAATGCTTTATGATGCTTTCATTGAATTCCTTCATTAAATAGGGTCTTTGTGGATTCTTGGTGCATTTGTGTGTTTCACAACAGCTTCGGTCTAAATTGTTATTACATTCCATATTACTTTTATTATCCTCGACAACAGCAGCTGTCATTGCTACACAGCTTTGAGTGTCTGGAGCTAAGAGGGTCTAATGGCTTCACCGTCTGTGTGTGTGTGTGTGTGTTTGCATGCATGTGTGCATTTTACATGAGTAATACGGCAGTATATATGAATTATTGGCAATCATCCATGACTATGCACTGCTGTGCCACAAGGGTCTTTAACGTGTGTGTGTGTGTGTGTATACTCATTTATATTGCCTCTTAAGGGCCTCTCCAGCAAAGCCTTTCAGGACCAGTACACCTTGTGGGGACCAAAGTCCTCTCCTAACGAGAAAACGTAATTTCTAAGGTCCTTGTTAATGCTCGGGGTAAGGTGTAAATTGTGGTTAGGTTAGGGTTAGTTATGAATTGGTTAAAGTAATAGAAAAGGTATTTGTTGGGCTGTTTACAATGAATGGAAGTCAATGCAAAGTCCTGATAGGGATAGCTGTGCAAACCTGTGTGTGAGAGTGTGTATGTCCACAGCTTTTTATAAACTGGCCAGCAGACAAAAACAACACGCCGAAGGTAAAAGAGACAAATCTGATCACACAACACAGGGGATAGCAATCATGGACATGCACCACACACACACACACCACACACACACGCACAGGCGCTCTTTTTTTCCTCCCCCCCCCTCTTTTACACATACATGAATACCCACAGACCTGGATATATGACAACTGTGGAAAGTCTGGGAACTGGCTGGTGTCAGCTCGGTGGACCGTTACCATAGTTCACTCGGGTTTGGCCGTGGCTCCCGCCCCTTTCCTTTGCAAACCGTACCAAGATAAATAAATGTGCCTATGCATTTTAAATTCATGTATTAAAATGTATCTATACCTCAGGCCAACACTTCTCGGTTAAACATGATGAGAAGCAACATGTTTATAAAACGCACCGAATCTGGACAGTGCATTTAATCCTACAAGAGAAACAAAACTTTAAAACAGTTTCAAAATAATCTTTTGAAATTGGTGTTTGTGTATCTTAACCGACAGAACAATATTGACAGGAATTAGTTTTGAATTTATGGAGCCCCGAGGCGTGAAACTAAGTCTGCATAAAAAAACTTGCCGTGCACATTTGTCATAAAAACAAAAGAGCAACTATAACAAAACAGATGCAGAAGAATGGAAATGGCTCATAAAGAAAAGAGAGAAAAACTGTTCCAGAGTCAAAGTGTGTGGAAGAAACTTTAATGTTTTCTGTTGTAAAATGCCAAAGGTAACTGATTTGCCTTCATCACATGTGTTTCTAGAATTTGCAAATACAAGTACGAGGGAATGTGTTGACCTGCCTTTATCTGTTTGCATCTTTCTTCAGTTTTTCTGTCTCTGTTTGGCCAGAGACTTCAAATCATTACTCGGCCTCTGCTGAAAAACCAGCTCGCACAAATATGATGATGAGCACAACATGACGCCCAGCACATTTCCCACGCACAAATGTACAACCCTAACGAGGGGTCAACAAAAAGGAATTTGTGCCGAATCCAAAGTTTTGTTTACCGAGCACGGAGAAAAGAAAACAAGGTGGAATATAAGATACGAAGCAAAGGGATAATAACGATAAACTGACAAAAAGAGATGGGCTGAAGACAAGGCTACAAGATTGATATTCGCAGAGACATAATTGCGTAGAAACTGACAAAAAATACAGCGACGGGTCGAACAGATAAATGGCGACAGCGGAGATGAGGAGAAGCGCTTCGGGTGAGAGAAAATACGGAGAGAGTTAAAGAAAAGAGAGAGAGAGAATCATAGTTTCCATTTTCCAGTGCGTCACAAGAAAACTGTCTATTCATTAGAGCATCAAAACTAACACGCAATGCTATGACCACTTCAAAGAGGGGGGTGAATATAAACAGACATATACAGAGAGGAATGACAAAGATGGTCTGTCTCTGTTGCCAACTCAAAGCAGTAGTGTGCGCGTACAGTTTGTGTTTATGGCTGTGCTAATGTGTATATTTGTATACATGGACTATGTGCGCTGGCAAGGCCGTGTTCGGAGCGGGGGGGGGGGGGGCCGCGGCGGGCCCGCGAACTATCGATCTCTTCGGGAACCCATTGCTCGAGGCAGCGGTGAAAACTTATTTTTGCTCATTTCACATTAAGTTATAATTCATTGACAAGTTTAAAGAGCTATGCTAGTGTTCACCCTGCGCCCACTCACCACCACTGGTCCTGCCCAGGCCGAGACCCTCACCGTCCGAGGTCCAGGGGCCAGTTTCCCATTGATGTGGTCAATAATTCTGTCCGACAGTCAACTCTGTGTGTGTGTTGGCGGAGGGGGTGTGCATATTACAATTGGCCTTCGTCAAAAATACCAACTACACTTCTGCTTTCCATCACCCAGGCCTTTCAATTCTGAAAGAGACCGCAAATATCCGAGTCAGTCACTCCGGACATTTTCCAGAACTTTTCCTGCTAGCCCTATAGTTCAAAATTTGAAAAATGTCAGAGTAAGCCCAAGTGACAACACATGATGATGATGAACGATGGCTGCAAAACTGGAAAAAAAATAAGAATTAAATGATCTTGGGTTGAAAAGACAAAGACGTCCACCTGGAGATTGTAAAGCTGTTGCTGATAATTGTCGACTCCGGTGTCAAACACTGCTTTCACTATCAGAATAATATGTAATGTCATGTCCTGCCTCCTGCGTGCTCTACCCAGGGGCACCCTCATCTGAATGTTCCACAGATTTTTTAATGTTTTTGTGTCTGACAGACATTCTGTTACAGCGTTCTTCACACGTTAAAGGCAAACTCCCAGTATGGAAACATTGCCCCTGTCCACTTTGTGTAGGATTACATGGCCTGGAGATATTGACATTTCCATGCAAATGAGGACGTATGAGCAGTGGTCAGGAGAGCAGGCTGCATATATTGGTTTATTTATTTTTTTAAACCAAGCGCCCGCAGCTCCAGACTAATTTAACAGTTGTTAAAAAAAGCCACTCTGGGATTTTGGGAGATTGGCCCACTGATGAACTTCGCCTGCTTAGTAATGAGAATACAGACATCAAAACTGTCTGCGTGTCCTCCATAGTAACGACTTTCCAAACCGCTATGTAGTGCAAGCACGTTCCGATATTGTACCAGGTGTCTTAGCAACTATACAAAGGAAAACCTTCCTGCACCTGTATTAAAATGTGTTTCATAGCCAGATTGTATCTTGATAAGATGTTATCCTGATTACATTTGTGTCTCCGATGTCCACATTGAGATTTGATTGTCCCCTGATCGCTCTGTCCAGGTTACATCCTCATGTGTTTGCGTAGACTTCAAAAACAAACAACAAAAAGGGAAGAGTAGAAGTAGAAGTTAGTCATAAGTGATGCTCATGGTGATGCTGCGTTATTGTGTTACTTGCTTTTTCGATTGGTCTTGACTTCACTCGATCCACAGTTGTCTTGAATAACCCGAGAGGCAAACAGCTGCTAGCCGCCGAGCTGCTGCTGCTTCACTGGTCTGAAACGATTGTGTGCGATTGTTCCTTCTGCCCACACAGTTGTTGTGTATGGATTGACAACACATTGGCATTTACACTTATGTTCAACAAGGTCACAATGGGTCCATGAACGCCTTCGGACATGGTTTGGCCGATCGGATCTCAATCCATCCTCCATGCATCCAGGGTGCATTGACTTTCATGTGGTCAAGTGATATCCAAATATAATCAAACGAAAACACGTTTTGATTCCAGGTTTAAATGAGGTATGAGTTTGGTTGAGTTCTCATTCTCGAATAACAATTTGACAAACCCCATGCTGAGTCACAAGAGCCAACGAGAATTATTTTAAATTGGATCATGTGAGTTAAGGGTTCCTTTATGTGTAAAAATGCATGTGAAAGGAAATACACATGTGGCAAACCAGCAGACGCATAACATTTGTATAAGAGTCGTGTTTCTTGTCGCTCCTCTCCAGGAGATTCTGAAGGAAATATCTGTCGCCTTCGCAGCTAAATGCTCCACCATGTTCACTGGTGGTTGCCAGTTTGGACTGTCTGGTGCTGGGAGAGTAATGATGGTGGGTTTATCAGAGCTTGTTTGGTGATTGCTGTGGCTGGAAAGGAGGTTTGATGAGAGCGGCGAGAGGTAGTCGGTAAACTCGTGGGCTGTAAAACCAAAACTCGAACATGCTGTTAAGCTCCATGGAGCTGAGGAGGAGCTGAGGAGGAGCTGAAGAGCTGGCAGATTTATCACTATGAAATACCTCTTCCATATTTGTACTTTGATCCATTAATCACGTAAAGATAATACACCTTCAAGAAAGGAGCAAAAGGTCACATCATAAAGCATCTCTCAATGTAAAGGGAGTAAATGTTATGTGTTTGTAGATTCCATTATTTGGGTTTGTTTTCAATTATGACTGTTCAACTAGATATATATATTTTTTTAATGCACTGGTAGCAGTATTGGCCAAACCACAAAGTCCAGGTATCGAAATAATTATCGTGAGGGAAAAAATGGTATCACAAAAACCCCAGTCACTAATTGTCGTCCATCCAACACCACTCATGTGGCAGTTTCCTCCATTTTTGACTCTCCACTTCTCTGAGTTACTAAATCAGGTTTGTCAGGAGAGTTTACGTTTGGTCAGCGTTACAAATTTGTAACGTCAAAGTTAACTAAAGTCAAACTCTGTTTAAAAAAGATTGAAAATGACATGAATTTACCTTGCCCCACGAGTTCACTGAATGCAGTGTCTTTGTCCTTACGTACACAAAAAGAAAAAAAAGTGCATTTCAGTCCCTATACATGAAAACCAAAATGAAGTTCAGATAGGATATACAGTGAAGACTAAATGTCAAGATGTGGTCGGGTTCGAGTAAACGCACATGCTGACAGTAGCTCTTTATTCCATTAACCCCCACTTTTCTTTCTCTCTCCCATAAACACACACACACACTGGACCGCGTACTCTGACGCACGTGTGCAGATGCCCACTGTGACCAGCAAAAAATCCAACAAACAAACGTAACAAACACAAATCTACTTAAACCTGAATTAAACATTTTATCATGCTTTAAGCACATTTCTCTCTCTCGCGATCCCATAAACGCATAAATAAATATATTCAGAAAATACGTTCCCTCTGTGAAACGCTGTAACGATTATCGGATTATCGTTTCATCTTTTGTTTTGGTGGAGCCGATTTAAAATTCTAAACAGATAGGATAAAAGGACACTTTGAAGTCTGATGACTGTTTCACTTTGGTTCTTCGCTTCTTCCCCTTTTTCTCCTTGTTTCTGTCTCTTCCCTGTCGTCTTGCCTTTTTTTTTTAACAACCTCTCTCTCCCAGTTGTCCTGTGTCTTCGGTCGAAAGTAAGGTTTGTTTACGGCGCAGACATCTCCCCCAACAAGCTACTGGCGCTTGTTGTACACAGCTGGCATCCAGAAAAGTTCACTTTTTATCAGTTGGGATCTGGTAAAGTATATTCTCTTTTCAGTTCTCCGCTCTCGGCAGGTCAGAGGTCAGAATGGACACTTTGGTGCAGAAACTGATTCTCGATAAAGGTTTCTTTCTCTTCTTCTGTCCCTTCTTTCTTCACTTTCCTGCTCTCCTCCGCTGCATGCCTCTGCCGTTCTCCTTTGCCTCTCACATATGTTGCGGTAGTAACACTAATTGACCATTCTTAAACATCCCATAACCTAATCCTTGTTTCTATGATGACATAATTCAATTCCACAGTCAGATTAGTCAACAAGTTCCTCACACACACACACACACACACACACACACACACACACACACTGTCACCACATCACATCAACTGAACACATGCCAACTAAAAACGTTCATAATGCAGGGTGTGATGAGTGTGGTGTGTGTGTGTGTGTGTGTGTGAGAGATGCCAGTGTTGATGGTTGATAGAGAAATGATGAAACTATTAAAGTCATTAAGAGACAGATTTGCCAGTCATGCTTTACTGAGGCACTGATACAAAGTGATTAACACAGTAAAACACACACTGGACTTGTTTTGATAAGAATTCCAGGCAAACACAGGAGGGTCGGTTAGTTCATCCATATTTGTAGTCTTCTACTCCTGTAATGACCCAGTTTCCTCGAGGGAATGTGAATGTATGTGCGATGATTGATTTGCTGTTGAGATGGATGGAAAAGTGACTCGTCGATGTGTGCGGTCCCCGACTGCTCCTACGCATGAATTGAATATGACAGATATATACTGTAAGTCCTGTAAAGGCAGTAGTTTTAAATGTTGACGCTTATATATAAAGCAGCTGAAAAGCAGAAAAAAACGCGTAGCAGCTACAAAAACAGCTGATATCTGCGATGTAATGTTAGTTCAGATCACTAAAGTGCCACCTCTGGAATGAGCTTTAAACCTCAGTCTTTAACGCGACACCTACAACTTTGAAATAAGTGGGTAAACACCATCTGCTGATCAAACTCAAGTGTTGTGATAGAAAGTTGAGGAACAGCTTGTGGGAACTGCTATTTCAGGGGTCAAAAATAAACTTTCTAAATCTGTCTCTGCTATCATTATGTAAACCAACAACCAGCATCTCACCTCTTTTATCTCTTTCTTCTTTTTCTTCATTTATCTTTTTTTTCCTTGCAGTTGAAAGTGTTTTCTTACTGGTCTGAAGGCCGCCCCGGACGCCACAGTGATCACCTCCTAAGGTACAAAGTGGTATTACAAGACGCGGATGGCCAGGTGAGGCCGAGGCTAGCTGGTTAGCATGCTAATTGTCGCTCAGTGTGTGGGCCTTGTCCAAATATACGTAAATAATGAGATTAGCTATTTTACTCGTAGATGACTGTTTCATGGGTTGGATCAACAAAGGAGCTGTTCAGGGCTTCGTACACGAACAATTAAAATAGAATTAGTGAGAAGTGTGGATGAGATGCAATACAAACTAATATAAAATCATCTCTTGCTTGCATTTGCTACCACAGCTTCCATGCCAACTCAATGATGCTGCCAATGTGGATAAACAACTCCACGCCAGTTAGCAGTGGTAAAAAAAAAAATCCTCCTCCACCCAAACATAAAATGACTAACGTGAACCTGACGCCAAACAAAACAGAGACGTGAAAATGAAACGCCAATTTAGTGTGATTTATTTATCGTGCTGATTCATTCAGCGTTTGTTTGCCAGCCTGCAAAGTTTAGCTTCTTCTGCAGAGTACGAGTGTCCGCATCAAGAGTGGCGCACAAAGCACGGCAGCAACATACTGAGCTAAGAGGATTAATTGTGCAGTCAAACCAGACGCCTCACTGTTTTGAGTGCAGTGACACTGTCTAATCCTACAAACGGCTCCTTTTTTTTATTACACAGCAAACCATGAACCGCTTTGTCCAGAGTGGAAGACGCAACCTTCTGTGTTTATTTATCTCTCTATGAAAATGCCCATTTACGTAGATGAGCCGCAGAAAAACAGAAGCTCGGAGATTACCGCCCCCCGAAGAGATGCTTCAATCCGTTTTCTCTTATTCAGCTTTAAAAGTTCAGGCCCCGAAGTAGTGGTAATGGTAGGCTGCAGCAATGATTCATGTTGTAGTAATGATTCATGCTTAGCCCTGATAAACCCCCCCAGCACACACAGACGCACACAGAAGCTTCACACCCGACACAGGTTACAGCAGAGCATAATTAATGGGCTCTTTCCCGCACCTTTAAATACACCACACCCGCACACACCACACACACACACACACACACACACACACACACACACACACACACACACACACACACACACACACACACACACACACACACACACACACACACACACACACAGATATTTGTACAAGCTGTTTGCTCTCTCTCTGAGCGCGGAGCCTGTCGCTGGTTATCATTCATGTCTACATTTCCTGTCTGTAATTTGAGCGAGGGCGTACCGCTGAAAGCCTGCTTGGAGCCCACTGACCTGAAACTTGCTAAATGACAGACAGAGTGAGGAGCCGCTGAACAAAATGACACCGAGACATGAGATAAGCCGACACTGTGAGGGTCCAACCTCTTTGTGTGAGCAATGCTGTGCTTCAGATTCATAAAGTTCAGGGGTTTCTCCTCTGTTTGAAAACACAGTACCCAGCTGCTCCACCAGAGGAGCCGTTGGTTCATGAAATCGCTCAAGGACAATTTTATGGTAGAGCCTTTGTCCTGGAACCTGAAATCTATTTTTTTTTCATATCAAAATTAAAATGGATGATGAGTCACTCAAAGTTCTGAACACTCAACTCACTCAACTTCCTGCTCGGCAGTAAGGAAAGGACAGAGGACATAATCAAAGAGCTTAACATGACTAGAAAGCTAAAAGCCCTCATGTGTCTGAGGAGTTGGAGGAGACCAAACCAGAGGTAATAGGAGAGTGAATATTGAAATTCTCTGGAGCCCAAATGAATTAAAAAATTTGGCAATTGTTTATAATATATTAGTCTAATTTCTGTAGAGTTTAATAGGAACTTTGCCTTGCGTCTGTTAGGATTTATATACAGTTTTTGTTTATTGGAAATGTTGTGTTGTGGGAGTGGGATAGGTTGTTTTAATTAATGCTTTTAGCACAAGGTTTGTTTGTTGGAAGTGACTGGAAGTTATTCGTTAATTCTGTAGGATTCCTGAGAGCATCGAGAGACGACCAAAACATTAAGCTAAAAGAACCTAAAACGCTCCGTTAAAGCAAAAGGGAAACTGTCGTTTTGGGGTTTGTCTCTACAAGTGAAACCTTTCCGATTACACACAGTGTCGCTGGTCCTGCTAAATGCTGCATCTTGCTGAATCCAGTTGGTATCCAGTATACTAACATTGTGGCATGTTAAAATATGAACACAAAATATAATATTATGAAGTTCTGTCGTCCAACACTTTTTTTGCCTCGGCGTAAATGACTCATTCATTTTTTTCTTTTCCGGCCCGGACCTCACCAGCCACTGTGGGGTTTTGACTCATTGACCTTTCACATCCCTCATTAACGTAACAAGTAAACACCAGTTTCTCAGGTCTAATATGACCAAGAGGCTCACTAATGTCCCTTAATAGGTATAATATGCAAATGTTCCCATAATCACACTTCACACAGTTTGACGGCTGCTAGGTTTTGTAGAATCTCTGTAGAAACGACCGAGGTCTAATTAATTCTGTGCTCAAACCTCATTACCATATTTTTGAAACCGTAATTATTTGCATATTTTCCAGGCACCTAGCCCGAGTCCTGATTAGGGTTATAAGGACGATGCAGGCTTGCTCGTTTGTTTACAATCAAAGCACTCACACACACACACAAACACACACACACCTACACATTTATCTTGTCATGACTTCAGAGGACTTTGACCACTGACTTACCCCAACAATAAAATGTATCCTCTCATTGAAACACAACGATTTGTATTATGGGGACTCACGGAAGTTGAATGTGACTGTACACAGGTATAGGTCCCCACAACATGAGTAATACCTAACACACACACACCCAGAGTACAGTTTCACACACCGGTTTACTGTACAGTACATAAACATACGTGTAAAACACATACATGCATTTATATGTCTGATTTACTGTATGTTATAATCAACATATGCATGTGTATGGATTCATCAGTATTTTCTGATCAAATGTCGCCGTGGCTCATGTATATTCATGAATAATTAACACTGAGTGCTGTTAAGCATGGCCTATCAGATTCTGCCCAGACTCTCGTGGATTTACATATTTTAATTGTTGCCTCAACGAGTGTATTTGACGCATCACCTGCTTTTTGTAGACACACACACACACACACACACACACACACACACACACACACACACACACACACACACACACACACACACACACACACACACACACACACACACACACACACAGGTAGAGTGACTGTGAGCTCCTTCTCTATTAAATTTAGATGTTTGAAATCGTTTTTCTTTTACTCTCTAATCCTCTCTCTCCCTCTCTATTTCACTTTTGCGAGTAATATCAGTAATTATTCTGGCCTCTTCCCAATAGTCTGTCTGGAATTGAATTTAGCTATCTTTGTGTGTGGTGTGTGTGCGTGTGCGTGTGCGCGCGCGTGTGCGTGTGTCTTTTTTCCCTGTGTAATTGCTCGTTAAGCTGTTTCAAAAGCAGGTGCAGTTTGCCTGAATGACTTCTCTGTTTTCTCAGTAGCTAACTGCTTTAACCTGCCAACTTAGCTCTGTGTGTGTGGTGTGTGTGTGTGTGTGGGTGGGTGGTTGTGTGTGACGTCAGTCGTCATGTCTGACAGCTCCCTTCCTGAAAACACACCTAAGAAAACACCCACTGCCATGCACACGCAGTCTGTGCTGGACACACACTCAAAGAGTAATTTCTTCTTTTTTCTACAAACACCGCCCATGTGTACAAGCAAACACAAATGCAAACACTCGTTTGAAAACACAACACACACCTCATGTTGGTGACAGATGAAAACCCGACGTTTCCAAAGAGTCAACATTTCTGTGGGCGACCTTTTCTGATTGATAGCCCTGTTCGTCAAACTGTGCCAACTCCTACAACTTGGAGCACATATAAAGAAACCTTATTCTTACATGTTCAAAACACAACGATAACAACAGTCGAAGTAAAGCGAGGTTGTGAAAGTTATTTCATTTGCAAAGGTTTTATATATTTGGTGGTAGTAACAGTAATTTCTCTAGAAAAAGAAAGAAGGAGGCTCAAAATACAAATACAAATATCAAAATAAGAAGTCACCCTGTGCCAGTTAAAACAAGTAAAGTACAACGCTGAACATCAAACGCATCAAAAGCATATTGGAAAGAAAACATGTTCAATTTTTTAGTGACTTGAAGCAGAAAAACCACAGGAAGGAAAAGAAAATGGAACAAAAGATCACAAACCCTGAACATGACTCAACCACATCCAGTGGACTCACTGATATAAAAGATTACACACAACAACACCACACAAAGTGTTGGTCTCTGTACTGATCCACTGAGGCAGCTGGACATTTCATGCCTTGCTCAATGACATGGAAATGGCAGTAAGATGGTTGGATGGATGGATACTGTTCCTGACACCAGATACAGTGGAAACTACCTCTCTTTTTACAGTTGTGGCAATTGTCCTGAAAATATAACAATAATACATGAGCGCGTTGTTTAACTGTTATTT